>JBBBDQ010001987.1:497500-875000 GCA_037127315.1 Ascarosepion bandense | reverse complement strand
AAGTGCTCGAAGCATTCTTCTGTTATTTTCATTGCATGTGTTTCTTAGCACTTTATGCTGGCAGGCTCTAGAATATTCCAAAATACAAATGCGAATTTGCATTTCAGCAGGAAAAAAATAGCAGCTTTTTATTTGGTAGATTATTTATTTCATGGCTTGAATAATATAGACATTGGCGGAATAATGGTGTCTAAAATGTTGGACTAGATATTTATACCTGCAGAAGATTAATATATATATATACTTGAAGAATTGTAAGTTCCTTGTATGTCTCCAGAAATTGTCTAACTACACTCTCCTGTTATAAGACTCAGATCAAACCAAAAGTGGAGTCTTGCTGCTATATCTGGACAGATGCTCACAATCCTTAATGTCCATTCTTGAGAGAACTCGAAAGTGCTTACTCCTAAAGGTAGATGATAAATCATTCTCCACCCTTAACCCTGAACTAGCCTCTCATTGTTCTATCGTAATTATTATGACATATGTTCGTCTGAGACACATTTCATAATTCCACTAGTTCAAACCTAACCCACATGCCGTGTTCACGATGGCAAATCATCCTCATTCTATTCGTATAGCTTTGACAAGTAACAAGCCCTTTTCAGTTTCTTCTCCACAACTTTTACTACAGGGAATAAACTCCCGTGAGGATGTTTCCCTGATAATTACATTATTGGTCGTTTTCAGTGTAATGTCTAACAATATCTAGCCGAGATGTCTTTATAATGCACTCTTTTCTTTTCCCATCCCTTACAACAGTCTCATCTAGTAACACTTCTATCCTGAGTGACTCTTGAGCATCGTATAAGATGAACGAATAGTGAATAAAAAAGTTGGATGAAAAAGCGCTAACCAAAAGAAAAAGGTATTCACTCGATGCAAAAGCTACCTGTAATGTTTTTTTTTTCATATCCACTTATAGAATTGTTATCCAGTTACAACAGAAATTTGATTATTGCATGGTTAACTGCCACTGCATTGAAGATAAATTGTTTATTTCATCATAAAAGAAAAATTCGATTTTAGAGTCGATGATTTCCTTCGAATAATTTGAACATCTGACAAGTCAAGCTGAGTTTCATAGCGAGCTAAGCACTAACTCACTCCTTCAACATAGGGTGTAAAATGATTACAACCCTTCACACCCTTACACACGCCATATATGTATATATATATATATATACAGTGTTGAGCTGTGTTAACGCAGATCAAAAAACTTCTCTGCATTAATCTAAATCTATCTAAACTTATTTATAAATGGAACTTTGTCTGTGTGTGTGTCTCTGTGTGTATGTCCGTTACCTATAGACTCTGAAACGGCTGAACCGATTTTCTTGAAAATTTCCACAGTTGTACTATAAGTGTTTGCGAGTGTTCTTAGCTAGATTTAGTGTCGAGGTACCCCCGATGAATATCGAAAATCGATAATCGAAAAATTCGCGTTATAGAAAGAGTAGTCCGATTTTGTTAATCAAATTTGATACACTCATAGACAAAGACATAAGAAACGATATTCAGAAGTTTCAATTCTTACAATAGTGCAGAAAATCGATTATATATATATATACATATATATATATATATGGCAAGATGTTTGCGTGTGTTTGTCTGTTTGTCTGCCTGTATGTCGGTATTTTTTTTCAGCCCTTTTATTTTAGTTTTGCTTCGGGTTTGGCTCTAAGTAGGTATCATTTTAGTTCTTAGTGTCAGCCATGATACCATTTACTCAGAGGATTTTACAACGAAAAAATCTTATTTGATATCGATACCAGGAAATCAAAATTTGACTTACATACATTCATTTTTCTTTCAGTCTACGGTTTCGCTTTAACTGGAAACAACTATTGCTCTTTAGTCTTTCGTGCCAGCGTCCAAAGAGTCTGAGCTCCAGGACCATGGATTAGTTTTAAAGCTTTCATTACACCCGAGCAACGCCGTGCTATATTGCTAGTCATATATATATATATTTGAGTTGAATATATATATATATAGATATATATATATATATATATATGTGTGTGTGTGTGTGTGTGTGTATGTATTTATATATATGAATTGATTATATATATATATATATATCAGTTGAATATATGGATTGAAAATCCGACAAGATAAGTAGAAATTGTAAATAACTGTTAGGAAAAAGTGTCTTTAATCTAACATGTTTCAGTTTAAGAAGCTTCTTCAGAGATTTTTTAAAGAGCATTTTTTATATCCCTTAAAAGCTTGTTGAACTGAAACATGTTAGATTACATACTTTTTTATTTGTTCTTGCTTTATTCTATTCACATATATATATATATATATATATATATGTGTGTGTGTGTGTGTGTGTGTGTGTGTGTGTGTGTGTGTGATTAGAGAATGATTATATTTCAGTAACTATAACATATTTGCTTTTATTTTGACAAAACATTATCACTTAACTGAGAAAAGTTTAACAAACAACGGCTAAATATCTTGTTTTTGTCAAAAAAACCGCAACTTGTCATAATTACTGCTTTATTTCCAACATTTCTCGACATTATTTCCAACATTTCTCGACATTATTTCCAACATTTCTCGACATTATTTCCAACATTTCTCGACATTATTTCCAACATTTAAACAAAAATCTGCAGACTTTTCCAAACATTCTTCAAACAGTATAAAAATCTCTCGCTCTTTGAGCATTCTCCACTAACTCGACTATCCAATTCATTACATCCTAATTCAGTGAGTGTGCGGTCAAAAGACTGAGGTGGCGCAATCATGATTTTTAAAAAGTTAGGTCCGTTTTTTTTGGGGGGGGGGTTGTTGTTGGTTTGAATTTCCGGCATATCAACTTTTACGTGTTATTTAATGCCAAAATCGAAATAATATTTTACACCATTTTATTGTTGAAGATAATATTGGTTAAGTTTTAATAAATAACCCATAACTAGGAAGAGGAGAGAGGTATTCATATCTTTCCCAAGAGTATTTGTGCGTAGCTGAATATAACGAACCCATCCGGAATTGGAACCCAGCTCTCCGATGAACAATCCGCGTCATTATTCATTACACCACCAGTACATCCAAGTTTACAGGACCTAGTATTCAAAAACCGTCACTCATCTCGGTACTGACCAGAACTGACTTTCCTTAACTTCTGTGATCCTACGGGAACCCCTGTTTCAAAGTGATGCGGCTTTATGCCCATCGTTTCCTTTTTCTTTGGCGTTTTTTTTTTGTTTGTTTCTTGGGATAATTTTGACATAATTTAAAAGAATATTTTGAATCGCTATGTTAAAATGAGAGCTTTTTAAATAACACGTTAAGCAGGTGGTATAATATGCCTTTTCAAAAAAGAATGATATTGTTTGTTTTTTTTTATGATTCCATTAACCCGAATCAAATCTCCGGAACATTTTGTACCCTCAAAAATTCTACTGTTGGATAAATGGTAAAAACGAAATGTAAAAACATGCAGAACATTTCTCATACAAAATACTCATAATTTAGACAAATGTATTGATAGACAAATCTAATTTTGTACATTGTTAATAAGAGTACCTTGAAGAAAGACTGAAAGATAAAAGCAAATACACTTACTGAAATTTTATCCTTTATACATGAACATATCTCATTGTATTTATTTTATTTTTTCATGAAATGCAGGGGGAGATTTTTACCTGTAGCTTACATCCCTACTGGATGCGTGGTGGTGTGATGGAAAGTGATTCAGAATGAAAATCGGAAGTCCGATTTCGAGTTCTAATCAAGTGTTTGTTACATTTACTTACACGCAAAAATTTTGGAAAAAAGTATAAATCTCCTCCCCGCTCCGTTTGGGGTAAATGGTGGAACAGACTCCCTTATAACCTGTCTACGAGAAGGAAGATTCTGAAATTAAACCAGCCTGGAGAGGGATCGACAAGCTACCTTGCCCAAGATGCACCATTCTTACTAGGGCTGCACTACATGTAGTGGTTATACGACCCTAATATGGGATACCCTATAGAAGTATAAGAGACAGTTTATCCACTCTTGTCATATATCTTGATCATTGCACACTGTTCATTGCATCTAATGTTAATCTCAACGCGTCCAAAGTTATAGAGGCGTGCACAGATCCAATAGTTTGAAGTAGCATGCACATGCCTCTGTCTATTAGACTGGTAATTACCAGAATTCTATTACATACATTCACACACAGACACACAAATATATATATATATATATATATATATATATATATATATATATATATTGTGGTGGGTGGGTAGGTGTATATGCTAGTAAAGTCAAAGACAGGCGGGCGGACGAAAACAGGCATTAACTCCCTAACGGGGAATTAACATGAAAGGACGCCGCCCAATATTAGCAGGCTGAGCTGGATTTCGTCTTTGTTTAGGATAATTGGGGATTACAGGAAGAAAAATGTTCATTGCCCGCGTTGCATGTTTCGTTGATTGTGGATATTGATTCAATGTTCGTTGCTTGAAAATGTGGTGGTCTAATAACATGAAACTAACCAGGAATATGAAGTGTGTTACACTGCAAAACACGCACGAATTTGATTATAAATAAATGATTATCCGCAATTACTCTGAGATATACTTCCGGCTTGTTCTGGTGATTCTCCAAGCGTAGCTTAGAAGTGGCACAAAGCTGAAAGTAAGAGACACCTAGTGAGGATCGAAGGTAATTTTCAGTCGTAATTGATCTAGCGAGAAAAGATTGCTAACTATTATGACGTTGAAGTGCGAACTTCCGGGTGGTTATGATGAAATAACCTTGAGATGGAAAGATCTATCTTTGCTCTGAGCTCTCTTCGTCTCTTCTATTTGTCGTTTGGTGCTTTCGAAGGATCGTGTTTTTTCGTGGATTATTATTCTCCAAAAAATTATTTCTTCAGCATTCTACACCCTATGCCCGAATCAATTTCTTTTTTTTAATCATATCACCCTGAGCAAGGCGGTAAGGCCACTGGTGTACAGGGGGCTACGTAAGAGTGAATAGATTGGAAAAGACAAAGCCGGAAACCACATCCTAAACAGGGAACAAGGGATGAGCCTCTATACCTGTTCAATAGACGTGGGTGGAGTGTGAACCGGGCGATAGTTCAGTCTGTCTACTCCTATTTAAAAAAAATAAATAAAAAAGAAAAGTGAAAAGATTGGAAAAGAGAAAGCCGGAAACCACATCCTAAACAGGGAACAAGTGATGAGCCTCTACACCTGTTCAATAAACGTGGGTGGAGTGTGAACCGGGCGATAGTTTAGTATATATATATATATATATATATATATATTGCGTATTTGGGCAACAATCTCACTTATATACAGGTTTCATTAAAAATGACTGATAAGGTATTAGCATTAGGTTTTTATATGATTTTTCATGTGTTCGTATATTTTTTCTTTTCGGAACTCAAATTATATAAGAATTGTTCAAAGGTTTTGTACTTACGAGCGCTTTCGGCTATACTTTTAGCCATTATCAAAAATTAATTTTGGTTTACTTGTAAATAAACATGTGTAAAGTTTATGCATATTGAATCTTGTATATGTCAAGTTCCGAACATGGTAAGCAGACTGTTACCATGTTCATAACTGATGTTTTTAAGTGTAGGATTTCTCTTTTTTATTAGTAATGCCTCCATTAGTTTTAATCTTTTTTGCGTGTGGATGAAGCTATTATGGATGTATTATCAATGAGGATATCATGAAATCGTCCTGGAAGATCTCGATGTGTGTTTAAATGAGATCGGGTGGAATTTTTGTGGGAAAGGTGTACAGTCAGTCTTCTCGTCAATGTACTTACGTGCTTGGAACTTAACATACGCAAGCCCAGCCATGTGTTTGTGAAAAATCTGACGAAGTTTCGAGAAAAAATAAATAACATGCATTACCTTATTTCATGGCTGATAATATACTCCGATGCATTTGAGGCCCCACCCAATTCGGAATGAAGACATTAGAAAAATGTTTTTCCTTATACTTGAGAGCCATCTTAACTATCCCCAATTTTACCTACTGAATAGCATAATTCGTCATGAATGTCCGACTAGTCATCAACTTGATTGCATATCGAGAAGTACCAAAACTACTGTAACCATTTAGAATGTAATTATTAGAAGACAAGTTCAAATCCGTCACCAACATTTGACTTATAGAACTAAGAGTGGCTTTTGCAAATATTTTATAGGAAAATGCGTCTTATAAGCAGCAAAATATAGTACTTTCAGAGTGTCCCTCGTATAAGCTTCCTTATTTACATCTATTAGCAAAGGGAGATAACTTGACACATATCTATCTAAGCAATATCAGAGTTTTATGTTTAAATTACCATGAAATATCAGTTACGCTTTCTAGCGTCACAACTCAGAAAGAGACAAATGTCGGACTGCTACAGGCGTTTTATGCTACCGCGATCGCGTTTATATATATATATATATATATATATATATATATATATATATATATATATATATATATATACCCCAACTGAGCACTATGGAGGAAGGGTAGACTTGGAAAAAACAGTAGCTATCACACATCTAAGCATTGTTCATTCAGTAATGAATTTGAGCATTCTTGGATACTAGCTTGTGTTTACATTGTATGTAACACGTTAAAGTCCATCATAGCTGAGTGGTAAAATCGCCGACTGATGTCAATTCAGTCAGGTTTCAATCCTGGCTAGAAGCAATGACCTGTTGAGCTGTGATACAGCGAAACAGATCTGATGAGCAGTGATACAGCGAGACAGATCTGTCTGCAGATGACTATATATAATAACTAAAAATTTTCCAAAATCGTATGGCTTTTCAACGAGTCAATCTAGCACTCGAATCATCGGGGATCATAAAATATTATTGCAAAATACAATTATTTGTGTGTGTGTGTGTGTGTGTGTGTGTGTGTGTGTGTGTGTGTGTGTGTGTGTGATAGAACCAGTTCAGAACAAGACAGTTCCCCACGAATCCACCACTCGGGTAGTCATCACAGGCAAAAGACAAGAGATGGGTGGGACATTATTCCAACCTCTACTCTCAGCAGAATGTTCTGACGACTGCAGCTCTTGATGCCATTGAGTGCCTATCTGCCGTGGAATAACTGACGATATAGGAACTCAGCGAGGCCATCAACAACTTGGACACAGGGAAAGCCCCATGCAGTGATGGAAGTTCCCTCTGATCCTATCAAGCACTGCAAGGCTATCCTACTGCTTCCTCTACCAGTCCTGGAAAGAAAAGGCTGTACCACAGGACATGATGGACGCTACGATCACCACTCTCCACAAGGAAAACAGCGAACGAAGCGACTACAACAATTACAGAGGCATCGCTCTACTCTGCGTCATGGGTAAAGTCTTTGCTTGGGTCATCTTGTTCCGTCTGCAGAAAATTACCGAACAACCCAGAGTCGCAGTGCGGCTTTCAATCAGACCGATCAACTCTAGACATGATCTTTTCACTTCGTCAGCTCTAGGCCTCAGTACGTTGCTTTCCTCGATCAGACCAAGGCGCTCGACATCGTTAGTTGAGAGGGCCCCTTCAGATTCCTGTCATAGGTTGGCTGCCCATCCAAGTGCTGAGTTTGATTGAGTCCTTCTATAACAACATGCAGGGGACTGTGCAATTCAACGGCAATTCCTTGGAGCCCTTCAAACAACTTCAGCGGAATCTTCTTCGCTCCACTTCTAAAGCATATATTCGGCACATGATGGGAAGGGATTAACCTGCATATGAGATCAGATACCAGGATTTTCAATTTCGCTCCTCTCAGAGCCAGTACGAAAAATCTTTATCAGAGACATGTTGTTTGTTGATGATACAGCATTAGCATCCTACAGCCAGCTTGAACTTCAATTGCTGATGGATCATTTCTCTCAGGCCTGCAGAGATTTGGGGCTGACTATTAGCTTGAAAAAAAAAATAAAGCCTCCTGGGTCAATGTATCGCAGCACCACGGGTCATCACCATAAATGACTATGAGCTAGATGCGCACCATCAGTTTACCTACCTTGGTTATAATATTACTGACAACCTGTTCTTGGACATAGAGCTCGACAAGAGAATTGAGAAGGCAGTCACATTTCTTGCCCGCCTCACAACACGTGTTTGGATCAACTCCCAGCTGACAGTGAAGAAAAGATGGTAAAGTACAACGCCTGCTATGCGGCAAGCAAGACATAGGCCACGTACGCCAGGCAAGAGAGGCATCTGAACAGCTTCCTCGTGAGAAGTATCCACCACATATTGGGAATCTAATGGGAAGACAATGTGCGCAACACTGAGGTCCTGTCTAGCGCGGGTTTACTAACCATTTTTGTTCTTCTCAAACCGCGCAAACTCCGCTGGTTAGAGCCTGTCCTCCGCATGCCAGACAGTCGCATTCCAAAAAACCTCCCGTATGGAGAGCTGGCCTTTTGAAGAATACCAACTGGGCGACCGCAACTGCGGTATCGTTACATCGTAAAACGCGACATGAAGTCTATGGGCATCAACACGGACTCATGGAATAGTGCAGCAGTCAACCGGTCCAAGTGGAGAGGAACCCTGGCTCAACAACTTAAATCAAGAGAGGAGCAGCTGACACAAGTCGCCAAAGAGAAGCGGGTTCCCGCATCGGCTTCTAATGTTACAGACGCCGGGAATAAAAAGAAATAAAAAATGGGAAGTTAATCTATAATATAACAGAATTATATGGCTAATAAGAAAAAAAAAATCAACTATTTTTAGGAATTTTAATTTTAGATTAATTAGATTAAAAATAAGATTACAAATAAATCCCTGATGGTATTAATATTTAAATAATATTTTTAAAACATTTTTTTAATTTTACGAAATAAAAGGAAACTATTTTATAATATATATATAAAATATAAATAATTTCATCATATTGCTAATAAGAAAAGATAAAACGACAAGCTGAGGTAATTTAGATTAATTAACATTATTAGGAAATTAAATTAAAAAAAAATGACTGCATTAATGCAAAAGCAAATAGGTTAATTTTCACTGGGGTCAAAATAAAAAAAATATAGAACTGGAATAAAAGCATAAAATGAAAAGGGATAAAGGGACGGTAAGTATTATCATAAATATACTGCAGTGTAGGACTAATATAGTGCAGTGTAGGTCTAATATAGTGCAGTGTAGGTCTATATAGAGTGCAGTGTAGGTCTAATATAGTGCAGTGTAGGACTAATATAGTGCAGTGTAGGTCTAATATAGTGCAGTGTAGGACTAATATAGTGCAGTGTAGGACTAATATAGTGCAGTGTAGGTCTAATATAGTGCAGTGTAGATCTAATATAGTGCAGTGTAGGTCTAATATAGTGCAGTGTAGGTCTAATATAGTGCAGTGTAAGTCTAATATAGTGCAGTGTAGGACTAATATAGTGCAGTGTAGGTCTAATATAGTGCAGTGTAGGTCTAATATAGTGCAGTGTAGATCTAATATAGTGCAGTGTAGGTCTAATATAGTGCAGTGTAGGTCTAATATAGTGCAGTGTAAGTCTAATATAGTGCAGTGTAGGTCTAATATAGTGCAGTGTAGGACTAATATAGTGCAGTGTATGTCTAATATAGTGCAGTGTAGGACTAATATAGTGCAGTGTAGGACTAATATAGTGCAGTGTAGGTCTAATATAGTGCAAATAAAACAATTTTAGATTAATTATTAGGAAATTAAATTTAAATTAAAGAACACACACACACGTATATATATATATATATATATATATAAGTGAATAAAGAACGAAGAATTTATGACGCTACTAATATCAAACGATTGAACTAAATGAAATATAATTTGAAAAAGTAAAGGTTAACATATAATGTAAATAATCATACTGTTAATAAGAAGAAAGGCAAAGAAACAACTATTTAATGGAAATTTAAATTTGGATTATTATTTACGAGGTTTATATCGAAACTTAAAATTTAATAATTTGAATTTATGACGACATTTGCTTATAAATACTTTTCTTAAGTTCAAAAGTAATTTTTGCTTAAGACATTTTATATTTTTTAATTTTTAATTTTTTCAACTAAATATAGATTGCATCTATCGTAAAGTTTACTGTGGTACAAGTCGAACCTGTTAATCTCCACCTCACTATTGGGACAATTGATGATGGCTGCCATCCTGCAATTGTAGGTCCATCAACAATCCGTGTAAGCAAATATAAGTATACCCAGGTGATTTACTAAGCCAACATCTTCCCTGTAAATAAATAAAAAAAATTATCACGTTTACATTTTATATACGGGAGAATTTAAACAACATTACTACTCTCCTAAATACTTCTTTTCTAACCATAATCTAAAATTCCAGACCTCTATTTTCCGAAGATTTGAAGAATAAATGAGGATTGACCTGAGTGGAGACTAACAGGTACGGCTTGCATCCCCAATAATCTTTGCGGTAAATGCAATACATGTATTGTTGAAAAAATTAAAATATTAAAATATCCTAAGCAAAATTTGCTTTTCAACTTAAAGAAAAATCACTCGTTGTATTTAAGAACACACACACGTATATATATATATATATATATATATACATATATATTAAAAAAGGATTAATTCAAAGATGTTGAATGGCCAGTTCGCAAAAAAAAGAGAATGTAACTAAAAATTAACAGACAGCCGTGTTAAATTTTATTTTAAATCCTATATCTTTTTATTCCCTTTTATTAATAATTATGCCTTTTTAAGTAAAGGCCTTTTTCTAATACTTCAACGTTTTGGGGAAATTAGGTTTTTGAATTTGTCCAGCGTCTGTAATATTTAAAAAAAAATTTTTTTTCTTTCGTTTCTTTCTTTTTCCCTCCCTTCTTTTTTTATCTCTCTTACCACCTTTTTTCCGTGTTGCTTAAACTTACGTCGATTTAACACGGCTGTCTGTTAATTTTTAGTTACATTCTCTTTTTTTTTGCGAACCCAGACGATGTCAATTTTTTCTTTTCTTATTTATTTGATTTTATTCTATCTTTTTCTTTTTCTTTTTCGTTTTCTTTCCCTTTATTTTTATTTTTATTTATATTTTTTTAAATTTCTTTGCAATCTATTTAAAAAGGAAAAGTAGACTAATTTTTCCCCAGTTTCTGAAAGGATTTTTCTGTTGCTGAGGTGATGTGTTGTCCCCCGTGGGGATCTTCATATCGAAATGGCCATTCAACATCTTTGAATTAATCCTTTTTTAATATATATTTGCTCTGTAATATTTTATTACATGGAGCTCTCTTCCTGTATCATTTTTTAATATTAAAATAAAATTTTTAATATTAATTAGGATCGGGTTTTTTGGAATTTACCTTCCTGCTTTTTTCCCTTGGATTGAAGTATCTGAATTAATATATATACATATATATAAGTGAATAAAGAACGAAGAAAATATTAACAACGTTCAAAACTTTAATTTAAAACAGTGCTCAATATAGAACTAGAGCTATGAACATTTATTATAAATTATAGTTTAGAACATGTACAAATTATAGTTTACTACAAAAGTGTACATTTTGTTTTGACATTGAAAATACAATGTTTCATCAGATAGAAAATAATGATGGCAATAAACGTTATTTTAAAAAATAACTTTTATTAGCATGATTATTAGCTACCTGATCAGACATTGTTCTTTCGATGTCGAAACAAAATGTACACATTTGTAGTAAATTGTAATTTGTACAACTTCTAACTTATAATTTATAATATATATATATATATATATATATATATATATATATATATATATAGATAGATAGATAGATAGATAGATATTGTATAAAAGAGGGATTGACATGCAAATTCCTATTTATATATATATATAGACTTGCCTAGTTGGTATAAAACTGAGATATATATATAAGACTATAAATTTACCACTACTTTTAAGAACTCTTTTCTACGCAAAGTACTTTACTGAAGGCACAGAAGTTTAATTATCTGGTTCTGGTTTTAACAGAAGATGGAAAATTTGACACTGAAATTCAAACATCCATTGAATTAGCTAACGACACACTTCAAAATATAAACATAGCCTAAGAAATAGGGAAAACACATTAGAAATGAAAGAAAGAGTGACACACTGTTACGTGATATCGGTCCATAAGCAAGTGACTGCTGGATAATCCCCTCACAGATGAAGAGAAAACTAGTTGCTTCAGAAAAGGTGGTTCTACACATGGATGTTGAAAATGCTATGCATAGGGCGTGTATACAACTATTATGTTTTAAGGAAAATGGGGGAAAACTACTGGTATTCCCAGAATTAGTAAGAGACAGCTGAAATGTGTTAGGAATTTAACACTCATGGGACATTACCCATTAGACATTATCAGGTGTTATTTGACGGCATGAAATACAATGGAATGTTAAAGGCACTGCGATTTCAGGAGATTATATAAATTAAAAATAAATTATCACTGGATATAAAAATCAGCCTGTCTGTATAGTAGTAACTTAAGGTAACGGAACAGACAGGGCGAGGCGGACAAGCTTAACCTCGCTGCTGTTCTTGAGAAGGACCTCCACTCAGTGGTGAACTGGGGTAAGAAGTGGAACGTAAATTTCAATGCTTCTAAAACGAAACTGCTATCTGTCAACCATCACAGGCAATCTCTCCTGCCACCCATAAACATGAACTAAGCCAGTCTCCCTGCAAGAAATACACTGCACCTTCTCGGTTTTTTCCTATCTTCCGACCTCAAATTGAATCATTACATTGAATCAATAGCTAAACCTACTGCTAGAAATGCATGGTCACTACTGTCGGGCTAGGTAGTTTTTTTTTCGCCTGAATCCATCTTGCACATATACAAATAAACCATCCGATCGTGCATGGAATAATGTTGTCATATCCGGTCAGGCGTCCCTGCTATTCGTTTCAGTGTTATCGACAGGCTCCAAAGGAAAAATCTGTAACGTGTTTGGTCCTGACCTGGCAGCTAAAATCCAGCCACTTTCTCACCGGCGGAATGTGGATTCCCTCTGATTCTCTTCTACAAATATTCTCACTGCCTCTGCACTGACGAACCTAGGTCACTGGTGCACTCTCCTCAAGAATTTACTCGTGCAACCAAACTGGCAACAAGGTCCCACCCTTTTACAGTTAAATCAACCAAATGCAGGCGACAATTTTACGCCAGCGGGTTCTTTTCTCACACCTTCCGCCTGTGGAACTCCCTTCTATATACTTGTTTTCCTGACGGCTACAACCTCCAGGAATTTAAACGCAATGTCAATTCCTTTCTATTATCCACTTGACTCCAGTACTTTCTCTACCACCCCGTGTATCTTGTTATTTTCCTTTCTCACTATGTTCGCAACTGTTTTCATTCCTGTGTTCACATTCTTATCTTGCCAGTTTCTCTGTCACCCCCTTCTGCCTAAAACTTTAACTCACTTTTGTAGCCCCCTGCACATCAGTGATGGAACCGCCTTGCCTTGCGGTGAAATGATTAAAAAAAAGACAGAGGACTTGTTTGAATGGATGTCAAAACGAAGTTGTGCAAAGAGACAAACGTTGCTAAGAGATATAAATATGTAGAGTGCTATTATTTTTATAATCTTATCGACCTAATGAAGGTATTTTACTGTTACTGTTCTGCAGGGAGATATATAAAAGGAAAGTTATGAGAAAGAGTGAAAGATTAAAGAAGGTGTCAGGAAGTGGGTAAGAGAAGGGTGAGAATATTGATGAGAATGGAGTTGACGGAGGAAAGGAGTACGAGAGGATGCAAGTTAGTAAGATAGGAGATGACTATTGACTTTACATTTAAATTCTTGGAGATTGTAGTTGTCGGGGAAGCAAGTAAACGGAAGGGAATTCTACAGGTGGGAAGTGCGAGAAACGAAGCTGATGGAGTAGAATTTGCATTTATATTTTATTGGTTTCACCGTAAAATAGTGGGACCCAGTTTCTAATCTTGTTGCTCGTGTAAATTGATATATAGAGGGCACCAGTGAGCTAAGCTCATATCGCTCATATATTAAGGAGGCACGACGCAGTAGAAGTATCTATGAGAATTACTTTTTTTTTCAAACATTACACCCCAAGCAAGGCTGTATCCCCACAAGTGCGCAGGGGGTTACCGTGAGAGAAAGGACTGTGTAATGTTAGTGTCGAGGAAAAGATGGATGGGTTAGAGGAGATAGAAGATGGTAATTGACGTTGCGTTTAAATTTTTGGACATTGTAGCTTTCAGGGAAGAAAGTAAAACGGATGGAAGTTTCATAGGCAGGAAGTTTCATAGGCAGGAAGTGCAGAAAAGAATCTGTTGAAGCAGAAGAGGTGGTGGCATTTAATTATGTAAAAGAGTTTGACCAAGATGCCAATCTAGTAGCACGGTTAAATTTATGCAGTCGAGACACCAAGGAAAAAAGATCGTCAGTGCAGATGCCATGAAAATACGCAGGAGTTCTTATATCAATCATAGCAACTAGTATAAAATTATTATATTTATCTTAAAACATGTAAAAAACGTAAAAATAATCAGGTACTCATTTGAAAAAACACTGCAATTTAAATGTTTTTATTTTTATACTAGCAGTTTAGCCCGGTTTCACTCGGATAGTTTAAGGAATAATAAGAATAAAAAAAGATCAATTTACAAAGCAAATACTTGCACAACGTCCACCCTTGTCACTTTTATAGATATAGATAACAAGGTTGAAAGTCTCTATTTGATTAGAGTGGGAGGGGCAAAATATATAGATAATATAAACATATAGTGTTAAATATAAGAGACAATGAATGTCTATTATGTTTAATCATGAGCCGTTCTAAACATGGTATTTTGGCTTTAATTTCAGGTGAAAATAAAGACACAAATTCTCCAACATTTGGATAATTTTTTATTAAGTTGGTTCTAAGCTTTCGGCTCACATGAGCGATCTTTTTTTTTTTTTTTTTATGTTAACGTCCTTGTAACGTCTCTGAAGATGGCTCATGTGAACCGAAAGCTTAGAACCAACTTAATAAAAATTATCCAAATGTTGGAGACTTTTGTCTTTTTTTCACCTGAAATTAAAGCAAAATATAATGTTTACAACGGTTCATGATTAAACATAATAGACATTCATTGTCTCTTATATTTAACAGTATATGTTTAGAATATATATATATATATATATATATATATATATATATGCATAGTGTATTTAGGCAGCAGATAATTTTCTAAAGCATATACTG
The DNA here is from genome assembly GCA_037127315.1 of Ascarosepion bandense. Classification (NCBI taxonomy): domain Eukaryota; kingdom Metazoa; phylum Mollusca; class Cephalopoda; order Sepiida; family Sepiidae; genus Ascarosepion; species Ascarosepion bandense. Next base: position 859,824 of record JBBBDQ010001987.1, on the reverse strand, counting down.
TTAAATATAATGAGACAATGAATGTCTATTATGTTCAATCATGAACCGTTCTAAACATCGTATTTTGGCTTTAATTTTAGGTGAAAATGAAGACAGAAATTCTCCAACATTTGGATAATTTTTTATTAATTAGGTTCTAAGATTTTTTTCAGTCAACAGTACAATACAGCATAATTCAATAATACTCACTCATAAACACAGTAAAAAAAACCTTCAGATATTGGAGGCTATCTACACTAAATTTAAACAACCCACACTTAATAAAATCACGTTTAAATCTGGTTATAACACATTACATTTCATTTTAGTATATGGTTCTTTTAACATTTCTGGCTCTCACGCGGTGTGACGTCATAGAAGCGCATTACAAATTTCCAAGCTGCGTTTGCTATTTGGTGACTGTTGTTTTCATTGCTTAGCAAAGTTTTATGTTAACACAAGATGAAATCGTCTTTGATGGTGGAAGTTTTTGTTAACGTCCCTGTAACCTCTCTGAAGATGGTTCATGTGAGCCGAAAGTAATGCGCTATTGTATTCCTACGCTTATTACTTTCGGTACAGGAAGTAAATCGCCGAAATTTTTGTAAAGGAAGAAAATCGACCAAAATCGACCGAAATTTGTTGTTCTACGCAGTACGACATTCTACAATTAATTACATTACTTCGTGAGAGTTACGGAAGAGAAAAAGTGCGAGATATAGGTCGTTTTTTTATGGACTTTCAAATCATAAAGGTAGGTTTCTTCAATAACTTGATTTGAGTTCAGCATATACTTTTGCACAGAAATAATGCTAGTTTGGATAAATTTGGAGTGGGAAAAGCCGTCGGCACCTAAAACAAAAATTTACCAAATTATTATTATTATTATTATTATTAAAAAATAATAATAGCAAAACCGCAAAAATAATTGTCATAACAAAATAATAGTGACGTTCGATTTTATCACCGTTAATGACCTACAAAAGTAGTTATTGACCTACCTGAAGAAGAGACACCCTCAACTACCGAAGTGTAATTTTCTCTTTATTCGTGCGGCGCTTGTTAAAAAGAGCAGAAGTACTTTTTGATGAAAAACTGACTTTTACAGGAATGTGAGTATGTTGATTTTCCTTTGTTTGGAAAGAGGAATGGGAAGCTTTTTAACAGAAAACGGAAAGTGCGACACTGAGATCTGACAGCGTATTAGCATGGCCAAGAATGCATTCCAAATGTGGAGTCAGTCAGTCAGTTAAGTACCATACGTAAAAAACATGCTTTGGCGATTATGTCTCTTTCGAGCCATGACTGACTGGGCAGAAGATTATCCCGCAGTAGGTTGCCATTGTTTTCTGCGGTAGACTGGTTGCCGACCAAGGCTATAGAACCCAATCTGCCCTGTTATTTAACCCATAACTGGAAGGAAGAAACGGATTAATACCTTTCCCAAGGGTATTTGCGCGTAAGTGAATGCAATAAATTTAGCTGTAATTTGAACTCGGCTCTCCGATTTCTCGTTCTGAGCCGATATCCACTGCACCACAACGCACATCCTGATGTGGAGTAGAGTACTGAAAGACAGGAGGATTTCATTGGAAACAAAGAAAAGAGTACTTGATTGCTATTTGATATCTATCCTCCAAATGGAAGCAAATACTGAACAATCTCCTCATAAATGAAATAGAAATGTGGTTCCACAAAAGGATGCTGAGGACACCATGGACCGAATATGTGAGCGACGAAAAGGTTTTGGAGAGGATGCAAACGAAAAGGAAACTTAACATCAGCAAGAGAGAGCTGAGGTTGCTGGGACACGTAATGATAAAGGAGGGCTTGGAGAATCTAATACTCACAGGACGGATAGAGGGAAAGAAAGGCAGCGGAAAGCAGCGCCAGACATACTTGATTGGTTTGAGCAAGTGTATGGCGGTACAGAGTTTGAAAGATTTACCAAGAAGCAAAATATTAAGAGCGATAAGGGATAGAGTCAATGGAAGTCCATGATCGCTCACGTCCTGAAGGGACACAGCACATAAAGAAGAACAAGAATTCCAGATTATTTTATTATTGTGAGTTCATTGCTTTTGTTCTGCAGTTCTGCTAGTTTTAGTTTTATATCTAGTGATATGTTGTAGTTTTGTTATGTCTCGTAATCCACTGATAACTTGCTTCAAATATATATTCATGAACAATTAGAAAAGTTTTTTTTTATATGAGTAAAATCGGAGTGCGTTTATCATGCCATTGTATTTGTATGCCACCTAGGTCACTATGTCGATCCAGGATGTTTTTTCCACCTGAATCCATCCTGCATATATACAAGTCAACCATCCGTCCGTGCATGGAGTACTGCTGCCATTTATGGTCAGGTGCCCCTGCCGTTCTCCTCAGTGTTCTTGACAAGCTCCAAAGGAGAGTCTGTAATGTGATAGTATATGATCTGGCGGCTCGACTGCAGCCACTTCCCCATCGTCGGAATGTGGCCTCCCTTTGTCTGTTCTATAAATACTTTCATGGCTTCTGCTCGGACGAGCTTAAATCACTGATGCCTCCTCAACAGGTGTTTACTCGTGCAACCAGACTGGCAACTGGGTCCCACCCATTCACAGTCAGGTTAGCCAAATGCAGACGACAATTCTACTCCTTCAGCTTCTTCTCTCGCACTTCCCGCCTGTGGAACTCGCTCCCGTATTCTTGCTTTCCTGACGGCTACAACCTCCAGAAATTTAAATGCAAAGTCAATACTCATCTACTAACCACTGGACTTTAGCTCTCTCCCCACCCCTGTATAACCTTCCCTTTCTCTCCACCTATTTATCTGTCATCGCACCTGCTTTCTATTGTTCCTTTCTAACTAGTTTGTACTCCTCACTCTTTTTTAATTGATCTTTTTACATTTATGTAACCCCCTGCACATCAGTGGCGTTTCCGCCTTGCTCGGGGTGAAATGATTAAAAAAAATGATTTAAAAAAAAATACCTGATAATACCTGTTGTGTAAATAGTAAAATCCTACTCTGAAATATTTCTATTAAAAACAAGTTATAGTGTATTCATTTATGGCCGGTGCTACTGGATACATACAACACAGAATTAAGCGTTACCGGGGGGGAAAAAAAAACTTATCGGCAGAAAGTTTGGGATATTTAAAAAAAAAAAAGAAACGGAGATATGTGTTTGAATAATTCATAGTATCATGTCAAAGCCTAATTTCATATCTTCAGACAGCACTACAATAAAGCTCAGCTCTCAGTATTTTTGCTTGAGTTATTCATATGTGAATAGCGATCCCCATTAGATAAATTTTATTCTGGTGGGTATTAAGAATGAAGTCGAGGTTGTTTAGGTTTGTCAATCAATATCTGCTCTGTGTCTGGCGCAAAGCTTTCAAATAAAAGTCACATGTTAAATAGAGAAATAATAAAAATAACAATGAAGAACTATTTCTATTTCGATCAACAGAAAACTCGTTGCTATCCGGAAAGTTCAATTGAAGTAAACGAGGTCACATAGCAAAAAAAAAAAAAAGAAGGGTGTCTTGTCGGATTATAATTTGTTCAAAGAATTTGATTATCGTTCTACGTCGTATAACTTTTCGTTTTCTTTATTACGTTGTAATTCTTGAATCTGTTATGTTGGTAGCCATAATTGCGGGTGTTTTGTTTTTGACCTGAATTTCCGCGTTCAAATTTTAATCCGTATCGATTGTATGATAATACGAGTGATTATCTGGAAAGCGAATACGCTCGAGTTTGAATAAATCATGAATTATACCGGATTATTTTCAAAAGAATCAGATTAGAATAAAAAAAAGAGGGTATTGCAGCCATGTGTGCTCTAGCTGCTCAGTCTTTACTTTTACAGAGTTGAAACTGATCAGCAGACACGAAAACCATTTGAGCAGACTTGAATCAGAAGAGATAGTCTCCACTTTGCAGCTTCTTTACCACAGGAAAAAACACCTCTGATCTATAAATGGTCCTAGTCTCATCAGTTCTCACCATTCTACGGTATAGTTTCGCCTTCATTTCTCCTGTATCGCAACATATTCTCAAAGAACTGATGCTTTGTTAATTGTCACAGGTTTTTATTGTTAACAGTGATCAGACTGTTTTTGTCCTTCATCTTTATTGCCATATTCATGAAATTTCGGCAGTTATAAGCTCCGACATTCTTCAAGTGCTTAGAATTTTGAACTATTTCAATTACTGGGGTTTGGTGATGATTTAGAGAGTTGTGTTTAAGGGAGGTAACTAAGTTTTTGTTGCTGTTGCCATGTTTGAACTCAAAACTTTTTGGGTCAATCACTAGATGTAACCAACCAGTTTATCCACTTGTCTATGTATCCTTGATCAATAGAATAGCTCTGTCAGGGACGTTGGGACAAACGAATGATAGATGATTATTTTTGCGTATCCAAAGGGGCTTAAATAACATTTTTTTAGCCAAAAATCTTTAAAAAAGTACCGAATTTTTCTAATTAATCGACAAAATGTAAATTAACTGATAAAATTTATCAGTAATACAATTTATCAGTAATACAATTTATCAGTGATACAATTTATCAGTAATACAATTTATCAGTGATACAATTTATCAGTGATACAATTTATCAGTAATACAATTTATCAGTGATACAATTTATCAGTAATACAATTTATCAGTGATACAATTTATCAGTAATACAATTTATCAGTGATACAATTTATCAGTAATACAATTTATCAGTAATACAATTTATCAGTGATACAATTTATCAGTAATACAATTTATCAGTGATACAATTTATCAGTGATACAATTTATCAGTGATACAATTTATCAGTGATACAATTTATCAGTGATACAATTTATCAGTAATACAATTTATCAGTGATACAATTTATCAGTAATACAATTTATCAGTGATACAATTTATCAGTAATACAATTTATCAGTGATACAATTTATCAGTGATACAATTTATCAGTGATAAAATTTATCAGTAATACAATTTATCAGTGATACAATTTATCAGTGATACAATTTATCAGTGATAAAATTTATCAGTAATACAATTTATCAGTAATACAATTTATCAGTGATACAATTTATCAGTAATACAATTTATCAGTGATACAATTTATCAGTGATACAATTTATCAGTGATAAAATTTATCAGTAATACAATTTATCAGTAATACAATTTATCAGTGATACAATTTATCAGTGATACAATTTATCAGTAATACAATTTATCAGTGATACAATTTATCAGTGATACAATTTATCAGTGATAAAATTTATCAGTAATACAATTTATCAGTAATACAATTTATCAGTGATACAATTTATCAGTGATACAATTTATCAGTAATACAATTTATCAGTAATACGCTGATATGAATATTAAGGCTAATTGTTATATCTAGATAAATTTCCGGATGATTGTGGCAATGTGAGTAAACGATTCCATCTCAATATCCGATTATGGAACTTACAAACATAATACATCAATAACCACTTTTACTAGAGCACATATTACAATCTTACTGTTATTAACTTGTTAAGTATAACTGGTTCTAATATTGTATTTATTTCTATGCTTGGATGGATTCGGAATTTTGTGTAGCCCACTAAATGTGTTGATTCTTTAATTATCTGTATTTCCGGTGGTGATTCTTTCTATTATTTCAAGTTCATCCTACAGGTGATTTCTCTATTCCCTATATATGGGGTCAGCTACGCCTGATATTTCGAAATTTCTTCGTGTTAAGACCTATTAAGATAAGGTTGTAAGGGCATTGCAAGGTCGTATCATGAGGGAAAATAAAAAAAATCAGGCGGAGTAATTTCTATGCCTGGCTGTCTTTGGAATTTTTTGTCGCCCACCAAATGCGTTGATTCTTTAATTATCTGTATTTCCGGTGGTGATTCTTTCTATTATTTCAAGTTCATCCTACAGGTGATTTCTCTATTCCCTATATATGGGGTCAGCTACGCCTGATTTTTTCTAAATCTCTTTATGTTAAGACCTATTAAGATAAGGTTGTAAGGACATTGCAAGGTCGTATCATGAGGGAAAATAAAAAAAATCAGGCGGAGTAATTTCTATGCCTGGCTGTCTTTGGAATTTTTTGTCGCCCACCAAATGCGTTGATTCTTTAATTATCTGTATTTCCGGTGGTGATTCTTTCTATTATTTCAAGTTCATCCTACAGGTGATTTCTCTATTCCCTATATATGGGGTCAGCTACGCCTGATTTTTTCTAAATCTCTTTATGTTAAGACCTATAAAATAAGGTTGTAAGGGCATTGCAAGGTCGTATCATGAGGGAAAATAACAAAAAATCAGGCGGAGTAATTTCTATGCCTGGCTGTCTTTGGAATTTTTTGTCGCCCACCAAATGCGTTGATTCTTTAATTATCTGTTATTTCAAGTGGCGATCTCTTTCTGTTATTTCAAGTTCATCCTACAGGAGACGGTGATTTCCCTTTTTCCTCTATATGGGGTCAGCTACGACCGATTTTTCTAAATCTCTTTGTGTTAAGACCTATTGAGATAAGGCTGTAAGAACACCACAAGACCGTAACACGAGGGGAAATAAAAAACAAATCAGGCGTAATGGTTAAAAGTGTTGATAAGCTCTAGTGATTTGACCTAAAGAGTTGTGAGTTCAATACTTGGCTACAGCAGTGGTGAACAATAACTTAGTTATCTCCGTTTAATTCAATTCTCTAAGAAAGAGGAAAAATCTACTCTAGTGATCGAACTAAAGGGTTCAGTTTGAAATTTCACTCACCTGAGGAAGGCCAGAGTGTACAACGGCCGAAACGTGTTGAATATGTCCGAACCATGTAAGTAATTACAATAATGTTATGGATCTTCGTCGCCAATTTGTTGTGGAATTGAGGCAAAACTTCACGGCAAAGTTGTAGTGACCTGTTTGTGCCGGAAGTAAGACACAGAATAAGAAGGTACATTTAAAACAGTGTATTAGTATAACTAGAGCAATATATACAAAGGAAGTGTTAGGAATAAATAAATAAATTAAGTAAGTAAGACCGAACGGTAATGTTACGCTGCTTATTGTCTGAATCGTAGCTGGCCCTTAACTGAGTACTAGCTGTTTACTTAACTTACCGTAGATAATTATATAGTAATGGTAAGAGTCCATTCCACATATGAGGACACAATAACAAATACTTAATCTCAGAAATATAGACAAATATTGCAAGGTCTTTAGTAGAATTATGCATTTGATTCCCATTTGATCGAACCACGTTGTGAAACTTTTTCAGATTTGTGCCATGTCCCTTTTACGTTGGTGGCCATGGCTCCCAAAGCTCTCTCTCCTTTCCAATTCTAATCAGTGTGGGACTGTGTAGCATCGCATTTTGTCACCGCTGTGCCATCTACTCATACAAAGATATTAGGTACGTTACGCACTTTTTCCTTTTAGTCCTCCCTTTTTTCAGCATGTCATTTGAGTGTTAAATTTTCCAAGTCCTTTTTCTCCATTATTTACCTCAGATATGTCAACTATCTTTTTCCAATTTTAATTATAAGGGGCTCTTTAGTTTAAGATATTTAAGTTTGAAATCGTTGAAATATCGCCCTATCGGAATGATTATCAAGTTGTTGACTAATGTATATTACTAATATCGTTCAGATCTATCTGCAGAAGAAATCGTTGGTTGAATCCAGAGGAAAAGTCATAAATATAAATTCTGATTTTTAGTACAGTTAGGAAAGTAAGTTCTGTTGTGGATTCTTGTTAGAAATCACACCATATAATAATAACACAAAACAGATATGAGAGGAAAAATGTATATTGAACAAAAGATATACAACCTGTATACGGTTAGTAGATTCAGTAATACCTGTTAGTAGGAGTCAAATATAAACAATCTTGTAGACAAGAAGTAAGTCCGGGTGATAAGTCTATATTCTTACTGACTAAATAGCGGCGGTTCAACTGGTCTGACAATCACACCGTGACAAGCACTGCCGTTCTCCGCATAGGCAGGATTATTTGTACACCTTAGACGAGTCCATTTAATGTGCAACAAAGGAGTGATCCCCAACGTTAGCAACTAAAATGCATAGCACATGTAACTTAAAAAGAAAACGGCATAATCAAAATGCTGATATTCAATAGCACTTGAAATAAATGTTTAGGAAGGAAAATCTAAACTTATTTATAAATGGAACTTTGTCTATGTGTCTGTGTGTGTGTGTGTCCGTTACCTATATACTCCGAAACGGCTGAACCGATTTCCTTGAAAATTTACACAGTTGTACTATAAGCCTCTGCGAGTGTTCTTAGCTAGGGTTTGTGTCGAGGTACCCCCCGACTGAACTTGAGAAAACTATCTTCCTGAAAGCATAGTTTCAGCAGAAAGTTTTAATGAATTTCACCCGACAGCCTCATTAGCTGTTCAGTAAATCAACGCTGTATTTTTCATCATAAACAAACGAATAATATTAATATTACCATTACCATTTATTGCTATTCTACTCATCGAAATCTATTGGGAATGCTACTCGCTTTTTCTTTCTATTTCTTCTGTATATCATGTGCGTGCTAAGTTTGCCAAGTCCTCTTTCCTCACCATGCGCCTCAGAAATATCAGTTGTCTCCTTATAATACTGCTCAACAGAATTTTTGGTGCGAAGAAATAAAACTCTTTCTTAGCTAATTTTGCGGTGCCGATTCAAGAGATTACCTTAGATTTTCTTGGTTAGCTACCGATTTTACTGTACTAAAATTGCTCATTTTTTTAAAAAAAGATCAGTTTGCGATCTGAGCTGATCTCAATATTTAGTTAATAAAAGTCGCCGAAACGCATCAATTTTCAGGTAGACCGACCAGGTTATATCATCCACGTGAAAAAAAATATTTTTATAAGAAAAAAGGATTTTTTAGTCAAAAATTTTAAAATCCTTGTCTTAACCCCCTTTTTAACCTTGTATATTTGCCGAATTCGTTTCCGGTCCGTATGCAGGCAGTTTCTTGCCAATAGAGGTTCTTGATTATTCTAATATCCTTCCCGAATATATCAAGTTTGCCGAACGTCTCCATCAGGTGTTTGTGGCGTGCTTTGTGTCGAATACCTTCGCGTAATCTATGAAACACAAGTACAGGCATTTTTTTGCATCTGTATCGCCCTTTCTGACAACATTCTAAGCATAAATATCGTGTTCCTTGTTTCAGTGTACTTGACGAAACCGTATTCATCTAGTCTTATTTCTGGTCTGATTCTGCTGCGCTGTTTATTAATCAGAATTCAGATGATGAGTTTTAATATGTGACCATTAAGCTGATTGTTCGGTGGAGTTCGCATTTGTTTGCACCTGACTTCTTAGGCAGTGCTATGAAAATCGATCTGCTTAGTCTTCTGGGACATTGCCGCTGTTGTAAATTTTATTTATCATTTCTCAGATTGTGTCTACTCTGAAATCATCTAAGGCTGCCGGAATCTCTGTTACAATGTCGCCTGGTCCTGCTGCTTTGTTTCTATTCAGTTTGGCCAGTGCAGCTTCCACTTGAGATTTTAATATTACTGGCCAGTTGGTTTCTCTTTGTATTGTTGATTGCTCTCTTTTGTTGTGGAAGAGATCTTCTATATACTCTTCTCCCCGTTGAAGTATTTCCTTTATTACTGATATGACAGTTCTATCCTTAGATTTTTTGCATCCTTTTGGGGAACAGGTCTTTTGACCTGTTAGTTCTCTCAAATTTGTGCATGCCTCCTTTATTAATCTGTCTATTTCTGCGCATTTACTATTTAGCCATTCCTCTTTAGCCTGTTTGCATTTGTTCCTTATTTCTTGTGTAGTTTCCTGCATTCTGTTCCTATCTATGCACTGTTTTCTATCTTTTTGCACAATATCGAGAATTTTATCTGTAATCCACTCATTTTTCTTTCCACATCTGTTTCCCTTGGAATGAGTTTAATGATGCCACTTATTCTTCATTCAGTGTGTCTCATTTCGAGTTTCCGTTCTCAATTCTTCCTTGTATACGTCTTTCACACTGCCCTTGTATTCTGCCAGTAGTTTGAGGTCATCCACAAGTATTGTATTCTGGGTGCTGCGTTAGGCTTCTTCAGTGTCCAAAGTTTCATCCTTAGTTTGCATATGACCGACTGTGAAAGCGACTGTGGAAGCGACCCCTTCCCGGTCACTTTGAATTGCTATGTAAATTTAATTATACATTCTTTAGCAAAAAAAAATTATTACAAACTGCCGTTTTTCCTTTCACGTAAGTAAAATTATAAAGCGACTAAGACCCTCGTGAATAGTAAGAGTAAAAGAAACTGGTTAAAAGCTACTGATTAGAAAAAAAAACAATGAAAAAACAGTATTAGAAAAGAAAGAAGTTTGCTATTGACGTTGCATTCACATATTTTAAAGATCGTATTTGACAAGAAAGCAAGAAGACGGGCGAAAGTTCTACAGGCGAAAACTGCGAGTGAAGAAACTGTTAGAATAAAACGTATGATTACTTCTAGCAATTTCAATAGTTAAAATGATGTGACCAAGCTGCCACACTAGCACTGTGTCTAAATTCATGAAGTCGACGTACCAAAAGGAAAAGCTCTTCAGAACTTATATAAAAAACAATCGATGGAAAATTTGATTGAAAAAATTGAAGATTATTTTTTAATCATTTTACCCAAAGCAACTTGTGCACAGAGGATTACAATGAGAGGGAATACTGGGTACTGCTGGTTATTGAAGAAAAGATAAAAAAATCAACGGGATTCAAGAAGATAGAAGATAATCAATTAATGTTGTATTTAAATATTTAGAAATTGTAACTTTCAGATATGCAAGTAAACGGAAGGATGTTCCACATATTAGAAGTGTGAGAATATAAGACTGGAGGAGCAGACATGGCGGTGACCTTCAACAAATTAAACCGTAAAAAAAAAAAGACCTAGATGCCAAGTTTGTAGCACACTTAAATTCATATCAGATCAACAGGAAAAAAGATCATTAGAGAAGCAGCCATAAAAATATTTGTAGAAAAGGCTGAGGGAAGCCACTGCTAGTAGGTGAGAAAGTGATTGAAGTCGAGATGCCAGTCAGGATCGATTACACTGCAGATTCTTTTTTGGGATTTTGTCATGAATCTTGAGATGAATAGCATGAGAAGACGACCAGATATGGCAACAGTATTAAATGCACGGATGAATGGTAGATTTCTGAGGACACAAGATAGATTGCAACATGAAAGATCTTCTGATATGACACAGTGATCCAAATTCCATTCCAAGAAATGCAGCTCTTGATCCGATGCATGTTATTTTTAGTTCATTTTTCTTTCTGAAAGAAACGTTTCCTCAGTGAATTTAGTAAAATAATCATTCTGAAGTGATAAACATGTCTTAATTTATTTTAACTGTTCTTTCTACATTGGAGAAAAAAATCAAAACAACATCAATTTCACTTTTTAATTTTAATGCGGCGTACAGCCTATCACATTGAATACATCGGTTCTCGCTCGATGACCGAAGTTAAGCAACGTTGAGCCTAGTCAATACTTAGATGGGTAACTGCTTGGGAATACCAGGTGCTGTAAGCGTATAGTGATGGATGTGCGTTGTGGTGCAGTGGATATCGGCTCGGAAAGAGAAATCGGTGAGCCGAGTTCGAATTCCAGTTGAATACCCTGCATTCACTTAAGCACTGGTACCCTTGTGAAAGGTATTAATCCAGTTATTTCCCCCAGTTATGGCTTAAATAACAAGGATAGAATTTGGGGATCCTGCCCTTAAAAACAAATCCCAATGAATTTTGGTACTCGAAAAGAAAAATATATTACTAGACACAAAACTTATATAAACAACAATAAATTGTTGAAAGGAAAAGGTATTACCAGCAATAGATAAATAAAGTTTAGTTGGCAATAAATGACCCGCCGAGGTTTATTTGCCATAAAAACAAAACAACCAACCAACAAAAATAAGTTTAATACACCGAATTTAAATTTCAAGCGTGCTTATTTTTTTAACACCGTTAAATTAGCGTGATTTTTGTTTTTATTTACATATGAATATGAAGCTTTTAAGAAATATAAGGTGAAGAAAAAAGACTGGTAGATTTTTCAAAGTGCAAGATAGACCATGACGAGAAAAAATTTCTGATATGACACAGTGACCCAGTAGATGCAGCTAGTGATTATATGTAGACATTCCGTTTCAAATTAGTGGAAGACGCAAGGCCAAGAAGGCACAGTGTGTTGCTCTTTTGGCGTCTATGCTGATGATGGGCACGAAAGGTTGTCTATCTAATCTAATCTATCTAAACTTATTTAAAAATCGAACTTTGTCTCTGTGTGTGTGTATCCGTTACCTATAGACTCCGAAACGGCTGAACCGATTTTCTTGAAAGTTTGCACAGTTGTGCCATAAGCGTCTGCAAGTTTTCTTAGCTAGGTTTTGTGTCGATGTACCCCCAATAAATATCTAAAATCGATAATCGAAAAAATCGGGTTATAGAAGGAGTGGTCCGATTTTAATCAAATTTGATACACTCATAGACAAAGGCATAAGAAACGATATTCAGAAGTATCATGGTTGCAGTTCTTACAATAATGCAGAAAATCGATAATATCTGTACATAAAAGGCAAGGTGTGTGTGTGTGTGTGTGTGTGTGTGTGTGTGTGTGTATTTTTTTCAGTCCTTTTATTTTAGTTTTTGCTTCGGGTTTGGCTCTACGTAGATATAATTGTAGTTTTTAATTTCAGCCATGATGCCATTTACTCAAAGGACATATTTAGCCTTCGAAATGCAGTTTACAACGAAAAAAACTTGTTTGATATCGATACCAGGGAATCAAAATTTGACTTACATCCATTCATTTTTCTTTCAGCCTACAGTTTCGCTTTAATTGGAAACAACTATTGCTTTTTAGTCTTTCGTGCCAACGTCCAAAGTGTCTGAGCTCCAGGACCATTACACCCGAGCAACGCCGGGCTATGTTGCTAGTTGTGTTTAAAGCAGAGCATGTTTGGGATGCATTCAAACTTAAAAGCTATTTCCTGCTCCAGTTAACCACTGGTTGGAGGTCCGTTTCAAAAGCATCGACTAGGTTTACTTTTGTCAGCTTTTGGCAGATTTCCTATAAAGACAGGAGTAAATGATGGTGTCATCTACATAGATGCCTACTTGGGAAGTGATGACATCAGGAAGATCAATGATGACGATCAGAAACAGCGTAGGATAAAGCAATGAGGAACACCCGCGTTCGTATGAAATTATCTGGAAGCATGTCCGTTCAAATCTATCTTCATTTTACGATTTGACCGGGACGATTAGATTATATCAAACAGTCGTCCATTAATACCGTAGCCCTAAAGCTTGTGGAGAAGACCTGCATGTCAAACTCTGTCAAACTCTTTCTAGATATCTAGAGCCACAGATCGAGCTTCGTCATTTTTTATCAAGAACCTGGTATTCATGTTCAGCAGATCAGCGGTCGACCTGACTGAGCGGAAGCCATATTGTCATGGAGTTGGACTAAGGAATGCTGCCTTCTAGGAACTAAGCAAAATAGTTAGAAACAGGAAAGCTTTTGGGGGGAAAGATAAAAAGGTGCATATATTATGAAGTATTAATTCTCTTACATGCTTGTGAATACTAACAAGTTCACGGAAAAAATTACCCGAGTAGAAAAAACAACAAATGAACATGTAATTACCTTATCTGCCCCGAGAAAAAAATGCAAGAAGCTGATTCTCTCGATGTCCAATCTGAAGAGTGTTCATTAAAATTATTTTAGTCGCATTATCCCCCAGATAATGCGACTAAATTTCAAGAGGCTACTGTGAATGAAAGAGAATGGTAAAACTTCAGAAAAAGCAATAAACCCAATCCTAAACAGGAAACAATGAATCGACCTGTAGTCCAGTACAAAAGACGAGGGAAAATGAGACTAAAATTCAAGAGGCTACTGAGAGTGAAAGATAATAATTAAACTTCAGAAGAAGCAAGAAACTCAATCTTACCCAGGAAACAAGGAATAAACCTGTACTCTAGTACAAAAGACAAGGGATAATTCGACTAAAATTCAAGGGGGCTACTTAGAGTGAAAGAGAATGATAAGATTTTGGAAGAAGCAATAAACCCAATTCTAAACAGGAAACAATAAATAAACCTCTACTCCAGTATAATAGACGAGAGATAATGCGACTAAAATTCAAGGGGCTACTGAGAGTGAAAGAGAATGATAAGATTTTGGAAGAAGCAATAAACCCAATTCTAAACAGGAAACAATAAATAAACCTCTACTCCAGTATAATAGACGAGAAATAATGCGACTAAAATTCAAGGGGCTACTGAGAGTGAAAGAGAATGATAAGATTTTGGAAGAAGCAATAAACCCAATTCTAAACAGGAAACAATAAATAAACCTCTACTCCAGTATAATAGACGAGAAATAATGCGACTAAAATTCAAGGGGCTACTGAGAGTGAAAGAGAATGATAAGATTTTGGAAGAAGCAATAAACCCAATTCTAAACAGGAAACAATAAATAAACCTCTACTCCAGTATAATAGACGAGAGATAATGCGACTAAAATTCAAGGGGCTACTGAGAGTGAAAGAGAATGATAAGATTTTGGAAGAAGCAATAAACCCAATTCTAAACAGGAAACAATAAATAAACCTCTACTCCAGTATAATAGACGAGAGATAATGCGACTAAAATTCAAGGGGCTACTGAGAGTGAAAGAGAATGATAAGATTTTGGAAGAAGCAATAAACCCAATTCTAAACAGGAAACAATAAATAAACCTCTACTCCAGTATAATAGACGAGAGATAATGCGACTAAAATTCAAGGGGCTACTGAGAGTGAAAGAGAATGATAAGATTTTGGAAGAAGCAATAAACCCAATTCTAAACAGGAAACAATAAATAAACCTCTACTCCAGTATAATAGACGAGAGATAATGCGACTAAAATTCAAGGGGCTACTGAGAGTGAAAGAGAATGATAAGATTTTGGAAGAAGCAATAAACCCAGTTCTAAACAGGAAACAATAAATAAACCTCTACTCCAGTATAATAGACGAGAGATAATGCGACTAAAATTCAAGGGGCTACTGAGAGTGAAAGAGAATGATAAGATTTTGGAAGAAGCAATAAACCCAATTCTAAACAGGAAACAATAAATAAACCTCTCCTCCAGTATAATAGACGAGAGATAATGCGACTAAAATTCAAGGGGCTACTGAGAGTGAAAGAGAATGATAAGATTTTGGAAGAAGCAATAAACCCAATTCTAAACAGGAAACAATAAATAAACCTCTACTCCAGTATAATAGACGAGAGATAATGCGACTAAAATTCAAGAGGCTACTGAGAGTGAAAGAGAATGATAAGATTTTGGAAGAAGCAATAAACCCAATTCTAAACAGGAAACAATAAATAAACCTCTACTCCAGTATAATAGACGAGAGATAATGCGACTAAAATTCAAGGGGCTACTGAGAGTGAAAGAGAATGATAAGATTTTGGAAGAAGCAATAAACCCAATTCTAAACAGGAAACAATAAATAAACCTCTACTCCAGTATAATAGACGAGAAATAATGCGACTAAAATTCAAGGGGCTACTGAGAGTGAAAGAGAATGATAAGATTTTGGAAGAAGCAATAAACCCAATTCTAAACAGGAAACAATAAATAAACCTCTCCTCCAGTATAATAGACGAGAGATAATGCGACTAACATTCAAGGGGCTACTGAGAGTGAAAGAGAATGATAAGATTTTGGAAGAAGCAATAAACCCAATTCTAAACAGGAAACAATAAATAAACCTCTACTCCAGTATAATAGACGAGAGATAATGCGACTAACATTCAAGGGGCTACTGAGAGTGAAAGAGAATGATAAGATTTTGGAAGAAGCAATAAACCCAATTCTAAACAGGAAACAATAAATAAACCTCTCCTCCAGTATAATAGACGAGAGATAATGCGACTAACATTCAAGGGGCTACTGAGAGTGAAAGAGAATGATAAGATTTCGGAAGAAGCAAGAAACCTAAGCCTAAACAAGAGGCAATAAATAAATCTCTACTCCAGCACAAAAGACGGGGGAAAATGCAACTAAAATTCAAGAGACTATTGAGAGTGAAAGAGTATGAAAAGCTTTAAGAAGAAGCAATAAGCCCAGTCCTAAACAGGAAACAATAAACAAATATTTACTCCCGTACAAATGGCTAGGGATGATGTGACTAAAATTCAAAGGACTACTGAGAGTGAATATGAATGAAAGGACTTTAGAAAGAACAAAAACTCAATTCTCTGTTTGAAAGAAATAATGTACCTCTATTTCAGTTCAAAGGTCTGGCGATAATGTGACTAAGTATCAAGGGACTACTGGGAGTGGAAAAGAATGAAAATACTTTTGAAGGAACCAGAAACCCAATCCTAAACGGGAAACAAAGAACAAATCTTTACTTCTATATAAAAAACCGGGAAGGAATATTGTCAAAACAAAAAAATAACAGAAACAAAAACACAAAAACAAAATATAACAAAAATGAATAATTAAATAATAAAAAAATAATTAGTAAATAAATGTTCTGAGTTTTGGCAGACACGTTAGAAGCATTAAGTTGAAGTAGACTTTGAAATGAACAGGAAACCCAATCCTAAACAGGAAACAGTATGTAAAATCGGGAAGGTTTTTGAACCGAACGAAAAAAATTATATCGTCACCTGCGTTAGGCATTACTATACAGTGTATGGAAATAAATGCTATTTGGAAAATGAGTTTCTTCTTCTTCTTCTTCTTCTTCTTCTTTGTAACTTGTCCTTTCAGGACGTAGGCGATCATAGCCTTCCACGTCTCCCTATCCCTGGTTGCTCTTAGCACACCTTCTGCTGTAACATCTCTCAGCCCACGTTCTGTCATCCACCTGCTTAGGCCCTTCAAATATGTTATCCGTTGCTTTCCTTTGTTTCTTTGTCCCTCTATCTGGCCTGTTAGTATCAGATTCTCCAAGCCCTCCTTCCTCATTGTATGTCCCAGAAACTTCAGTTGTCTCTTCCTGATACTCAATATTAATTTTATTTTCGTTTCCATTCTTTCCAACACCTCGTCATTGCTCACGTGCTCGGTTCACGATATCCGCATCCTCCTCCTGTAGAAACACATTTCAGCTGCTTCAAGTTTTCCCTTCATCTTTGTTGATATTGTCCAACATTCACTGCCATATTGAAGAACTGACATCACATAGCAATCCACTACTCTCGTCTTTGTTTCTAGTGAAAATTTCCTGTGCCTTAATACTTTACTCAGCTTCTGGAACGCATCTTTCGCCATGCCAATTCGCCTTTGGCCCTCTGTGTTGCACTTTCCGTCTTCAGTTAGAACACTTAATGAGCTTTAATTTCTAATTACTAGATATTTTAGTTCTTTGTCAAAGTCGGGGACTAGTTGCTCCGTGTGCGCGTAGTATAGCGATTATCAACGTATATAATGGGATCGGCCTACCTATTTCAAATGCTGGCCTAGACTATTGCATTTACTCTCGCAACAATATACTTAGGATCAATATGAATCCATATATATATATCACCTACAGATTAAATACCGGCGCACTCTAGACTTGGTTGCCAACCAGCCTAAGAGAAGAAAAACTAGGAGATATAAAAACCAGCATGAAGAGAGATGAACTCGTTTAAGTAATCTTGCTTTAGACAAAACTACTACTGTTACGGCCGGAATCACTAGAACCGTAATTATACGCATTGTTTCTACAACCCTAATATGTTATAGAACATGTGACAAATACTTGGATCGGTATTACTTTTTCAGGGTGGAATCCTTCAAACCTAAAATGTATTTGAGGTTTATGTATTGTTTCCTGTTTAAGATTTGGCATCATCTGAAGTCTTATCATTCTTTCCCACTCTCAGTAGTCTATTGAATTTTAGTCGCATTATCCTTCGTCTTTTGTCAGAACCAATAATATTGCTGATTTTTCTTTGGATTTTATCAAGAATGCGGCAACAATAATCAAAGCATGGACGAATGGTAGATGTATAAATATGCAAGGTAGATTCTGAAAAACTGTCTAGCGCAACACAGTAAACCGACTTTCTTTGGTACATTTTTTTTTGTATTTTAACACTGGAATATAAACCTGTTATTTTGTTTACACTGATGCATGATGCATTACAAGCAGATGTTTCGCGTTAGTACAGTTGCTAGAAGACAGATCAGTGTAATCCGAAAATGTTTTATTTCTTGAACTTGATGTGTCCGACTGAATAATTGCTTTATGATCGATACATGAGATGTATGATAAATTACCAGTTTCTAAGCAATCATTCCAGAGTTCACATTTGGAGGATATCGATTTATACAGTGCTATAAGTGGTAAGTTTATTCAAGACATTACATTTGACATGCTCTTTCGTGCTTTATCAACTCAAATACAGAATATCTTTTAATTGCCCAGTAAACTCCAGAGGATGTGCGTTGTGGTGCAGTTGATATCGGCTCGGAACGAGAAATAGCCTAGTTAGAATTCGTTGCATTCACTTACACGCAAATATTCCTGGAAAAGGTATTTCTCCGTCATTTCTCTTTGCAGATATGGGTTAAATAGCAGGAAATGTTGGTTCTATAGCCTTGGTTGTCAATCAGTCTACCGCAGAATGTAATGAAAACCAACTGATGGGAAATATACTGTCAAGTCAGTCAAGTTTTTTTCGAGATATGATCAACTAATCACGTACAGGATTTAACTGGCTGAACACCGTATTACTAACAGCTGAAAATTATTTTCAATTATTATTAAACATTGTTCTTGCCAAGTTTAGCCGTGTCTAGCAAATACGAAATATACTTGCTGGTTACTTGATTTTATAACTTATCAAAGTTTGCTCAACTATTTAAGTCATAGCAGTTTTCAGATTTGAGTTAATGAGAATTTACATGATTCTGAAATGGAAAACATGAATTACTTATACTTGATCCTCAAAGTGTCTGATTTTAGAGTAAAACTTGAAGCAACTGAAATGTGGTTATACAGAAGGATGCTGCGAATATCATGGATTGAACATATGAGCAATGATGAGGTCTTGGAAATGATGGAAACAAAAAGGAAATTAATACTGAGCATCAGGAGGAGACAGCTGAAGTTCCTGAGACATGCAATGACGAAGCAGGGCTTGGAGAATATGATACTAACAGGCCAGATAGAGGGGGAAAGAGACATGTGAAAGCAACGGATAACATATTTGAAGGACCTAATCAGGTGGATGACGGAACGAGTATTACATGGTGTAACAGGAGAAGGCGTGCTCAGAGCGACCAGGGATAGAGATGTGCCTACGTCCTGAAGGGACAAGGCACATAGAAGAAGAAATATTACTGGTTTGTCACTGAACCTTTAAGCATTTACTGGCTTTATAATAGGTAAATATTGGTTGCCTATATTTGAGCCACTAAGTGTTTGATTGTGGAGTAGGTAAATATTCCTTGTTTGTCGCTGAACCTGTAAGCATTTACTGGCTTTGGGATAGGTAAATATCGGTTAGTTATATTATTTCTTCTAAGTGTTTACTTTATATAGAAATAGATAAACCTTGGCCTGTGATCGTTGAATTTGTAAGCGTTTACTTGACACGAAGATAGGTAAATATTGAACCTTTATTGTGGAAGCTTATGTGTTTACTTGATTCAGTGATAGGTAAATATTAGTTGTTTATATTTGAGCCTCTAAGTGTTGATTTTGGAATCGGTAAATATTAGTTGTTTATCGTCGAATATTTAAAATTGTCCTTGATTTGGGAATATGCATATATTTGTTGTTTTTATTTGAGCCTCTAATTGCTTCCTTGATTTAGAAATATGTAAATATTCGTCGTTTATCGTTAACTCCGCCAGCGTTTTTTTTTTTTTTGACTCGGTGATAGGTATATATTGGTTGTTTATACTTGAGCCTCTAGGTGTTTACTTGAATTAGGAATAGGTAAATGTTGGTCTTTTATTGTTGAATCTGTAGGCGTTTACTTGATTCGGGGATAGGTATATATTGGCTGTTTATACTTGAGCCTCTATGTGTTTACTTGAATTAGGAATAGGTAAATGTTGGTCTTTTATTGTTGAATCTGTAGACGTTTACTTGATTCGGGGATAGGTATATATTGGTTGTTTATACTAGAGCTTCTAGGTGTTTACTTGAATTAGGAATAGGTAAATGTTGTTTTTTTATTGTTGAATCTGTAGGCGTTTACTTGATTCGGGGATAGGTATATATTGGTTGTTTATACTTGAGCCTCTAGGTGTTTACTTGAATTAGGAATAGGTAAATGTTGGTATTTTATTGTTGAATCTGTAGACGTTTACTTGATTCGGGGATAGGCATATATTGGTTGTTTATACTTGAGCCTCTAGGTGTTTACTTGAATTAGGAATAGGTAAATGTTGGTCTTTCATTGTTGAATCTGTAGGCGTTTACTTGATTCTGGGATAGGTATGTAATTTTCGTTATCATTTGTGCCTCTATATGTTTACCTGTTTTAGGAATAAGTGTGTACTTGATTCGGGGATAGGTATATATTGATTGTTTATATTTGACCCTCTAAGCAGTTAATTGATTTAGTAATAGGTAGATATTGGTTGTTTTTTGTTGAATCTGAAAGTGTGTATTTGATTCGGGGAGAGGTATTTATTGATTGTTTATATTTGACCCTCTAAGAAGTTAATTGATTTAGGAATAGGTAGATATTAGTTGTTTTTTGTTGAATCTGAAAGTGTGTACTTGATTCGGGGAGAGGTATATATTCATTGTTTATATTTGACCCTCTAAGCAGTTAATTGATTTAGGAATAGGTAGATATTAGTTGTTTTTTGTTGAATCTGTAAGTGTGTACTTGATTCGGGGATAGGCATATATTGATTGTTTATATTTGATCCTCTAAGCAGTTAATTGATTTAGGAATACAGATTCGTTGAATCTGTATGTACTTAATTGATTCGGAGGGAAATGTTGTAAATGCTTATATTTGATTTAGTAATAGGTAAATATTAGTCGATATATGTTACATCTGTAGGCGTTTACGTTATTCAGGGATAAGTAAATATTAGTCATTAAAATTTGTGTCTCTAATCGTTTACATTATTCGGGAAGAGGTAAATGCTGATCAATTTTATTTGAGTCTGTAACCATTTAGTTTCTGTTTATTTCAATCATTTCCCCACAATCAAGGCAGAGAATAGTGATGAAGTACAAAATATGACTGGGATTCAAGAAGATAAAATTTATCGATTGACTGCATTTGAAGTTTTGAATATTATAGTTATCAGGGGGTCAAGAAAACGGAAGAGTTTTACAGGTGGACGTGCGAGAAAAGAAATCGTTTAAGTAGAAATGTCGGTCGCATTTAGCTATTTCAACCTTTAAACAGTGGGATCTAGTTGCTTAAATTCATGCAGACGGTGCACTAGAAAAAAATGTAGTCAGAAGACAGGTAAATGTTAGTCTTTTATATTTGCGCCAGTAAGAGCTTGCTTGATTAAAGAATAAGTAAATATTGCCTGTTTATATTTGAGTTAGCGTTTACCTGACTCAGGGAAAGGTCACTACTGGTCGTTTATATTTGAATATGTAAGAGTTTATTTGATTTATGGATAGGTAAATTTATATTTAAGTTTGTAACCGTTTACTTGATTCAGGCATAGGTAAAGATTAGTCGTTTGTTTTTTAGTCTGTTAGCGATTACTTCATTCGGGAATAGGTAAATATTGATTTGTTTATATTCGAGTCTACAAGCGTTTACTTTATTCAGGAATAAGTAAATATTTGCCATCCTTATTAGAGTCTATATGCATTTATTAGATTTAGGAGTAGGTAACTATTTGTCATCTGTATTAGAGTCAGTAAACAATTATTAGTACCAGGGATAGGTAACTATTTTCTTCTTTTTTCGAGTCTATAAGCATTTATTAGATAAGTCTTATCCCTCTCCAGGGATTGTATTTGACGTATTGTTAGCTTTCAAGACAGTGCAAGCGAAAATGCTTTGCATCCAATTTTAATTCATATAAATTTCCAATATTGTAAATTCCGTTGGGGATCAAAATCGTTACTCAAGGAAGTTGGTTACCCCAAACGAAATTACTAATCATTGCCCCATCTCGATATAACAACAATATTAATGCCTTGATGAATTATTTAAAAAGATAATTTCAGTAGAAATATTAATGATGCCTTGGAACTAAATAGTTTAACTATATATATATATATATATATATATATATATATATATATATATATATATATATACTTCCCGCAGACTGAAAACCGACTGATTTGACAGAAGTCGGAGATTCAAACACAAGGCCACTGGAGGACGTCAGAGAAAGGTCGATTTCATAGTGTGTAATGTTTTTACGAAATCTATATAACGCCAGCATTATATAACGCCAGCATTATATAACGCCAGCACAGTAACTAGAGATCATTGCGTAATATATAACATAATAGCGTAATATAAAACATAATAAATGATCAAGAGATTTATCCATTAACTTTACATTTCCGTGCATGAATGCTAATTAGATAAGTCTCTTAAACATTTATTAATTTATTTAGAGATTGTTGTGGGATTTCCCCCTTTTCTATGATAACAGACTCGACTATTCTTCAATCAAGCAAGCTCTTACGGACGCAGATATCAATATTTACCTGTCCTCTGAATACATTCTTCCTGGTGCACCGTAAGAGGTCCGTAAGTTACCGAGCGATACCGAAGTTACACAGAGAATAGAATAGCGCGTCAGTTGTCATAGTAGCTCTGAGCTCCACTCAGCCAGAATAATATTACACGGATATACTATTTTCAGAACGGCTTCACTCCAAAGATTTGTATACGTCTATTGAACAGGTGTAGAGGCTCATGCCTTGTTCCCTGTTTAGGATGTGGTTTCCGGCTTTCTCTTTTCCAATCTTTTCACTTTTCTTTTATTTTTATTTTTTATTTTTTTCAATTGGAGTAGATAGACTGAACTATCGCCCGGTTCACACTCCACCCACGTCTATTGAACAGGTGTAGAGGCTCATCTCTTGTTCCCTGTTTAGGATGTGGTTTCCGGCTTTCTCTCTTCCAATCTATTCACTCTTCCGTAGTCCCCTGCACACCAGTGGCCTTACCGCCTTGCTTTTGTTGATGTGATTATATATATATACATATATATATATATATATATATATATATATATATATTCCTTACTAATCGTATTCCTGGATTAATAACCTGCGTCCAAGTTTGTATCTTTACGTATAATATAACCTATTTTTCTATCTCAAATATCTGTTTTTGTTTTTCATTATTTTGTGTGGTCCCTCACCCAGAATCCACGACAGAGATTATTATCTATTTAGTTATATTTTACGTATATTTTTTACAAATGTTGCAATGGCATTAAAATACAAGGACGCAATCCTGAATTTAAATAAAGTATTACGAGAAAAGAAAATTCCGTTGGGAGCAAAGAAAAGAGTACTAGATTTTCTTGCAATATCTGTCCTCTTACATGACAGAGAATGCTGTTCAACCTTCTTAAAGTTGAAGGAAGAATCGAAGCAACAAAAATGTTGTGGTACAGGAGGATGCTGAGGATATCGTGGACCGAACCTGTAAGTAACGATGTGGCTGTGGAGAAAATTGAAACGAAAAGAAAACTTGTACTTAACATCAGGAAGAGACAACTGAAGTTTCTATGACGGGTAATAAGGAAGAGGGCTTAGAGAATCCGATACACACAAGGCGGATAGAGGGAAAGAGAGACCGAAGAAAACAGCGCGTGACATACTTGATAGGTTTAAGAAAATGGTTTGAGATAAATACTAAGATGAAATGTATTAAAATCCACAGAGAATTGAAAGATGTGGAGGTAAACGTTTGCCTACGTACTGAAGGGACACGGCACATAGAAAAGAATAATGGTTTAGCGTATGCCTGTCTTACTAATTAACCCATATGCGAGGAGAAAAAGAGATGGCTTCATATATTTCCTGAAAATGTTTGCACGTAAGTGAATATAACGTATACAATAGAAATTAGAACTTGGCTTTCCGATTAACAATTCTGAACTATGACACCACCCACACATCCAAGCTAACACCACCTAGTATTCCCAGGTGGTTACCCTACTAGTTACTGACCTGGCCCGACGTCATAATATGTAGATATAGCAGGCCAGTTAAAGAGATAAATTAAAGTAATACTACTGATAATAAAACTAATAATATTTATTGTATATTAATATGCCTTTTGACAAAATGGAAGTATGATGAGTCAGTCACTCAGTTAAGTTCCATACATGATACACGCTTGGGCGATCATGTCTCGAAAGAGACATGACTGACTGGGCAGAAGATTATCCCACAGTAGGTTGCCATTGCTTTCTGCGGTAGACTGGTTGCCGACCAAGGCTATAGAACCCAATCTGTCCTGCTATTTAACCCATAACTGGATGGAATTGACTGATTAATCCCTTTCCCAAGGGTATTTACGCGTAAGAGAATACAATGGATTCAACTGGAATTCGAACTCGGCTCCCCGTTCCGAGCCGATATCCACTGTACCACAACGCGTATGATGAGAGTGATGTTAAAAATCGTAATTTTCGGTCACGAGTGTGTCCATTCGCAACAAGACGAGAAACAAAAAAAAATAAAATGGTGCTTTCTTTTCCGGAGAATTTTTTTTCCCAATGTGGTATATTCCCGAAGAGATCTCATGGTCTAAGGCGAATATTTTTCAGTTATTAGATTTGTAACCTTTTACAAATACTCACAGGGCAGCTAGAAGGAAAAAAAGACAGAAGAAAACATCGCGTGACTTCATGGGTTTAAGAAAATGGATGGCAGAGCATCGTTTGAGATAAATACTAAGATAAAAAGTATTAAAATCTACAAAGAATGGAAAGATGTTGAGGAAAACGTTTGCCTACGTACTGAAAGGACACTGCCCATAAAAAAAATAATGGTTTAGCGAGACTAGTTTTACTAACTAAAACATATGTAAAGAGAAAAAGAGGTGGTTTTTTTTCTAGAAGGATTTCTGTGGAAACTGTATTCTTTAAGTATTCCTAAATAACTTTTTAATCCTAGAATATGTAAATCTATTTTACTCTAGAATTAAACAAGAATCATAATATTATATTTACATATTTTTATCAGTTTAATCGTTCTTTTTATGGTATATATCCATATTTGAGTAAGCCTTCAATTTATTTTTAAACAATATATATTTATGTTCTTTTACTGGCATGAATACTGGAGACATAGTATTAATCTATTATACTACGGACACTTCCAGCGACTCACATTAAACGACGTCAATTGTCGTGGCGGAGTCGATTAAAAGCACGTCGGATATATAATGTTTTAAAATAAAAGAAGCATTTGTTTGAATATGAGTATCCATTAAAAGTAATGTATATATCATCATCATCATTTATCCATCACACCCAGATGGGGCATAGGGCAGCAACTTTTTGTTGCTGTTTCTGTAACAAACTGTATTTTTTACGGAGCAGGGTTGTTAGCCCTGCACCCAACCCCAAAACCTGGAGGACCGGTGGACCATTCTAGGTCTGTACGTTTACAGCACCTGATATTCCCAAATGGTAACCCATTTAAGTACTGAACAGGCTCGATTTTGATTAACTTCGGTAATCGGTGTATTCAACACGATATAGCCGTAGACCAACGTATATATACTTAATTAGTTTTCTTAACTACAATATACTTTAGTATACCATAATTATTTAAGCTTAATTATAATATAAACATTCCTGCCCCATTTTTCATGAACTAGTTAAAAAAAAGTGCAACTTGCTGTTAAAAACTATTTACTTATTTAAGTATTGTGGGGTCCCACTATGTACCCTACTCAGACAAAATAATTTTCTTTAAAATTTAATTAATTACAATATTTCATTTATAACTTATACTCAAACATAATTAAAAAATGAAAATTATTTTACTAAAGCAAATGACCCACACAATACTTAATTGTTCTTCTTAATACGATATAACTAAGTATACCATAATTATCTAATCCTAATTCTGACCATTAATCAATATTTACCCTTCTCCCCCACTTGAGAGAGATGGGACACAAGGTATTTTTTAACGTGGGGAACCTGAGCGCGTAGGCCCAGGCACTGGTCAAAACATTACCTATCCACCATGGCCGATAGGTTCAAAACCGGTCTTAATTGGTCTTAAACTGGTCTCGGGTTATGACGAGATAACTCTAGCCTCTTCACACATAGATAGTAGTAAAAAAAAATATTATTCAATAAAAAAAACTAAAATCCAACCATCTGTTAAAATTTATTGTCTACCCATTTAAAAAATTTAAGATCCCACTATTTATCTTATCCAGACAAAATTTAAAAGTGACATGTCTAGATCCAATCCAGCCTGCTCCCTTTTATAACCCAAATATTAAAATACCATGGTTACATAATTCTCAATTTTGATTGAACAATATTAACAAACCTAAAGCATTTTCTCCAACTACCACTCCATAATCTTCTGGGTAACCATGAATTCATTTTATAATTTAAAAATAAATCATTTTCACCATTTATTTTAACATATAACCTGAAAAAGAACAGCATTGTTCTGAAACATGAACATTTTTGTGTAGTCTTATTATGCTTTTATAACCCATTGTAATAAACTCTACTCTGTATCGAGACTTCTTTATAAAAGCAAATGCTTAAACACTAGGTTTTAATCTTCGTGTTCCATCACTTTTTGTGACATATATATATATATATATATATATATATATATATATGTGTGTGTAAATATATAAACGAGATTATAATTATACTCGTCTCGAAAAACTTCCTCGAAAACTATCGAAAGAAGGGAAAAATGGTTGCAAAAAAAAGAAAGAGCTTAGGGCATGAAAGTCAGTAAAAAATGTTCGGACCGAAATCAGCACGAAGTCCCCACCCCGTAATAAAAAACCGACAAGAGTAATCATCTAACAGAAAGCGCTCAATACAAAGGTAGAGTAAACTAAATAAATAGCACGTAATGAGCCAGACGAACCTAACTAGGTTTCACCTAAACGGATCGTCACAGAAATATATATATATATATATATATATTACTGATTAAACTAAGTATCAGTATTTCTGAGGTTATGCATATATATATATATATATATATATATATATATATATATATTTAATCATATCACCCCGAGCAAGGAGGTAACGCCACTGATGTGTAGGGGGCTACATATATATATATATATATATATACTACCGGCCATAATTATTAGGCAACCCCAGATTTTTAAAAGAAATTTTGTATTTCATACATTTTAAGTGGATAATTCTAAATTAAAATAGAACGGTTCTTTTGTTATTTGCAAAATTTTACAAGGCAAGGAAGCAAAAATGAACTCGTCCGTATTACCCTAATTTTTTTATCATTTTTTCATTGATGAAACTGAAATATAGGTAATTATTAAATATTTAAAAATTCATTTGTTGCACGTGTTATTGTGCAGTATTAACAAAAGAACCATTGTATTTTGATTTACAATTATTCACTTGGCAATAAATACTAAAAAATACTATGAAATACATCATTTCTTTTAAAATACAGAGGTTGCCTGATAGTTATGGCCGCTAGTGTATATATATATATATATATATATATATATATAGGACGTAGGAGATCATGACCCTCTAGTTCTTTCTTTCCCTTGCAGCTCTTAATAACTTTTGCCTTGTTATTTCTCCTAAACCCTGCTGTGACAGCCATTTACTTAAGCCTATGAAGCATGTCACTCGCTATTTTCACCTGTCTCCCTTTCTTTCTATTCGCCCTGTGAATATCAGATTCTCTAAGCCCGCTTTCATTACGTGTCCCAGAAACTTCAGCAGTGTCTTCCTGATGTTAAGTATAAGTTTCATTTTCGTTTTAATTCTCTACAAAACCTGATAGTGTCCTCAGCCTCCTTCATAATAACTACATTTCTATTGCCTCGAGTCTTTCCTTCCTCTTTGAGGAGATTGTCCAGCATCCACTGCCTTTTTTTCATTAAAATGCATAGTCTGTGGTTGTCATGTATAGTCAGGCTCCTTAGTTGTTCATGTTAGTGTTCTCGATAGGCTCCAAAGGAGAATCTCTAATGTAATAACTCCCGAATTGTCAGCTCGACACCAGCCACCTCCTCACCAGCGGTATGTGGCTTCCTTCTGTCTATTCTACAAATATTTTCATGGCTTCTGCTCCGACGAATTCAAGTCACTGGTACCTCCGCCACAAGAATTTACTCTTTTAACCATACTGGAAACAAGGTCTCACCCACTTACAGGTAGATCAACCAAATGCTGCCGTCAATTCTACTCCAGTACCTTTTCCCCCGCATTTCCCGCCTGTGGAACTCTCTTCCGTATTCGTGCTTTCCTGACAACTACAATCTCAAGGTATTTAAATGCAAGGTCGATACCCATCTATTATCCACTTGACTCCAGTTCTTTCTACATCAAACTGCGTATCTTGTTCTATCTTCTTTTTCTTTATCTCTACCTTAGCAACTATCTTCTCACCTGTGTTTCTGTCCTTCTCTTGCCCTTTTTCTGAAACCCACTGTAGTTGGGCCCTCTTTCTCTTATACTTTTGCTCTTATATAGCCCCCTGCGCATCAGTGGCGGTACCGCCTTGCTTGGGGTGAAGCGATTAAAAAAAAGTGTCATGATTGTTTATGTATCTGTTATAAAATTGCTTCTCTTATTTATATTGAGTATATATTTACCTCTTTTTGATGTGTTTGTCATAATCTTCATACTTATCTTAGTTAAATATATTTCACATTCATTAGTTATGAGGTTTCTTGTTTATATATTTGGCTTAAATTTTTCATGCTGTCGGCTATAATGTATCAAAAATTCTAATGATTAAATTATCTGATCTAACTTCATGAGAATTATAGATAACTTGTTTTGCCAGTAATATACAATTTGATTAACAAAATATCCCAAATGCTTAGATAAGTATTAGTTTATTGTTTTGCATGTTGATATTGCACAACCTTCATTCGCTCCTCAGTCTTTGATTTTGTGAACATTTCTATGATTGAATTATCGTATATAACCTCATAAGAAATATTGATAATTTGTTTTACCGGTAATATATATATATATATATATATATATATATATATATATATATATATATATATATAAGCGGCTTGTTTTTAATGTATTTATCCTGACTCACCTACCCGCTTTGCACGCGTTCCCTTTTGTCTGCCAATCTGACACACTTTTTCTTCCTCTTTCCTTTTTCTACCTTCTTCTCCATTCTTTCTTTCTTTCTTTTTCCTTTTCTTTTGGCTACGATGCCTTTCCTTTTCCTATCTTTACCTACACACACATTCAAATAAATAAATGTATTTTCTATAAAGTTTAAGATCACCGATGAAGCGAATTTCAATCGCTAACACAGACATACGACCTTGCAAAATTTGAATTATATATATATATAGATAGATAGATAGTAATTAAACAAATGTAAGTTTCACAAATATAAATTCATTGCTTAGTGTGAGAGCTTAGTAATTGTTACTCTTTTTTTTTTCTTTTTTTTTGCTGACATGTCTAATAAAAGTTATTCCTTCATAGTTTGTTTTGCTTCATTTGTTCTTACCCCCCTTTTTGTGTTGATATGGTTCCCCCCTACCTTAGTGTATATCTATTTATTTGCTTTTATCTTTAGTGTTTCAGCCTTTACCCTGACGATCCGTAGTGTGAAACCGCGGTAGGTTTTGGCTCACTCTAGATTTTTGTGTGTTTTTGCTCTACTATTGTATCTTTTCTTTCGTACTTTGTATTGAGCACTTTTTCTTGTGTTTGGTTACGTTTGGGGTTTTTTCTTTACTGCGGAGTATTGAATGTTTTGTTCTTGTTCCGCGGGTTTCTTTTTTTTTCTCCCCATTTATCCGACGTCTTAGTACACCGGATTGTAACGGATTTAGGTTCTGTTTGTTAATGGTTTTTTCGGAGGTTTATTTCAGTATAAATTTACGGCCGGCATACTTACAGAGTCTATGTAGTTATTATATATATATATATATATATAAAACAAAGACTTACTAGTTTTTTGGGTCGTCGGATCTGATAAGGTAATATAGTTTATTCTTACTTTTAACCTAAAACGTGACAAGAAATTTTCCTTACACTCAGTTTTGCCTTTCATTTGGACTTCTTATTAAATGAGATTATATTTAAAATATATCAAGTTCGGCGTTTCTTTTATTAATACAATAACTAGTGAATTTTATTTAAATAAAAGTCTGCGCCTCGGATTTTTCAAAATATCTAAATTACTTCTTTCTCAAACAAATGACCATAAAAAATATAAACAAAATAAAAGAAAACATTTAAATTCATAATCTCCTTTTGTTCAAAATATAAAATTCATCAATTGATCGCATACTAAAATGATATAAATGTTAATACCTTAAAAATAAATCAAATAATAACAATATATACTTACTTTTAGTCACTTATCATCCTCTGTAATTAACCTCAGGTACTTACTTAGCATAATGAATATTTATGAACGCTTCTTAACTTAAAGAGACAACTTCTTTTCTCGCATTTCCCGCCAGTGAAATTCCATTCCGTATACCTGCTTCCCCGACAGCTACAATCTCCAACAATTTAAATGTAAAGTCAATAGTCATCTCCTATCTCACTAACTTGCATCCTTTCTCTAATGCTCCTTTCTCCTCCCTCTCCACTCTCAACAGTATTCTCATCCTTTTCTTACCCACTTCCTGACGCTTCCTACAACCTGTCACTCTTTCTCATAACTTTTCTCCTACGCAGCCCCCCTGCGCACCAGTGGCAGTAATCATATTGCTTGGGGCGATATGATTATATAAAAAACATGAGAAACAAAACCACACATTTAAGTTTGTTTACAAATACGTGCTACCAAAATAAAATCCTTACATTTGTTTTGATAAATTTCATCAGATAACGAAGCACATCAAATAAAAAAAAGTTTTATTTTTGTTTGTTTGTTTTATCATATCTTTCTCTCTCTCTCTCTCTCTCTCTCTCTCTCTCTCTCTCTATATATATATATATATATATATATATATATATATATACAAAAAATTTTACAAGGCAAGGAAGCAAAGATAAACCCGTTTGAATCACCCTAAATGTTCTTCATTCATTGATTCATTAAAATGCAATATAGGTAATTATTAAATATTTATAAATTCCTTTGATGCACATGGTATTGTACAGTATTAAAAAAAGAACCATTCTATTTTCATTTACACTTATTGACTTGGCAATAAATATTAAAAACTAGTATGAAATACATCATTTCTTTTAAAACACAGAGGTGGCCTAATAATTATGACCGGTAGTAAATATATATATATATATATATATATATATATATATATATATATATATATATTTGCTGGTACAAAATTTCATAACCACCATAAACAAGTAAAAATTTTAATTTTTATTACGACTCATGATAATATTGAAAAAATAAAATTGAAAAACGGTGTAGATAACCAGTTTCGAACCTTACACGACAGGGTTAAATCAAAGTTAATAAAGAAATAATTATCAGTAAATAGGGACACTGGGCAATATGTATAGAAACAAATATTTAGATGGAAATGATTTGTAATACAAAAAATTGATCTTCTGTTTACATAATGAAGGTTTTTGAGATAATATATATATATATCTGTGTGAGTCTATTCGCAGTTATATCAATAGGTCTGTGGTCTAAGCAATCAATTTACACAAAAATATTAATTTCTGTATTATTTATTTCATTTAAAATATATCAAGTTCGGCGTTTCTTTTATTAATACATTGATTTAGTTATTATACAGAGGAAATCCCATCACAAAATCTATGTAACAATTGTGTCAATTTACGGATATATTATTGCGCACAAACACAAGCAGATACACACACAGAAACA
This sequence comes from Ascarosepion bandense, assembly GCA_037127315.1. Classification (NCBI taxonomy): domain Eukaryota; kingdom Metazoa; phylum Mollusca; class Cephalopoda; order Sepiida; family Sepiidae; genus Ascarosepion; species Ascarosepion bandense. The sequence goes on along the minus strand of JBBBDQ010001987.1, from coordinate 827,825 downwards.
CACATACACGCATATATAGCATTTACATTATTCGGACTATTGTCCTCATCTTTGTTGCCATTTGTATGACGTTTTATCCGTTGTACGCTCCGGCCTTCTTCAGATTCTAAGAATTTCGTACAGAACTCTTTATTACAATAACTGGGTTGTATCATCACCAACCTCTTCTGATAATCATGAGTTAACTTCCTCTAACCCTGTAAGTTTACCGCGGTTGTAGCCTGGTATTGAACACACAACACTTTGAGTCAAGTCACTAGAACAATGTCTATATCTGGGCTTGGAATTTTTTTCATTCTCTGAAAAAACTTACTTGCTACCTAGACTTAAACTATACCTGTCTAGTCAGGCAGTAAGAGTTCTTACTCCTCTGACGAGTACGGTATGGTAAAATCCTGGGTAGCAAATTGTAAACATTTCATTTCTTTGACATACATTTGGCTCTGTATGTTCAGTACTTTTGTTTGTGTATTGAGCACTTTTTAAACAACCGTCTACGGGTCTAGCCTTGTACTTTTGTATATCTAAACTTATTTATAAATGGAACTTTGTGTGTGTATGTGTGTGTGTGTCTGTGCGTGTGTGTTCGTTACCTATAGACTCCGAAACGGCTGAACCGATTTTCTTGAAAATTTACACATTTGTACTATAAGCGTCTGCGAGTGTTATTAGCTAGGTTTTGTGTCGCGGTACCCTCGATAAATATCGAAAATCGATAATCGAAAATATCGGTTTATAGAAGGAGTGGTCCGATTTTAATAAAATTTGATACACTCATAGAGAAAGTCATAATTAAAAATATTCAGAATTTTCAAGGTTGCAGTTCTTACAATAGTGCAGAAAATCGATAATATCCTCAATATCGGAAATCGATGCCCCCAATATTCTATTGAATCTGATCAAAAACCGATATTCAGCCATCAATATGGCTCATTTTCTCCAATTTTACTCCCAATGGGTACGATAGGTTTTCATGGACTTACTTAGGTTAGTTTATCCTTGGATGACTTATTTGACTCCGATATTGGAAATCGATAGCCCGATATCCGACCGGATCTGATCAAAATCAGTTTTTCAGCCCTTTTATTTTAGTTTTTGCTTCGGGTTTTACTCTAAGTAGGCATAATTGTAGTTCTTAGTCTCAGTCATGATACCATTTACTCAGAGGACTTACTTAGCCTTCAACATTCAGTTTACGACGAAAAAAACTTATATACCAGGAAATCAAAATTTGACTTACATCCATTCATTTTCCTTTCAGTCTACGGTTTCGCTTTAGCTGGAAACAACTATTCCTTTTTAGTCTTTCGTGCCAACGTCCAAAGAGTTTGTATTCGGGACCATGGATTAGTTTTAAAGCTTTAATTACACCCGGGATATACTGTTATTATATATATATATATATATATATATATATATATATATGTGTGTGTGTGTGTGTGTGTGTGTGTGTGTGTGTGTGTAGAAAGAGAGAAATAAAGTGACAATGAGAGGGTAGTCACGAAGTGTTTTCGGCTCGAAACATTTTCCAAAATCGGACCAACTGGCTCTATCATATTTTGTGTTTGAAAATCATTCTTAGTTAGACTGCGATCTTTTCAGAACTTTCCCGGTATAGATGCAGTGAACAGTCAGTCGTTCTCTTCCTGTCACTGCCCAACCAACCAATACCTATTCAATAGGCGAATAAGTAATCATAATCCTTTTTATTCCGTGAGCAATAAGGCCACAACAGCTTTAAGTATTGATTTTAATGTTTCCTCTTTTTTTCATATGAAACTTTCCTCGACGCAAATGACAGTTGCATATAAATTCAAATCACAAAAGATGGAGAAAAAGCGTAACAACAAAGCAGAAATAGATCCGTTTCAGGAAACCAAAAACGAAAAGAAAAAATAGAACGCAATGTCTTTGTTCTTTTGAAATGGAGAATTTGTTTAAGTTACTCTTTAGCAATCTTTCATTTTTATTTAATTGAAATTCTTCAGTCTTTATAATCTTTTCTTACATATGTTCCTATTATCCATTCTTGTTTTCGTTAGTTTGCTTAATTCTTTTCCTTCTTTGTCTGTATGCTTATTTCTACATTTTAATTTATTATATATTTTTCTTTCTCTTTGCTTTTCTTCAGTCCTATTCGACGCGTTCTCTTTTTTCTTATTTCCAGTAAATTCTCTTTTCCTTTCTCTATAGGATTTTATTTTTCATTACTTTTTTTTATATTTTTGGCTTGTATGTTTTCCTGGTGCTTCTTTTTATTTTTCCATTTAACTTTCTTTCATTTTTCTATCTATCTATCTATCTATCTATCTATCTATCTATATATATATATATATATATAGATAGATAGATAGATAGATAGATATCCAAGTGAATAAAGAACGAAGAAAATATTAAGAAGAAAATATTAAGAACGTTCAAAACATTAATTTAAAACAGTGCTCAATATAGAAATAAACCTATGAATATTTATTATAAATTATAGTTTAGAACATTTACAAATTATAATTTACTACAAAAATGTACATTATGTTTCGACATCGAAAGAACAATGTCTCATCAGGTAGTTAATAAAAATGGTAATCTTACTACTGTAACATATATATATAGCCCCTTTCTAATCATCAATCAATCTATGTATGTATGTGTATTTGTATCTATCTATCTATCTATCTATCTATCTATCTATCTATCTATCTATCTATCTCAGTTCAATTCTAATCTATCTATCTATCTCAGTTCAATTCTAATCAATCTATCTATCTCAGTTCAATTCTAATGGATCTATCTATCTCAGTTCAATTCTAATCTATCTATCTATCTCAGTTCAATTCTAGTCGATCTATCTATCTCAGTTCAATTCTAGTCGATCTATCTATCTCAGTTCAATTCTAATCTATCTATCTATCTATCTCAGTTCAATTCTAATCGATCTATCTATCTATCTCTGCTCAATCCTAATCGATCTATGTATTTATCTATCTATATATATTTACTGATTTTCGGATGTGCGTTGTGGTACAGTGGATATTGGCTCGGAACGAGAAACCGGGGAGCCGAGTTCGAATTCCAGTTGAAAATCATTGTATTCACTTACGCGCAAATACCCTTGGGAAAGGTATTAATCCGTCTCTTCCTTCCAGTTATGGTAGCAACCAGTCTACCACAGAAAGCAATGGCAACCTACTGCGGGATAATCTTCTGCCCAGTCAGTCATGTCTCTTTCGAGATATGATCGCCCAAGTGTGTATCATGTATGGCACTTAACTAACTGATATATTTACTGAAAATATTTCAAAAGTCTTGATCATTACTTTCCTGTTCTTCTACTACTTCACCAAAATATTTAAAAGGAAATATATTTATGGAATGTCTCCCGAATTCTCCAGATATCAATCCGTTAGAAAACATATGGACCATCATGATAGAAGAATAAAAATCCTAAGCAGTAACACAGTTAATAGTGGTATGAAAATCAAAATATTAGAATATTTAACAAAATCAATAAGGGAAGTCTGATGAAGGCTATAGAATATAAGAAACCCAGTTTTAAGAGGTAACATTTTAAAAAGGCAATTTATTTAATTGTAATGAATATTCCGTTCGCTAAATATACGTTTATGTAACAGATGTATTTTGAATTTATTTATAAGTGGTCATCTTGCATTGATAAAAGTTAACATCCCCAAACAATTTTTTCCAAATTTTTAATAAGTATATATGCTTTTTTTATGGTAAGGCACTAGAAGCAAGAGAAATGTGGTTCTACAGAAGAATGCTGGCATATCATGGACCAAACATATGAGCAACGACGAGGTTTTAGAAAGAATGGAAACAAAACAGATGAAGTTTCTAGGATACGTAATGAGGAAGAAGGGCTTGGAGAATCTGATACTCACATGGCGAATAAAGGGTAAGTGGAACAGGGAAAACAGTGCGTGACATACTTGATGGGCTTAAGCAAATGAATGGGCAGGGTTTAGGAGAAATGACAAAACAAAAAGTATTAAGAGCTACAAGTGACAAGAAGATGTGGAGAGACATGATCGACTACGTTCCGAAGAGACACGGCAATAAGTGAAAAAGAAACGTCATTTATAGTGGATACTCATATATACGCTCTATTTATTTACTTTAATGTAAATTAATTTTTGTCTACCGCCCTGAATATTCGCTAAAGAAAAAACATGCGCACCTTGGCAGGAGTCAGATCCACGTCGATCTAAGCAGAAAAAACCGTCGTTAGATCCGATGTGCCTTAACCGACTCAGCTACAGAATAGCTTTGCGGATCAAGAAAAGTTTGAAACTTTCCTTCAAGCGAAACCTTTCGTGTAATAAATACCTCGAAATTTTCAACTTTTCAAAGTACATATAAACGAAAGTAAAAGCGTTGTTTGTTTACTTCGTTACTCACTTCCATGCTTACAATATTTTAAGTATTTTAAATATTTTAAGTATTTTAAGTATTTCATTATCATAAATGAAATCTGTATTTGAAGAGTAAAGGAAAAATCATAGAATTCAGAACGTGATTTTTTAAAAAAAAGTAATGCTTTTAATTTTTTCGAACTTTCGTCAATTTTTGAAACCCCTATGCATGAAAGAGGCTGTAAATGTAACACACGCATATATATATATATATATATATATATATATATTCATGCTAAAAAGTCTGCCTTCTTCTACCGAGCGCCCATAGCCCAGAGGTAGAATCGCCGACTGACTTCGGTCGGGTTTCAAACCAAGGTTAAAAGCAATCGTAGTGTAACCGTACTGATGAGCTGTGATACAGCGAAACAGATCTGTCTGCGGATATATATATATATATATATATATATATATATATATATTATTTACATATATATATATATATATATATATAGGTTGTATATGATTATACTTTACTTCCTACCTAAACCTAGTGTCTGTCTTTGATTCTCTCTTCATGTCTTGTTAGTTGATTCTCTCTCGCTCTCCACTTTTACTGCCTCTGTGTTCGTTTTATGATTTTTCATTCAGGTTTCTCATTTTTCTACCCCGTTTACCTCGTACACAAAAAAAAGAATTTGCCAATTAAAGGAAGGAAATTTCCATCTCTTTTCAAAATAACGTTTACTACCCGATGAGACATTGTTTTTCAATGTCGAAACAGAATGTACACTTTTGTAGTAGATTGTAGTTTGGACATGTTATAAAATATAATTCATAATACATGTGTGTGTGTGTGTGTGTGTGTGTGTGTGTGTGTGTGTGTGTGTGTGTGTGTGTGTGTGTAACTATAAATTTACTAGCAGTATAGACCGGCTTTGCTCGGGTGTAATGAAAGCTTTAAAACTAATCCATAGTCCTGGAGCTCAGATTCTTTGGACGTTGGCACGAAAGACTAAAAAGCAATAGTTGTTTCCAGTTAAAGCGAAACCGTAGACTGAAAGATTAATTGAATGGATGTAAGTCAAATTTTGATTTCCTGGTATCGATATCAAATAACTTTATTTCGTTGTAAACTGAATTTTAAATGCTAAATAAATCCTCTGAGTAAATGGTATCATGGCTGAGACTAAGAACTACAATTATACCTACTGAGAGCCAAACCCGAAGCAAAAACTAAAGTAAAAGGCCTGAAAAATGTACAGACATACAGACAGATAAACAGACACAACATCTTGCCTTTCATATATATATATATGATCGATTTTCTGCACTGTTGTAAGAACTGCAACCTTGAAACTTCTGAATATGTTTAATTATGACTTTTTCTATGAGTGTATCTAATTTGATTAAAATCGAACCACTCCTTCTATAAACCGATTTTTTCGATTATCGATTTTCGATATTTATCGGGGGTACCTCGACACAAAATCTAGCTAAGAACACTCACAGACGCTTATAGTACAAATGTGTAAATTTTCAAGAAAATCGATTCAGCCGTTTCGAAGTCTATAGGTAACGGACACACACATACACACATACACACACACATACAGTTGCATTTCTAAATAAGTTTCGATTTAGATATGTATGCATATATATTTATATATTTATAGCGATACAGATTACGTAGAATAAATTGTATAAATAACGAAAAAATTCAAATAACACTGGCATCTCATTTTAACAGATATATTGACCAAAATTGTACAAAAATACCTTGTTACCCTAAAGTTGTCATTGCCTTCAACTATAGCCAGGCAAGCAGGAAAACCTAAGTCAGACAACATCTACGACCGCATCTCATTTTAAATCTGGCCACGTAACTCCCCAGATTCCAAACCCCTTGATTGTTATATGTGGTCCGCAGTTGAGTAAAAGTACAACAAAACTCCGGATTGAATGCAAAGTAGTACAGCATGTCGTTTCCAAATTTTGCATGAAGTGAAATGCATCATGGTAATGTTATTGACTGTGCCCAACTGACCATACTATACTGTGTAATCGACAAAATCGAAAACAAACAATGCGCATGCGAGAAATTAAAATATCAAATAGTGACAATCCATCTATCTATCTACAGATATATATTATGCATTATAATTAAATAATATATATATATATATATATATATATATATATATGTATATATATATATATATATATATATTGATTATTTAATTACTTAGTTTCTGGTCATAAGATTAGACCAGTGCACATTTGTATTAAAATGTGTTTGATACAATTATACTGTAGAACTTTTGATTATTTTCTATTTGTAAACGAGGTATTACGCGACCTAGGTTTCTACCATGAGTGGTGTCTTTTCAATAACTTATCAGTTATTGGAAATCGCCTGAAGACACCACTCATGGAAGTCACCTAGGTCGCGTAATAACTCGTTTTCAAATGGAATATATATATATATATATATATATATATATATATATATATATATATATATATAGTGACTGCTTCTTTCTTAGTATATACATCTGCGAGGGTCGCGATTTATTTCCTGTAGATGACCCATCGGTATGCTTGTCTTTCTTCAGCACCCACAAAGCCCAACTGTGGTTTTCTGCAACTATGCTGAATTTACAGTTTTCTGTGATTCCTCCTCCGTTGAATATACCCTCAGTCACGATAACTTATGATTACGGGTCAGCACGACAACGAAGGCTTCTGAATAGTTTCATCTCCCAAATTTCGCTAACAAGGCCTGGGTTAACCTATGTTGTGATTTGGTTTTAAGGCAAGGGTGCTGCACACTCGGATTATCTCTCTATAACCACATCTTAAAGAAATTCATCCTTTCTTGACAGATCAGCCATTGTAAGATTCGAACACGGTTCTCCATATCGGAATGTTAACTTTATAACCACTTTATTAATATATATATATATATATATATATATATATATATGTGTGTGTGTGTGTGTGTGTGTGTGTGTGTGTACGTATTGCTTAGAGGAACCGATATCCCGATATGTACATTGGTTTTTAAGAAATATATCGGTTTACAGCTAAAGGTGGGTGTGTTTGTAGTTGAGAGTGGCCCTGTTGTGTTCATTGTGTAATTTTATTCGTTGAGCGCCTAAACAAATTCTGAAGAAATACAAGCGTTTCAGATGGAAATTAACGAGAGAAAAAATCTTTGAAAAAGGCCAGTGAAGTTGCGTCTTCGGTGAGTCACGTGTGTTGAAAAAAGTAAAAATAAAATGGCGTATACAGACGTGAAAGTAATGAAAGGCTGAACTTTCTTCAAAGGAGAAATAGACTTAGCATGAAATATCAGGATGCATGCAATGACGTACAAAGGAAACAATTCAAGAAATAAAGATTTAATAAAATGTGAATAAAGCAAACAATAAGGAAGGAAAGAATATATCTCATCTCATAGAATAATAAAAGCAGAAAAAAAAATCAGAGAGAGAGAAAATATAAAATAAAAATAAAACGTAAATTTACGAACGAGCTATGTTTTTTAGTTTGTTTGTTTCATTTCCGTTTTTTTTACTTTTTCGTTTTTTTTTTGGTTTTTTTTTTGTAATGAGTTCATTTTTGAAAGCAACAAGGCACAAAGAAATACAAATCTTAATGTCCGTTATTCCAAATTCACTGATAATACATTTAGACAGAAATTTGTAAACAAATTTTGCCTTAACAAATACGTCAGAGATGCTTGTATTTTGAAAGAACTAGTTTCGGAAACAAAGCAAAATGCAAGAATAAAAAAGAATAAGGAATTGTAATGTTTGAAATTGTAAGCTAAATGCAATTTCGCCTCTTATCGTTTCTTTAAGATATAACCGATTTTGTTTCTTACGTGTGGAGACAGGGATATAAAAAACATTTTAAAATAAAACACACAAATAAATAAGAAAAGTCGATAAAGAAAGAGTATTTGATGGAATGACGGATGAATAAATTTAAAATGGTGTATAAAAAAGCAAGGAAAAGAAAATACAAATATATATATATATATATGGTAGATAGGATAAATTGTATAAATTACACAAAAAATTACACTGCGGTCTCATTTTAACCGATATATTTACCAAAATTGACCAAAAAATACGTTGAAATACAAAAGAGTAAATCTGTTCTATAAAATTGCTGTTGGCTTCAATCAAGGACTCCACACGATTTCGGAATCTCCTGCAACTCTTCTGTGCGGTCTCCTTGTTTAAGTCAATAAATGCTGCCGCAATCCCTGCTTACTGTTCATCTTTGGTGTTGCAAAGAATTTTGTTGTCTCTCGCTCAACTGCGCCCCACACATAATAGCCAAAGGGGTTACAGTCTAGTGAGGTAGCGGCTAAATATATAGAGGTAATGTGGTCTCAAAATTTGTTTGATAAACATCAGTAACTTTTTCCTACCTGTGTGGCATAGTTCAGAGTCCTGCTGCCAGATATAGTATATTCCAGCAGCCACCTTCTTGACACCGGGTAGCACTACCTCCTCAAATCTTCCGTATTGATTCTAAGACCCTAAGGAAAAGATAAACGTCACCACTAATTCATCCAACATCTTTCCGAACTTTCTACACTGTCCTCAGATTGACACTCCGAAATTATGATGTTTGAGTTTTCGGCGCGAATGCCAAGCAGTACAGCATGAGGTTTTCAAAAAATCACACTGAGTGAATTGCGTCATAAGGCATCTTTTTTTCACTGTCGTTATACAACATTGTGCAAAATAAAAAACTAAAAATGTCGCGTTTCTGATTGCATGAGCCGATGGTTCAGGGATTAGCGAATCCGACTGACACCATATCGGACGAGTTTTGATCTCAACCAGAAGCAAGTGAATATCTATGACACTGATAAGCTGTGATACAGCGAAACAAACTTGTATATTATTGACGAATATATATATATATATTGTAACAAAGTTGTAGAACAGGTAGGTTTTTTTACCTACTATTCATGCATTTACTTTTATAAAGAGTGCTCAATACAACGTAGAGCATTATATTGTAATGGTTGTTACAATGGTTTATAAATTCATAGTATCGCTACACAAACATTTCGCGTTTCGAAGCTGCTACGTGCGCTTCTCATCGGGTGATAAGTTGAAAATCATTCAAAAGCTTTCAACTTATCACCCGAGGAGAAGCGCACGTTGCAGCTTCGAAACGCGAAATGTTTGTGTAGCGATACTATGAATTTATAAACTATTGTAACAACCATTACAATACTACACACACACACACACACACACACACACACACACACACACACACACATATATATATATATATATATATATATATATATATTCATGGCGTCTTGCAGACTAATTGAGACTTATTTTAAACAGACAATTTTGCATGTGTAAGTTTTTTTGTTATTTTCTGATAAACCTTGCTTGCTTAAACATCAAATCTTTCTTTTTCTTCTCAGACAAGCGTTGAACGAATTCAACAGTGGAATGTCTTGGAACAACAGAATTGTTTCGCTATTATAGCTTTGGAACGCCCCATATATCTATATATATATGAATAAAGAAAAAAGGAAAACATTTCTTCACAAACTCGTTTCCTCCTTGATAAAGAAATGCATTTTTAAAGTTAAATTTTCCTTTTATCATATATATATATATATATATATATATATATATATATATATATATATATTCACGGTAATAAATTCTACTTTTCTAAATTTGACTAGAATTGAATTTTAAAAGCCTTTCTTGGTCGGGCTGAGAATTTACAGTATTCTTCTGGTATAAGCTACAGCTATTCTTCTCTTGTAAAGGTAAAGGATGGCATGTTATTACATTAGAATATAAATGGATTAATACTGGATCAAAAATAGAAAAATGAGTAAGAGAGGAAAATTAGGTAAGAGAAGGAAAAGAAGATGAAAGAGTTAACGAAACTGAAAAGGGAGGGAAAGAAAATAGTAAAGATATATATGAAAAAAATAAATGAAAAAGAAATCAAATGGAAATAAGAAAAAACAGAAAATAGGAAAATCAAAAGAAAATATAAAGAAAAAGAAAACTCAAGGAAAGAAGAAAAAGGAGATAAACAAAAATGGTGACGAAAAGCAAAAAGAAACAGAAAAAAGGAAAAGATAAAGAAAAGGTAAAGAACATTAATAGAAAAATTAATAAAAGGAAAAGAAAAGATAAAAGAAGAAGAGGAAAGGCAAAGGAAAAGAATAAGAAAAGAGAGTGAATAAGGAAAATGAAAGATTCCATAGGAGAGGACAGAAAAAGAGAGAATGAAGTGGAGGTTATTTATTTATTTTTTTTTGTTATATTTTTACAATGACGTTCACTCTGTAAAGCTGCAGAGGCTAACAAAGTAAGAGGCACAGCTTATGCGCATGTGCGTGGAAAGCAACGGTTAACCCTAGTCTTGAACATTTTCTTGGAGGACGGTCCCAAAAGGCAGAAGAAGCTACACGAGCGGAACATCTCAGCAAATGAATACAAAAGGAGGTTCGCTACAGTGTGCGTGACATGGCCGGTCTAAGCCGCTAGGGTTAGAATTGGTGGAACTAAGGTGTGTAGTTCCTTTGAACATTTTACGTGGAAATAACAATAGAGTAACGAGAGTCTTTTAGCATGAAAAGCAATTCGTCACCCATAAGAATAAGGAGACGGTTTTGGAAAAATGAAAGAAGAAAAGAAAGGAGAAACGAGTAAAAAATAATGCAAAAAACAAGGAGTAACCGAAAAAGAGAGGAAAGCAAAGGAAAACGCGAGAAGAGTAAGAGAGAAGGAAAAGAATCGAAAAAGATGTAGGCGGAAAAACTAAGATAAGATTAAAAGAAAAGTTTACAAGACGCATATCGGAATAATAAAACTGTAAAATGTGAAAAACATTATTTATTCAACCTAACCTTTGCTGCTGTCAATACAATTGTACAGTGGGCGTTTCTCAACATCATAATCTGTTTTGTCTAGGGGAAACTTGAATAAATTTTAAAGACATTTTTGTACACATGGGCACATTTGATATGGACGCGTATAAAGATGTTTATGTACACACATACACGCTCACCACTCATCCTAATATACATGCAAAGATTATATATATATATATATATATATATATATATATATATATATATACACTACCGGCCATAATTATTAGGCCACCCCAGTCTTTTTAAAAGAAATGATGTATTTTATACTATTTTTAGTATTTATTGCCAAGTGTATAATTCTAAATGAAAATAGAATTATTCTTTTTTAATACTGCACATTAAATGAACTGCTGATGTCCAGTTTTTGCGATCCCTTCCTCATGCTAGTCACTTCTTATTGACTAGCCAAAGCAAAGGCTTCCCGGCTGCCTTGTAAAATTGTTCCAACTAATAATAACAAATAACCATTCTGTTTTTTTATATATATATATATATACTACCGGCCATAATTATTAGGTCACCCCAGTTTTTTTAAAAGAAATGATGTATTTGATATTATTTTTAGTATTATTGTCAAGTGGATAATTCAAGATGAAAATAGACTGGTTCTTTTGTGATTATTACTTTGCAAAATTTTACAACGCATTTAAGAAGTAAAAATGAATACGTCCGAATCACCCTAAATTTTTTTCATTCTTTCATTGATGAAACTGCAACATAGGTAATTATTAAATATTTATAAATTCATTTGATGCACATGTTATTGTGCAGTATTAACAAAAGAAGGCAATAAATACTAAAAAAAAATCTATGAAATTCATCATTTTTTAAAACACACAAGGCTGGCCTAATAATTATGGCCGCTAGGGTACGTATATATATATATATATATATATATAAAACATAAAAGCTTGGAATAAATTCTCCTATCCAAAACGATACAAGGACAAAGCACGGCAGTCAAATGTCGAAAAAATAGCAACTCCAGAAACAGAATCCTTTTAAAATGTGTAAAGAAATGGCCCAAAACTCTGGTGACAATAACAATCTTTGAAAAATTTTGTACACTCACTACTTCTACAAAACATAAAATCGTAAGGATGCTGCTAAAAGAAAAGAAGAAATTAATTTAATATTCTTTCCCTCCGATATTTAATTAAATATGTTTAAAAAATGGTTCATGTGTGCGTGTGTGAGTGTGTGTGTGTCTGTGCATGTGTGTGTGTGTGTGTGAGAGAGAGAGAAAGAACTTTATCAAGGCAATAAATGAAAAAATTTTGTGATCGTGGCTCTCCGTTATTTCCTGACATTTGTAACTCTAAATATTTTTTCTTTTTGTTATTTCTCCTAAATCCTGTTCTACCATCTAATTACTCAAGCTTGCTATATAGGATATGTGTTGTTTTCATTTGTTACTTTTCTCTGCAGTATGCCCTGTGCGTATCAGACTTTCCAACCCCACTTCCCTCATTATGGGATCTAGATATTTCATGTCTCCCAATACTATCACACGAAGGCGAGTGTCCCTCAAGGCTCTATTCTAGGTCCTACACTTTTCTTTATTTACATTAACGATCTCCCAGATGTAATAAGATCCCAAGTAGGCATATACGCTAACGATACTACGGTTTACTCTCGCCTCGATCAAAAATTTGTCGTGGATGATGAAGGAAAACATCGCTGCTGACCTTGAAAAATACTTCCAATCCGTGGTGGACTGGGATAAGAAATGGCTCGTGAATTTTAATGCTTCTAAACAAAGCTGCTATCTATTAACTCCCACAATCTCCCTGAAAGTAAAGCAATGCGCCTCCTCGGCTTAACTCTCACCACAGAACTCAAGTGAAATGTATTCATAGAATTCATAGCTAAATCTGCTGCTAAGAAGTTCGGTTCTCTGTGCAGGGCCAGGAAGTTTTTCAAACCTGAATCAATTCTGCACATATACAAATCTACCATCCGCCCGTGCATTGAATACTGCTGCTATATCTGGTCGGATGCTCCTGCTATCCACCTAGAGGTCCTTGACAAAATTCAACGGAGAATCTGCAATGTGATCGATCTTGACTTGGCAGCTAGAATAGAGTCACTTTCTCAACAGTGCAGTGTGGCTTCCCTGTGTCTCTTCTACAAGTACTTTCACGGCTTCTGTTCTAATGAACTTAGCTCACAGGTGCCTTTTATATACGAATTTACTCGAGTCACGAGATTAGCAAGATTAGATTTTCCTGCCTTTCAGTACTGTGGTTAATTTCTGAAATGCGTCTTTGGTTCCAATTCCATTTGGATTCGTTATATTCACTTATTGAGCAAGTCCATGAATATACGCGAGTGTAATACTGGAGTGGTTTCCCGTTGCCTCCTTCACGGCGTTTTATCAAGATGTCACCTCTATTTAGCTGGCCGTTGAGATTTCAAGTGTTCATTCGCCCTTTGTAGGCTTCACTGTTTCTTCTACAGATAGTAGCAAAAGAAAGTGAGAAAAAAGGACTAAGCATAAAATTCAAGAAAACTGAATGTATGAACATCAGCAAAAAGAGGAGCCCAATATGCCAACTCGGAGAACCTAATAAATTCAAATACCTGTGAAGGGTTTTGACAGAGGATGGAAAGTGTGACATGGAGATCTAAAGACACATTGTCATATCCAAAGACGCATTTCAGAAACTAACCAGAGTACTGAAAGACAGAAAAATCTCATTAGAAACAAAGAAAAGAGTGCTGGATTGCTATGTGATATCTGTCCTTCTGTATGGAAGTGAGTGTTGGATGATCTCATCAAGGATGAAAGAGGAGGCTTAAGGCAACAGGAATGTAGTTTTACGGAAGGATGCTGAGGATAACAGAGACAGAGCACGTGTGCAACGATGAGGTGTTGGAATGGATGCAAACGAGAAGAAAACTCATACTTACAGGAAGAGACAAATGAGGTTTTGGGGACACGCAATGAGGAAGGAGGGTCTGGAGAAATTATACTCAAAGGTCGGATAAATCGGAGGAGAGATAGGGGAAAGCATCATTGTTAGGTTTGGGCAAATAATTGGTGGAACGGGGCTTAGAGATACCAAGAGAAAAAATTTTGAGAGCGACAAGAGACAGAGCCAAGTAGAGGTCCATGATTGCCTACGTCCTGAAGGGACACGGCGCATGAAGAAGAAGAAGATATTCAGTTACAGACAAATAACCTTGAGAAAGATACTAATCCTACCTCATTTCTCGCAGCTCTGGTTTAATTAATAATACTTGTACTAGTAAATTGTCTTCTCAAAAAGAAATTTTGCAATCTAATACTAATATCTGCAGGCTTTAAATAATATGCAAAGGGTCGATAAACAGTAAAAAATAAAATCAGTTAACCAAAAATATTTTCCTTCTGTTCTTTTTCTTTTAATATCCTCTACATTTCCTTTCCTTTTCTTTTTTTTTAATTTCAGTTTTTCTTCTTTCTTTTTTTATTGCTTTTTTTTTTCTCATTCTTATAATTTTCATAGGCAAATATGAATTCGATCTGTACTGCATCTTTCTGTTGCACGATACCAAGTTAATATAAACCTAGCCTGTGTTTGGAGCAGCAGTATTACTATTAAAACGAATACGAGTATCATTATACACTGCCCAACTATTGTGTTTTGTTACATTTAGCTTAGCTTTGCAGATAAATGTTCTGTTGTGAAACAACATCTAGCCTGATAATCACGAAGACCATTTCTTTTGTATGAATCTCAATTCGTATTTGGTGCCTAACACATCTGACAATATCGCTGGTAAAGAAAGAATAATTTTTATATATATATATATATATATATATATATATATATATTGCTGCGGCTTTAGCATTACCTTCCAATTTTCTGTTTAGTTGCTAGGGTTTCCCTTTTACTACGGCTGAATCGAACTATTAACCGAAATCGTCGAACTTGGCCGGTGCGTGATGTCCATTCGCCAAACAAATATAAATGGGTTGGCTTGATTCTCAATTTCAGACTTGGAAAACATTTTTGCTTCAAATTACCCAACCTTGTGCCCACCCATTTTTTTTTCTTTTTTTCAACAAACAAGTTTTTTTTAATTCATCTAATATAAGCTCGTAGGAAATCTTACTCGTATTTCTTCCAGTATTTTTTTTCTTTGCATCGAGACATACTATTTTCAAAGAACATTATCATTCTTCTTCTTCTTCTATGTGCCCTGTCCCTTCAGGACGTTGGCGATCATGGCTCTCCACATCTCCCTATCCCTTGTGGCTCTTAGTATGTTTGCTCGTGTTGCTTCTGGCAACCCCTGTTCCGTCATCCACCTGATCAGTCCCTGCAAATATGTTATCCGCTGCCTTCCTCTGTCTCTCCTTCCTTCTATCTGTCCAGTCAGTATCAGGTTCTCCAGGCTCTCCTTCCTCAGTGCATGTCCCAGGAACTTCAGTTGTCTCTTCCTGATGCTCAGCATCAATTTCCTTTTGTTGCCATTCTTTCTAACACTTCGTCGTTGCTTGTATGCTCAGTCCACGATATCCGTAGCATCCTTCTGTAGAACCACATTTCGGCCGCTTCCAGTTTTGTCCTCATTTTCGATGATATTGTCCAGCATTCACAGCCGTATTGAAGAACTGACATCACGTAGCAGTCTAGCACTCTTTTCTTCGTTTCTATTGAGATTTTCCTGTGTGTTAGTATTTTGCTCATCTTCTGGAACGCGTCCTTTGCCATGCCAATTGGCCTTCGAATCTCCGTGTCGCACTTTCCATCTCCTGTTAGAACACTTCCTAGGTACTTACATTCTTGTACTTGTTTGATTCTGTTATTCTCCACCTGTATTTGGCATGTTGGATTGTATCTTTTGCTGATGACCATGCACTCAGTTTTCTTAAAGTTTATTTGTAGTTCTTTCTTGTCACTCTCCACTGCTACTTTCTGTATGAGGTCTTGTAGTTTCCTTTCCGTGTCCGCACTCAGCACTGTATCGTCCGCATATCTTTTGTTGTTCAGGTTGTGGCCTCCAATAACAAATCCTGGCGTGTCATCTAGGGTCCTCAAAATATTCTCGCTGTATTATCATTAGAGAGATAAAAACAAAAGTTTTCAGATTGCATAACACATGTTAATGTTTTCACAAAATTGTAACATTAAGTAAGCTACGTTCAGATGCATTTCAATACACTCTTATATTTAAATGTTAAAAAATCCACGTGATTTTCATCAGATAATAGATTATTTTATTAAAGGACATTTACAATAATATAACGGTATCAGATTTTATTATACGACTCAAAGTATGTTTACAATATGGCCAACCTATTCTGCAGTGATGTAATGAACATCGACTCGAAATGAGAAATCGGAGACCCGAGTTCGAATTCAAGTTGAATTCGTTGCATTCACTTACGCGTAAACACCCTTGGGAAAGTTATTAATCCATCTTCTCTCCCTCCAGCTATGGGCTAAATAGCAGGACAGATTGGATTCTTTAGGATTGATTGGCAATCAGCCTCCCACAGAAAGAAATGGAATGCTGTTGCGAATAAATCTTCTGCTTAAACAATCATGGATAAAAAAGACATGATCGCCCAACAGTTTATCATATATGCCGCTTAACTGACTGATCTGGATGAAAGAATTGAATAGCAGGACAAAATGGGTTCTATAGCCTTGTTTGGCAACGAGTTTACCACAGAAAGAAACGGCAACCTACTGCAGGGTAGTCTTTTTGATAATCAGTCATGGATCCAAAGATACATGATCACCAAAACGTGTATCACGTATGGCATTTAACTGATTGATTTGGATAAAAGAACTGAATAGTAAGGCAGAAAGTGTTCTATAGCCTCGGTTAGCAATCTTCTGCGGGAGAGTCTAGTCTGTCATTAGCCGAAAGAGATATGATCACCCGAGTGTGTATCACGCACGACACTTAACTGATTATCTAAATAAAAGGGTTGAAAGACAAAATTTAAGTTCTATAGACATAGTTGGCATCCAATCTACCGCAGAAAGAATTGGCAACATACTTTGGGAAAGTTTTCTGCCCAGTCAGTCATGGATCGAAAGAGCGTGTATCCTGTACTCAACTGACAGACTGATTCTACAATAAAGGGCATTCGTCTGTGAAATTTAAAGGATGTCGGCTGCGTGATTACATAAAAACAATTAAAGAAGGATACGGAAAATTCTACAACGAACTGTTTGTTCCTATATATATATATATATTGTCATCCACAGAGAGATCTGTTTCGCTCTATCACAGCTCATCATTACGGTTAGACATCCGATTGCTTTTACCCAGAATTGAAACCTGACTTATTGAAACCTGACTTATTCATTGTCAGCGATTCTACCATTGAGCTATGGGCGCTCGGTAGAAGAAGGTAGATTTTTTAGCGTATGATGTCTCATACGACAGTAGTTAGAGTACTCTAATTCATTACAGAATGAGTGATATATATATATATATATATATATATATATATATATATATATTTTAGTGAAGCAAAGTTCTCAGTGTTTCTTTTTTCTTTGTTGAAAAGTAAAATATACAAGTAAGGATACGCATTGTTATAATGGTCGTGATAAAGTCAGCCTTGCGCTTAATAGAAACACCCAAACTAAAAACTTGTACTTAATCGATGGAGGGTCTCCCAAACACCTTCATTCGCTATGCGTTGGGAATTAAAAGAGAGTTTCTTTTCCTTGGAAGTGGGAGTTTTTGGAAGTCATTTTATTCTTTATAGTTAAACGATTGGCAAAACACGCTCGATGGAAAGAAGGAGAGACGGCTTAGAAAATTTAATACACCCACTCGATACATGAAAAGCAAAAAAGAAGTGGAAAGTTTAAATATGGGTGATAACTACACAAAGACAAAGAGGAAGAGTAACAAAAGATAGGAAGATGTGGAGAAACATAATCGTATATATCCTGAAGTAACATAGCGCATAGGGACAGAGAGAAATAGAAAAAAGAGTGGATACTTGAGCAACAGTTATACAAGAGTAGTTTAGATACGGTTTTAATCACACTTTCATATTAATGAGTGACGTGGTAGAAGATTGAAAGAAAGAGAAAGCAATAATAATAATAATAATTGTATTAGCCCAAACTGCAGATACTGTGATAAATATTCAGAAAACAATTGACTGTCTTATATCTGGTTGATTTATATTGACACAACTTTTACTGATATGAGAACTGCGAGAAACTGGCATAAACACCCTATAGACCTAGTTAAAGAAATAGGACTCGTAACAATTTTATGGGGCTATACACACAGAAAGAACAATCAAAGCTAATCGCACAGACATCGCAACCAAAGTCCATAAAACAGAAAATGCTTTCTTATTGACATGGCGGTTCCTGCAGACGAATGTATCTTTGCAGTTCTTAAAAAACTATGAAAATACAAGGATCACGAAGTGGAAATCTAAAAAATGCGACACATGAGGACATTAATAATTCCAGTTGTGGTTGCAGCCATGAGTTTATTGGAAAAGGTTTCGATAGACCTTTCAAAAGAATCCGTTGCAGCACCAAACTTTAAAGAAATGTAAAATAATTTGCTCACAAGTACAGCTCGCATTTTACGAAGGGATACATTTCAAATATGTGCGCTCTCAGTGTTTTGTTAAATTTTGGTTTTGTTTTCACAGAAATACTCGATAGAATATGTGACGTTGCCATTTCTGACATTAGGTCTCTGGTTGTAATCCGACAGAAAATGAGTATACAACAGGAATTAGAGAAATAATAATAATATGATACAGAATAAAAATAAACAATGAACAATAGTACAAAATAAACAATAAATTATTTAATGACGTATCCTGTATGGATGATATCAAACTTCTTGCCAAAGATGACTGAGTTAAAATGTATAAGTCATGACATAGGTATGGATTTGTTATTAAAAATGTGCAAAATTAACTTTTAAGAAAGGAAGAATTGCAGAAACAAACTCGATAGATCTCCATTTTCAATAATCCCGGAATTATTCCTTTCATCTTTGAATTTGGTTCATCATTACCAAGTTCAAGGATTGAACTCACGATCACTACTTGATACTAATACATGCATACCCAACTACTATATCCACTACGCCCGAAGAACGCTTATGATGCATTTTTGGAGCCTTTTATAATCAGTGTCAGATGGATTTTCACAACTGGATTATGTTAGTGGGTTCGTGCCATTTGTCATAATTTCCAGCATGAAAGAACAATAACTGATTTCACTGGTTATTCGCAATAATCAACATGATAATCCACATCAGCCAAACTATGGACACCTGATGATGACCAGAGGGTGCATGGTCGAAACGTAGTTTCTATTATAACACCTATATCAACCAAGATGAGATCAAAAGTTCGAAATAATTCCAAAATTATTAAAAATTACTCGTCTCAGAAGTAAATACAAAGATCTCTATTTGGTCACAAACTTTAAGGAACTGGAACAAGAACCCTATAAATACCCCAGACTCAGAGAACGAGATGGAATACAAAATATCCAAATGTATTAGAAAGTAATACAAGAATACTACAGGCGTGTGCGTCTGGTGTTAAATACCGAGTTGAATTGCAAAGAAAGAATATCGGCAGTAAACACTTTGTCTGTCCCTGTGATGCTATACACTTTCATCATCCTTAAGTTTGGTAGACCTTCGGCAAATAGATGCCAAAACGATAAAGCTTCCAACTTTACACCTCATAAATCATCATACTGCTGATTCTGACCGTCTGCATGTGTTTAGATTTGAAGGAGGCATAGAATTATTTCGGCTAGAACTGTCTTACAAAACTGCAACAAACGGTCTTCAAAGATAACTAGAAACTACGGAAGGCTAGACGTTCATCTGTGTCAAAGCTAATGAAAGAAATAAAATACTTTATTCAATTATAAAGGAAGCCAACAAATTCAAATAGATAATTTCAAGAGGATGAAGAAGTGCAAACAGACCATAATACACCTAACAGTCAGTAAGTGCCATGCGTGATACACGCTTTGAGCGATCATGTCTCAAAAGAGACATGACTGACTGGACAGAAGATTATCCCGGAGTAGGTTGTAATTGCTTTCTGCGGTAAACTTGTTGCTATCCGATGCAATAGAATTCAACTGTTTTATTATTTAACCCATAACTGGATGGAAGAAATTGATTCATACCTTTCCCAAGGGTATTTGTGCTTAAGAGAATGCAAGGAATTCAACTGGAATTTGAACTCGGCACCCCGATATTTCGTTCCGAGTCGACATCGACTGCACCACAACGCCCATCCTGCACCAAAACGCACATCCAATACACCTAACAAAAAACCTAAAAAAGACGTCAAAAGCAAATACAATGTACCAGATGGCAAGATCACCATCTTCATGGTCAATACTATGCTCATGCCAAACAGACTGTTGTAAACGTACCTGATACCCATCAGTTGTTTTGTAGTTCAAGTTTTTTAAAAAAACTGAAAGAGAATGTTTTATTCTTGTTGCACATGACCAATGCTTGCTAACTAGAAATTACCAAGCATACATACTCAAAGTGTGTGTTAACCCTAAATGCATATTCAGAAAAAAAGTTAGCCATCTTGTATCTGGCTGCACATTCTTGGCATCCACCGAATATAAAACCCGGTATAACTTAGTGGGTCAATATCTGCACTGGAAAATCTGCAACTTTTACTAGAAAAGACTTCAAGAAAATAGAATGAACGCCAACCAGAACAGGTTACAGATATTGAACCTGTAACAATTTTATGGGATTTTAAATACACACAGACACGGCAATCAGTGCTAATCACCCAGACATCGTGAACAAAGACAACATAAAACAAAATGTGCTTTCTTACTGACATGTCAGTAGGTGTAGACTGCAGACATGAGAGCATAAATGTTCAGATAGATTTATTGAAGGAATCCCTGGATGTTTATTCCTTAAACAAATACAAAAAGATGTTTTCATAAGTGCTGCTCACACATTACGAAAAGTTTTATCTATGTAAAAAGTGTGTGATCTTTGGTCGTTTACATATTTTTGCAAAAATGTTAAGTGAAAAATGTCATGATGCGATTTCTGATCTTAGATCTCTGGTTGGGACCCGGATAGAAAATGAGTATCCAACAGAAATACCAATAATAATAATACTTAGAGAAGAGGACGATTTAAGAAACAAAAAAAAAGACAGTTTGACAACATTTCGAAAGTCTGTCTGTCTCTTTCAAGTTATGTTTAGAACTTGTATACAATTATAAAAATATGGAAGAATACAACAAAAAATTCAAGTCGTTGTACAAATGTCACTTTTCTTGAGAAAAACATCTGCACTGAAAATGAATACGTCAAAACGAATAAAACGAAGCCAACATGAATGGCATGCAACTGAAAGGTGCGTAATATCGATATGGATTTTGCTCACGTTCGTCGAAATTTCAAACGAGTATAATTTTGACAAGCATCTTCAGACGCTCATTCTGAAAAATATTCAGAGTTTACCGACCTTGCGACTCTTAAAACGCATGAAGATACTGACATATGAAAACTACTGACTTCCTACTCAGGGTGAATGAACAGTATGGCAGAAGATTTATACTAAGCTGTTTGATTAATTCTTGTTAGTAAATAATCAGCTAACGGAAAATTTAAATAGGAGCCCAGTCACCGTCATATTACGCGCCTTTCCATTGCATGCCATCCAAGAGGGTTGTCTTTGACGCGTTGCTTACCACTACTGTTTTTTCAAGACAAGCGATATTTGTACAAAAACATATATAATTTTTGCTAGAGTTTTATATTTTTATACTTGTATAGAGTTTTTAAACATAGCCTGTAGACTACAGACATACTTTCAAAATGTTGTTAAACATTGTCTTTTATTTTCGTTTTATTTTCTTAAATTGCGTACTTCTGTAAGTTTGAAAAATATTGAAAAATGTTACATAAATCATTTATAATAATAATAACAATAACAATGTTGCATTCATTTAATTAAATTCTTTCAATATTAAACATTGTCCATGAGCTGATTTAATATTTTTAGTAATAAATAAAATCTCTTTTTGTTTATCAACATTATTCTTCCGAAAATAAGATAGTTATATTTTATTCATTTAGATATTCGTCACTATCTGAAATGACTATTGCCAATTAGCTCATCGATGGCTCTTCAGTAAAATTCATTAAGCACTGCGCCTCCTTGGCTCAACTCTCCCAGCAGACCTTAAGTGGAATGACTACATAAAATCCATAGCTAAATCCGCTACTAGGAAGGTCGGTGAACTGTGTAGAGCCAGCAAGTTTTTCCCGTCTGAATCCATCCTGCACATATATAAATCTACCGTCCGCTTGTGTATTGAATACTGCTGCCACATCTGGTCGGATGCCCCTGCTATTCACCTCGGGTTTCTTGAAAAAATCCAACGGAGTTATGTGATCGATCCCGACTTGACAGCTCGGCTGCAGTCGCTCTCTCACCGGCGTGATGTGGCTTCCTTGTGTCTCTTATACAAATATTTTCACGGTTTCTGCTCCAATGAACTTAACTCACTGGTGCACCCCGTGTATGAATTTACTCGAGCTCCTAGACTAGCAACTAGGTCTCACCTCTTTTACAGTGAAACCGATAAAATATAATCGCAATTTCTACTCCATCAGCTTCTTTTTTGCACTTTCCACCTTTGGAATTCCCTTCCGTATACTGCTTCCCCGACAGCTACAATTTCCAAGAATTTAAATGTAAGGTCAATAGTCATTTCCTATCTCACTAACTTTCTCTCAAGCTCTTTTCTCCATCCACTCCACCCCCATCACACGAGTATTCTCATTCTTCTATTACTCTCTTCCTGATACCCTCTTTAACCTGGCACTCTTTCTCATTACTTTCCCCCTATGTAACCCCCTGTGCACAAGTGCCTTGCTTGGGGTGAAATGATTAA
Source organism: Ascarosepion bandense (assembly GCA_037127315.1). Taxonomy (NCBI): domain Eukaryota; kingdom Metazoa; phylum Mollusca; class Cephalopoda; order Sepiida; family Sepiidae; genus Ascarosepion; species Ascarosepion bandense. The sequence continues at coordinate 804,594 of JBBBDQ010001987.1, read as the reverse complement.
AAAAAAGGTTTTATTGTTGGATTTTTTTGGCCACATCTTGGTTCTTGTTTGGGATATTTTCTGTTAATTCACCCCAATTAATAAAACTTACTTAATATAAATATTATTACAACACAAGAAATTATAAATTTAAAATCAATGTTTGTTTGCTTTTTTTATTAAATGTTTGACATCCTTTTGAAATTAAAAAAATTAAATAAGTTTGTTTAGCTTGCTTCGAAACAACTCCAAATCTCAGAATGAAAAACTAGTAAAAGTTTCGTTAACTGCATATCATAACCGAGGTATTTCCAATAATTTTCTTACAATTTCAAAATAATCTGTTTTTGCCTTGTTTGTCAGAGTGAGCACGAGCGTAGACCTTACACTTAGAAATAGCGCACAAAGTCGCCACAACCGAAGGGCAATGCAAAGGGGTCTCTCTGGGAAGATTTTGGTGTTGTTTCAGCAAATATAAATTCTTTTTATTCGGGATAAATTCTCAGAATAGATCCCATTTTTACTATTCTGTCCAATGCTAATACAGTACATAAACTAAGATGTATTAATGTACACTAACCTTCCCCTCAGCTACCACGAATTGGCTTGAGGCTAAACTGCATCCGGCAGTAAGGCTTCTGATTGGGAGATTTTGAAGAGCATGGGAAAACCTCTTAATTACTGTTGTTCCCAGATCCACCCTGACCCGGAGTGGTAGCACCTGTTAGGGTCCCAGCTATGGGCAAATAGTTAACCACCAAACTGGGGTCAAAACACTATGAACGTATAAAAACAGACTTTTATAGAAATATATACATAAAAATAGACTTTTATAGAAAAATATACATTTTTGAAGGAAAAATTTTACCAATAATATATTTTTTAAGAAAACATTATTCTCAGCAAAACATTCTTTAATACTAAACTAGAAGACATTTTCAGTTTTCTAAAATAAAAAAAATAACAAAACAAATTTTCTTTAAAATCTGTCTAAATCAACCTTCTCACTATGACTGAACATTAAAAAATATACCTTAAACCCCCCTCTTTTTTTGGCATTAAATAACCTACAGTGATGGATATGCCGTTAAACAAAATTCAAACTCAAACACTAATGATTAGCATTCAGGATGATGCATTCGTTATTTGAAGTTGTTCCCAAAAATGTAATTTTTTTCATGGCTCAATTAGTTTTTTTTTTTCTATGCAAGTTTTTCTTAATACTTCGAAATTGTAGTGGGATTTGCAAATAGGATTTTACCTATAAGCATGAAGTGAGGAGATTATTTTCTTAGCACCGCTTAAATGTGACGCAAAACTTAAAGTATGAAGAATCCAGTGAGAATCGAACTCATTACTTATTTTATAATAGGTTCTAACAACAAAAGTTTGCTAACCATTACATCACGTCGATGTGCCCGAAAGTGTACAGTAAAGAATCAAACAGGAGAACAACACGACACATTAAGTGTATCAGTCCTTCGTTCAAAATATCTTACACTCCTAGTTTGGCAAAAAGTAGAAAGATCAATATTCCAATATCTTTACCCCATGGTCCGAATTCTCCATCGAAACCCTAAAATTTGCCCTGAAGAGAAATTAACAACCAACAAGATAAGCACTCTAGACTGAGAACTGCTGAATTCTAGGTTTATTCTAACCTTATTTTCTGTCTTGTGAAACTTGTCTTCTCGTTTCTCTCACAGATTTATCCTCTTTTTCTGACTTTCCTTTATTTTTTTAAACCATTTTTAGCGGTTCTTGTCAGTCAGTTTTTCATAATCAAGTTCGTTTTTCACATTTATTAGTTCGTCTTTTATTTTTATTTCGCATATGTATTGTTCATTGTTTGTCTTGTTCTCCGTGCTTTTCACTTACTTGTTCTATCACTCTGCGTGTATGGCTTCCATTTGCTACCTTTTTGTCATATCTTTTGTATTCTATTCTAATTTCGGGTGTCTTTATTTATTTCAACGTTTATCTTTGCTCTTCTTTTTATAAACAGACCAACTCAATTTTTGTTTCCTAATTTTTTCTCTATCACTCATTTCTTTCACGCTTATTTCATATACTTCTTTATTTTTCTCACAGTTTTCATTAATTCTTCTTTTCTTTCTTTATCTTGTTCGCCTTTTTCATCAACGTCACTCCACAATTTTTTTTTCTTTCTTTCTTTGCTTATTTTCCATCTGTTGTTTAATCAACGGTACTTCTCAATTTTTTCTTTCTTTCTTTATATTCTTTCTTTCTTTAATCAACGCCGTTAATCAATGTTTCTTCTTTCTTTCTTTCTACATCCATATAAAAATTGATAAATGCTACTTGTTTCTTTGTTTTCCTTTCTCTTGTTTGTTTCGTCTTTGCTTTCTTTCTTTCTTTCTGTTTTACTTTACCCTTTCTTTTTTATTATAAGAACTTTTTTCTTTCTCTTTTTTCTTCTATTTCTTTTTCTTTCTTTATCTGTTCTACATTGTTCTTTTTACCTTTTTATAAGCATTTCTCAATTTCTTGTCTTACATACTTTCTTTGATTATTTAGTTCTTTCTGCCATTTTTATCAACACAAACCACCAAGCTTTCATTGTTTCTTTCATTCTTTCTTTCTTTCTTTCTTTCTTTCTTTCTTTATTTATTTATTTATTTCAGTCATACATATAAAAGCTAGTAAATCAGTTATGATTAATGACTACAAACTTTCCTTTCTTTGTTCTACTTTCTCTCTTTCTCTTTCTCTCTCTCTCTCTCTCTCTCTCTCTTTCTCTTTCTGCTTGTTTCGTTATTTCTGTATATCTTTCTTTCTTCCCTTCGTACTCTTTTACTCTTTCTTTCTTTTTTTCTTTCTTTCTTTTAATCAACTTTACTCCTCAGTATTTCGTTTTTTCTTTACTTTTTTTCTTTCTCCATTCATACGTCGTGACTTTGCTGAAAGTGCAACTAGGCTCTTTCAGTGCGTTAGTAATTTAGTGTCGTAACAAATAACATTTATATTTACAGCGGGAGAGTCATGTATTGTCGATCAGTGTCTTCATCCCATAATCATGAAGCAAAACTTATGAATATATATACCGACTGTGAATATGACGGCTATGTTTAATAGCCGTCATATTCACGTCGACGTCGACGTCATATTCACTCCTCACGTCGACGTCATATTCACGTCGACGTCGACGTCATATTCACTCCTCACGTCGACGTCATATTCACGTCGACGTCGACGTCATATTCACTCCTCACGTCGACGTCATATTCACTCCTCACGTCGCCGTCATATTCACTCCTCACGTCGACGTCATATTCACTCCCTACGTCGACGTCATATTCACTCCTCACGTCGACGTCATATTCACTCCTCACGTCGACGTCATATTCACTCCTCACGTCGACGTCGTTTCTAACATTTCTCGAGATATAATAATCGTCTTGTTGTAAGTGATTCATTCATAAAGAATGTGATGGATTAAAACGAATTTGCTGTCAGAAAAAAAATCGTAGAACACGGAGCAAGAATGAAACGTAAACCGGTACCCTAAAAAGATTAACATTTTCAAGGGATATTCGTTAATGTATCTCTGTATCATCGTTCAGAGCTGTGTTCGCTGGTTCGGGCGCAAGAAGAGGGTAACCTCGACCAGAGTCATTTTAATTTTTCAATCTCTTTATCTATGCATATTACCAAGTAAATTAACCACATTATACTGCCTGATGATGGTGTTTTGACAGCGAAACTTTATAGCTATTGAGTTGCAGTATGATATTATTATTAGAGTAATAACTAACATATATCTATGCTCTACTTTTGTATTAAGCAATATTTAAAAGTAAATATCTAACTGTAAAATTTACTTCCATTAGTAGCCATTATATATATATATATATATATATATATATATATATATATATACTACCGGACATGATTATTAGGCCACCCCAGTTTTATAAAAAAAATTATGTATTTCATACTATTTTTAGTATCTATTTCCAAGTGGATAATTCTAACTGAAAATAGAATGGTTTTTTTTGTTAACAAATTTGTTATCAAATTAAATGTTCTGGTGTCCAGTTTTTGTGCTCTCTTCCCCATGCTAGTCTCTTCTTCTTATTGGCTGGCCGAAGCAAAGGCTTTCTGCCTGCCTTGTAAATAATAACAAAAGGACAATTCTTTTTTCATTTAGAATTATCTACTTGGCAATAAATTCTAAAAATAGTATGAAATACATCATTTTATTTTTAAACTGGGGTGGCTTAATAATTATGGCTGGTAGTTTATATATATATATATATATATATATATATATATATATATATATATATATAATGATAATAATAACTACTTAGACTCTGTAAGAATGCACTCCGTAAATTTATGCCAATATAAACTCTCGAAAAAACCATTAACAAACAGAACCTAAATCCGTTACAATCCGGCGTACTAAGTCGTCGGATAAATGGGGAGAAAAAAAGAAACCAGCGGAACAAGAACAAAACATTCAAGATTCCTCAGTAAAGAAAAAAAAATCCCCAAACGGAACCAAACACAAGAAAAAGGGCTCGATACGAAAGTACTAAAATACAATAGTAGAGCAAAAACACTCACTTTGGCTCAATTTAGATTTTTCGTATATATATATATATATATATATATATATATACTCATTTGTAGAGCATAGATTTTGACGGCAGGTGTACACTCGTAACTAATAATAAATATACATTTTCTTCCTCACCAACAATTCTTCATTTGAAACTTTATATTTATTGCATATAGACGGTCTTCCCGATCTCACCTGTCTCAAGTAAGTCTTCTTACATTTTTACATTATTATTTTCTTCTATATTTATGCTAAATATTTCTTCTCAAAGATTTCTCTTGTTCTCTACGATTAGTTTCTTCCTATACTGATCTCCGGCAACCAGTTGTGGAAAATCCTAAGTAAACGTCATGAAAATTCGTTAAAAATATACATACAGTAACAAGGAAAAGTCTCTAATTGTTGTCAATAGGCTCTTCCTGATCTGAATTCATCCCAATGTGTTGCCCTCGGTTTGTTATTTAATAACTAGCAGTATAACCCGGCATTGCTCGGGTGTAATGAAAGCTTTAAAACTAATGCATAGTCATGGAGCTCAGACACAGCCTAATGAATATTTGTGTGAAGTTTGGTGAGTATTGGATAAAAATTGTTGATTTTTATAAAAGACATACAGACAGATAAACAGACACACACACAAACATCGTGCCTTATATATATATATATATATTATTGATTTTCTGCACTATTGTAAGAACTGCAACCTTGAAACTTCTGAATATCGTTTCTTTATGCCTTTGTCTATGAGTGTATCAAATTTGATTAAAATCGGACCACTCCTATAACCCGATTTTTTCGATTATCAAATTTCGATATTTATCGGCGGTACCTCGACACAAAACTTAGTTAAAAACACTCGCAGACGCTTATAGTACAACTGTGTAAATTTTTAAGAAAATTGGTTCAGCCGTTTCGGAGTCTATAAATAACAGACACACACACACATACATACACACACATATACACACAGAGACAAAGTTCCATTTATAAATAAGTTTAGATTAGATAGCTATGCTGCTGAAACCTTCCTGGCTAAAATCAGCCCCAGTGTTGAAACATGATTTGTCTACACAAATTTCTTGTTTTTGTTTACAGCCAACTAAACAAAGTTAAAAGTGATATCTGTCTCCAAACCACTGAAATAAATCTGAAAATCCTTAATATATGTTTTGGAAGGATATAAATTGTCGTATGTGATTTCCTGCTCAAGCAAGAAGAAACGATTAAGGCGGAGAAACATTCACGTCAATTAGAAGCAATTTACAAAAGTTTTAGAAAAGAAGCTCACCATTCACAAAGGCGAGATGCTTTTACAAAATAATGTTAGGCTACATATTGAACCGATTTAGCCAGACAAATACGGCACTAAATATGAAGGTTTTGTCCCCTCCTTCGTACGCTCCTATTCTTGCTTCATATAACTGTTTGAAACAATTTAGAGAGGCAAAGATTTTATTAATTGTGAATGTGTTATATAATTGATATTGAGCGATTCTTTGCATCGAAATCGGATACAATTTCCAGTTGGGAGATCAAAAATTTGCTAACTGCATCAGATTATAAGCATTTGTTTCTTTTCTATCTTACAAAATGTCTTTTTCTTTTGACCAATTAAATATTCTATTCCAATATTTGTTTTGTTTGTTTGCTTTTTAATTGTTTTTTGTTAATTATGTTGTTTTCTGCTGTTATACGCCCATTCAATGTTGTTATTTCTTTTAATACGCTGCATATTGTATAAAGTGAACCGTCACTGTTATGGCTGCACTCACCATCACTTGTCTATTAAGACAAGCACAGTATTTCATTTGTTTCTCTTTGGTTTTAAAGTTTATGGCCTTCCATAGTTTTTTGTTTTTTTTTACTTAGAACATTTTCAATAGTAGGAACTGTAATTTAGAAGGTTTCGGCAATATTTCTAGAAATTCCCAGAAGCATGTCTATATGGCGTTAAGCCATCTTCCGTCAAATTACCACATTCATCTTAGTTTGAGCAGAAAGTTTAACCATGATTTTAGTCTAAAAAATGCAAATTAATGTTGAACAACATTTACGTAACGACGTGTCTTAGAGTCATGCCAATAAGATGGAACAATTCTTATTTAGAAATTTATATATTATTATCTCTAATCTCTCAATTTGCGTGGCATTTTTAGAGCTTCAACCCACTTAAGGCGGTACATTTTTGTGTATGTACGAAAACGCAACGTATTTTTAATTCTCAAAGTTCATAGATACTACTAATAAAAGGCTACCGCTAATCAAGCTTATTAAAATAGGTGTGTAATAATTTTATTTAGCTGAGCCAAAACTTTTCGAAACAAATATATATATATATATATATATATATATATATATATTAATAATATTTTTTTCTTAATAATCGTTTCACCCCCAGCAAGGCATTTCACTGCCACTATTGCGCAGGGGTTTACATAGAGGGGAAAGTGGTGAGAAAGGATGGTTAGATATAGGAAGTGTCAGAAGGAGGGTGATAGGCGTGTAAGGATATCGAGAATGAGGGTTGGGTAGATGGTGGTGAATGAGTGTTTGGAGAATAGATGCAAGTTAGTGTGATAGGAGGTGTCTGATCGAGGCGAGAGTAGATTGTGATGTCATCGGCGTACATGCCTACTTGGGATCTAATGGCATCGGGGAGATCATTAATGTAGATCAGAAAGAGCGTGGGACCTAGGATAGAGCCTTGAGGGTCGCGAGCGTTCGTATTGTAGTTTTGGCAGGCATGTCCTTTTAATACCACCTTCAATGTCAGGTTAGAGAGGAATGACTGGATGAGGTCAAACAAATGTCCAGTTATACCGTAGCTCCGCAGTTTGCATAAAAGGCCACCTTGCCAGACTCTGTCGAACGCTTTGGAGATGTCCAAGGCAATGGTTCGGACTTCGCCATTCTTGTCAAGAGCCTGGTATATGTACTCGGTAATGGTCGTTAGCATATCAGAAGTAGACCTGGTGTTTGTCCGAGAGAAGCCTGTGGGCCGTGAGATGCTGAATCACCTCGGCGTTGATAATGGCCTCGAAAACTTTGCCAAAGATCGGAAGGAGACTGATAGGGCGGTAATTAGCGGGGTCTGAGGGTTCGCCAGTATTCTTAAATATAGGAACTACAGAAGAGGACTTCCAACAGGCAGGAAAACAGGAAGCAGATTGGCAGAGGTTATAGAGTTTAGAGAGGACAGAGTAGAGTTCTGGGGCACATTTCTTCAGGACTATGATTGGGATTCCGTCCCCATCGCTCGCTTTGTGAGGGTCAAGTTTTGAGATTATCTTAGAGACCAGCGAGGGTATAATGTGGACGTTATTTAGTTGAGCCTTAGTTCTAGGTGGGAAGTCGGGTGTAGGTACTCTTGACGTGTCTAGTGTCGAACTGGTGGAGAATCTCCGGGCAAAGCATTCAGCCTTGTCCGCTGGGGAGGTGAGAACCTCAAATTCTTTGATTAGTGGCGGTATTGAATCTTGCTCTTGTTGAGCACGCTTTTGCAGAGTCGCCAGTAATCTTTGGCACCGAACTTAGAGCATGCTATGCGTTGCTTCATTCTGGCAGCAAACAACATCTTAGCTTCGTTAAGTATCTTTTTACACTTATTACGAGCTGAGGCGAAAAGGCGCCTGTTTTGGTTCGACGCGTAGCTACGATAGAGCCGGAAGAAATGATTCCGGTGGGCAATGGCGGTCGAGCAAGCGGGCGAGAACCAGGGGGACGAATTTGATTCTCCTGCATTGAGGAGGAGAATGAGACGGGTTGTTATGAAAGACGCGGGACTTTCTTCTAGTCAAATTAAGGCAGTCACAGATGCTGATTGCAGGCCCGTAATCATCAAACGACACTTACGACAAAAAGGCATGGTAAATAAAAAGCGTAAACAAATTCCTCGGCTGCTTCCACGTCACAAAGTGGACCGCTTAAAGTTTGGTTGTGAATACCAAACATGGGACGTTGAGAAGTGGAAGAAAGTCCTGTTTTCTGATGAGAGAAAATTCAATCTAGATGGTCCTGATGGCTTCCAACGATATTGGCATAAGAAAAACATGTCTCCTGAAATTCTCTCCACACGTCATAGTGATGGAGGGTCCCTAATGGTATGGGGTGCCTTTTCTTAAAGAGAGACGATGGAGCTCCAGGTGGTGCAGGGTCATCAGACAGCGGCTGGTTATGTTAGCATGCTACCAAAAGCATCTTTGATGACAGAGGACCATCGTTTGTGTGGGGATGGATGGTTATTTCAACAGGATAATGCTGCAATCCACGCTGCAAGACGGACGTTGACCTTTCTACAAGAAAATGGGGTCCATCTCTTGGGACATCCTGCATGCTCACCGGACTTGAACCCATTTGAAAATTTTGGGGGATGTATGACAAGAGAGGTTTATCGAAATTGCAAACAATATTCAACAAAAAATGAACTTCGTGAAGCCATCTTCAGAAGCTGGAGCAACATCCCCCGCACCTTAATGGAAACGCTTATTTTTAGCATGCTCGACAGAATCTTTGATGTCATCAAAAGCAGTGGAGGTAAAACTCATTATTAAATTTGGTTGTTGAATGTTTTCATATTTTTCATACACTTTTTGTACAATTTCGTAGAATTTTTGTCTCTGGTCTTATAATTTTGATCAAGTGTAAATCGCCTCATTTCATAAAAATGTAAATTTCTAAATAAAATGTTTGGAATGTAGCTTTTTGTTTTCATAACCTTTTAGATTGTAGGATTGGTAACCTTAAGTGGGAGGAGTTTAAAATCTATCCATAAAAAAATTATTTTTAAAGATTTTTAAATGGTCTTAAATTTTTAATCGGGTGTGTATGTGTGCGTGTGTGTCTGCGCGCGTGTGTGTGTATGTATGCCTGCGTGTGTGGAAGAGAGAGACGCAGGGAGTGGTCCAAAATAGGTGGACAGTAAATGATAATAATGAATTAGACTGTCAATACACTTTTGAACCAATATATATATATATATATATATATATATATATATATATATAATCAGCATGCAACGTGGTTATAAAAGAATCCAAAAGAGTATGCTGTACATACAGTGGTAGGATAACTCTCTAAGAGAGCTTTAAATATTCATGTATATAAATACACATAGAGCAAACATAAGAAAAATTAAGGCAGACACGTTATTTAATGATAAATCTGAAATTTAGGCCTATTTCAAGCGAACCATCATCAGCTTCCGTCTTTATTTTACAAAGGATTTTACACGGATTTTACAAAGGAGTTTACATGGATTTTACACGGATTAGTGTAAAATTCTTTGTAAAATAAAGACGGAAGCTAATGATAGTTTGCCTGAAATAGGCCAAAAGTTCCGATTTACCATGAAATAACGCGTCTGCTTTAATTTTTCTTATATATATATATTAGAAGTAGTACAAACTAATGTGTTGACAGTCCACAGTTTTTTAGTGATTTACTTTATTAAGAATGCTCAATACTTAGTAGAGTATTATATATGGTAATATTATTATGATAAATTTATAATAAAAACATAGTTTACTGCAATACAAGAGCTGTTGTGTTTCGGTACTATCTTATTGGCATCTCGTCAGATAGCGAAACTTTTAATATAAATATTACCATACAAATATATATATATATATATATATATATATAAAGATTTCACCTTTAGACTTGAATTAAAAATTTGAATTTAAATTACCGTCATACCCATTTTTAATTCAAGTCTAAAGGTGAAATCCCACACAGACAGCCTTTTTCCAAAAACTTCCAATTAGTGGAAGAGACTGCCACATGGAAGCTTTCCTGAAAACAAAAATTTTAATCCTATCAAGTTAAGGATCAATTATTCTCTATCCCCTGAAACTTAAATATAATATAACAATTACTAGTATTAGCCGAATTAATTTTGTTACTATTAATATTGTTATAATTATTATCGTTATTATATATATATATATATATATATATATTGAGTACAATCTAAGTTTTTTTCAGTAACTGTAAGGTATTGGTAATTTTTAAATATACACATAGGTAAATATTTCAGAATAGGCTAAATTTGCTTCAAGCGAAAAATAAATAAGCAAATATGGTTGCACTGAAAAGGATTAAAAGTTCTGAAAATTAGAGTTCGAAACTAGAACACAAATTAAGAGTTCATTTACATTTATATGTGATAACCTCTTCTATGCTTAAAGCATTTTTTATATTCATCACTTGTCGAATCTTACAATTCTATCAGTCTCCTCTAAGAATTTGATATTTTTCTTCTACTGAAACATATACAATTCACCAATAAAAAATTGCTAAAATAACTATCAATTTTAGGAATCTTTGGAACGCTTCACGGAAGCCAAAGGCAATCTCATCCCAAGTACTACCAGCCAAAATTTTTATTTGTACGGCCATTATTGGCAAGATCCAGAAACATCCAGAATGCTAGCTAGTTGGACTTCTGCCGAAGAATAACTCTGTAGATGTGTGTTCCAGGCGTGGTATTGAAGATTTTAATACTCCTTGTAACCGTAGTTGATTTTCCTAAGCTTTCGATTCAGTCTGGAATTATCGTCAGGAGAAAGAAGTGATGCCAACAGTTCTCTTCACATTCTTGAAGCAATCAATGCCAACCACTCAAATGTACATGCCGAACCCGTCAACAACAAATAAAATACCTGAAACCTGGCTTTGGCATTAATTCTTTCCGTTCACGGAATTTTTTTTTCTTTTATTTTTTTTTCTAGGTTTCGTCGTATAACCAAAAATATGTACAGAGAATTCAAGTGTTCTTCTGCGGAAAAATACATTGGCTTTGAAAGTTTACGACAATCAGATAATTATTAGATTTTAATAAAACTTTCAGAATTCATTTAAAATCAAATGAAACTTTTACTGAATCGATTGTTTGCTTTTTTTAAAAAAAAAACCTTCACATAATTATTTATATATTTTACATCTGTTATGCATTGTTCATTTAATTTTCTGAAATCTCGAAACATTCGTTTTTCTCACGCTTCTTGTTTATATTAGTCATAAGAACATCTTTCGGAGAATTTAAATCATCAATTTCATTTTCGTCAAACAAACCCTGCAATTAGAGAAAATCTTTTTTAAATCATAAAATAAAAATGCAATAAAACTAAGACATTATTTAACTTTAAAATATTTATTTATTGCTTTTTTGATAAAATATATTATAAACACTATTGCCTTAACAAAAATAAACTGAAAATCATTTTTAATATCTTTTATGAGTAAAATATATTATGAACAAGAGTCTTTACAAAAAGAAATTGAATTTTTTTTTATTACTTTTATGAATAAAGTATATTATAAAGGCTAATTTTTAAAAAAAACTGAAAATGTTTTTTTCATTGCTTTTATGAAGAAAATATACAATAGACACTATTAATGAATTTTTGCAATTTTTTATTTTCAATTTAAATAATTTATAAAGTGTTAAATATTCTAAAATTCTGTTTTAATTTATATGGTCAATTGATATTATTATAAAGTTGATACTCTGTTTGCTAATCGGAATGGAAAGGACACTACAATTCAATAAACGGCAGTAATTTAAAAAGAATTTGAAATTTATTTTTTGTGTTTATAAACGTATTGATTTTTTTCAAATGCCTATGTCCACACATAGCAGTATCAAAACACAATAGTGGTCAGTCAGTTAGTTACCATACGTGATAAACGCTTTGGGCGATCATGTCGCGAAATAGACATAACTGACACGGCAGAAGATTATCTCGCAGTAGATTGCCACGGCTTTCTGCGGTAAACTGGTTACTAGCCAAGGCTATAAAACCCAATCAGTTCTGTTATTTAACCCATAACTGGAAGGAAGAGACGAATTAATACCTTTCCCAAGGGTATTTGTACGTAAGTAAATACAAGGAATTCAACTGGAATTCAAACTCGGCTCCTCGATTTGTCGTTCCGAGTCGATATCCACTGCACCACGACGCACATCTAAGAGTAGTAACTATATCAAATTTAAAATTTATGGTCATTTTCTAACATTTCCTCAGCAAGCGTCTTTTTAAGTTAGTAAAAGTTCATATGAAGTCAAAGTACCTAAAATACAATAAAATTGAATAAAATATTCTAATACGTAAATATTTTTGATTTTTTAAGAGTGATGGGAAGTTAAAACATGTTTTAAAAGTATTTGAAGCATTGTACGCTGTATTTGTCATGCAACTTTATTACAATTATTTCCTTCCTACTTAAATTTCTCAAATATCAGCTTATCATTAGATGTGTCAAAACCTTATAAAAAGACCCACTCTGTTTTTAAATATGCTTTTCTGAGGTATTTTAAACTTAAGTTTTCTGAGGTATTTTAAAGTTAGTAATATTTGTTTCAATGAAGATCAATTGAACTTTCAATTGACTATTTCTTCTAAAAATATATTTTGGAAAACCCTATCTTTTTTTGGCAATATTTTCTAATCAAAATAATTATGTTGTGTTGATCAATTTGTCAAGATATGCATATGTGTGCATATATATATGCACATATATATGAGTGAAATGTATATATTTGTTAACGTACGTTGAATTATACGAAAAATATGGGCATATATCTGGATGTGTGTCTATGCATATAAACATATATGCAATTGTATATATATATATATATATATATATATATATATATAATCCTACGTCTCTGGCACGACTGAGAGTCTCGTGCGTTATGCAATCATCAGGTGCACAGTCCAAACTGAAAGTTAAAAAATTTGAATTTAAATTCACTTGATGTTCATGGGAATTAAATTTTATAAAGTTAAGTTACTACTATTTTGGGGGGATGTGCAATGTGGTGCAGTGGATTTCGACTCGGAACGACAAATCGAGGTGCTGAGTTCGAATTCCAATTGAATTCCTTGCATCCACTTACGCACAAATACTCTTGGGAAATGTATTAATCCGTCTCTTCCCTCAAGCTATGAGTTAAATAACAGGACAGATTGGGTTCTATAGCATTGGCTGGCAACCAGTCTACCGCAGAAAGCAATGGCAAACCTACAGCGGGATAATCTTCTGCCCAGTCAGTCATGTCTCTTTCGAGACATGGTCGCTCAAGCGTGTATCACGTATGGAACTTAACTGACAGACTGACTACTTTTTTAACAACAAGATTAAAAATTTAAATAATCGACGGTTACATGTGGATAAAATTTTTAAATTTAAATTAAAAATTCGAATTAAATTTAAAAATCTTAAAATGCAAGGGGAAGAAATAAAAGGAACGTAAATTATTTTTATTTTATTTTTAATTAATATATATATAAAAGAGATCTGTTCATACATTGAGCGCTGTTTTATTATCACCTGAATAATAGTATACGTATATAACCCCTCATATATATATTTATTGATTTACATCACTATATATATATATATATATATATATATATATATATATATATATATATATATATATATCCGAGTGAATACAGAACGAAGAAAGAATGATTACAACGTCCAAAACATTAATTTTAAACAGTGCTCGATATATAATATATAGAGCTGTGAATATTTTTTATAAATTATATTTTAGAACATGTACATAATTTTTCTATATATATCCACGACAAAGATACATTTGTTTCGACATTGAAACTTCAATGTCTCATCAGACGGTATGTAAATGAATGGAAAGCCTCTGTTCCCCTATCACTAACCCCCACCAACACCTCAAACACAACTGACCAAATATAAGAAAAGAGGTTTTTCATTCCTTTACATACCGTCTGATGAGACATTGAAGTTTCAATGTCGAAACAAATGTACCTTTGTCGTGGAAACGTATAGAAAAATTATGTACATGTTCTAAAATATAATTTATATATATATATATATATATATATATATATATATATATATAACATCCAGGAGTTTAAATGTAAGGTCAATAGACACCTCCTAATATAAATATATATATATAACACTCGCTAGTTTCAGTGGAATGATATAGATGAAGTAACTACATCAGATTGTCTGATATAGATGAAATAAGTAAACGGACAAAAATTTTCTTTGAGTCTTGACGTTGGTAGTGTTAACGTAATCTAATTTAACCCTCCAAAATTAAGCAGAAGACTGCCAGAGGGTAGTAGCAGTAAAAAGTGACTCGAGGAATATCAAAATAAAATAATATCAATATAAAAATATGTGAACAAATAAAAACTCCAATCCCCGGAATGGAAGATAAGAAAATATTGTAACAAACATACTATAAGACAAGAAAATTCACCGCCAGGTCCATGCTACATTTGCAGAAAATTACAGTGGATGAGGTTTTGCCCGTCTAGAAAGGAAAAAGATTGCCAGAATTGCGGTAAAGCTGGTCATTTAACAGCAAGTTTCTGATATGCGAAAAAATCCAGAAAAACAAAAAATAAAATAAGACAGACGCTGTCAAGCAATAACGTAAACGGAAATTTGCGAAAATATGTAATAGTGAAAATATTAAATAAAACAATTAAATTCCAGCTGGACACTGGATCTGACTTGACTATCATAAATTTGCATACGTGGAGGCGACTAAAAAAGACAACATTATTGAGAACTAACAAAACGGCACGCTCGGTGACAGGTGAAAAAATAAACATTTTAGGAGAAGTATTTGTTACAGTAACTTTAAATCGAACAACTAAAAAATTGAAGGCATATGTGATGAAAAATACTGAAAATTTGTTCGGTACAGATTGGATCGAAAAGTTCAATTTGGGGACTGTCCAATGAGTATGTTCTGTCGAGAAATAGAAACTACAACGTTCAAAATTGAAGAACTGAAACGGGAACTAAAGAAAAAATTCCCGTAAGTGTTTTCAGGCGGCTTAAGAAAATGCACTAAAATAAATGCTAAATTCAAAACGACAATCACACTTCCTAGAAAACGTTACCCTTGTGGTGAAGAAGTACTTTTTAAAGTATACAAAAATAACATGACGTTTTGGGAAGTGGGCACTATAAAACAAAGAGTATGAGACCTGGTTTACATGATACAAAGTCCCAAGAATATACATAAGCACCACCAAAATCAAATAAGAAAATATCGGACAACTGACATAAATGATTCACCACCATCAAATGAAGAGCCAATAGATATCATATTCGAGAATTTTGATCTCGAGACACCCCAGACTTCACGCGACAGAAGGCGATCTAGCAGGAAAAGGAAGTGCACATATCCCTTGATCGTCGACCCTAAACGAAAAAAAAATATTAAAACAACTTTTCGGGGAAAAAGCGCTTGGAAGTGAGGTTTTGTGGGGGAGTTACCCACTTAATAATGGACTCTTCTTTGCCTATATTAATCGATAGTTAATTACTCTCGAGGACGTGGGCAGGAGTGAGAGAGACTCTCGTGAGAACTCTCGTAAGGGCGACAGAGACTCTGGTTCCCAGTACGACTGCAGTTCAGCGCAAGCTATTATTACTTTCCTCTTTATATTTCTTTGTATCTCTTTGTATTTGTTTGTATTTCTTCTTGACGTAATATATGTTCTTGAACCCACCACCTTGTTGACTTATTATTTTATGGTCCCATACCGGGTCCATATCACTAATTTAATCTGATAATTTTTTTTAATCATATCACTCCGAGCAAAGCGGTAACGCCACTGATGTGCATGGGGCTACATAAGAGAAAAATATTAGGAGAATAAAGATAAGGACGAGCCAGTTAGAAAGGAGCAAGAGAAGGATGGGAATACAGGTTTGATGACAGTTGCAAAGGTGGAGAGAAAGGGAAGGATATACAGGGCGGTGTGGAAAGAATTAGGGTCAAGTAGTTAAGAGATGAGTATTGACCTTGCATTTAAATTTCTGGAGGTTGTAGCCGTCAGGAAAGCAAGAATATCGAAGCGAGTTCTACAGGTGGGAAGTGCTAGAAAAGAAGCTGAAGGAGTAGAATTGTCGTCTGCATTTGGTTGATCTCACTGTGAATGGGTGAGACCCAGATACCAGTCTGGTTGCACGAGTAAACACCTGTTGCGGAGGCACCAGTGACTTAAGTTCGTTGGAGCAGAAGCCATGGAAGTATTTATAGAACATGGTTAGTACTTATACTTAGAGACCCCAAATCATTTTTTCAATGGTGTATTTCTTTCGTTATTATTATCCAGAAAGCGGATGCCCTCGCTAAAACGTATCGTTTAAAAATTCCACTTTGTCTCATCATCTTCGCTTTTATTTTGGATACTATTATACATTCTACAAACACACATAGATAGATAGATAGATAGATAGATAGATAGATAGATAGATAGATAGATAGATAGATAGAAAGAAATGGGATTAAGTAATAGCTTGAGTAAATTATTTCGGCAACACTCGCCGGAATAAGTGTTCTGCCTCTATGTATGTATGTTTCTAGGCATTCATGTACGCGCCTGTTAAAAAGTTTGGGGTAACCTGTATTTCTTAAAAACAAACATCTCAAAATGTGATATTGTTATATAAAAAATACAAAATTCCTTTTAACTACATTGTATTTGCTTTTATTTTTTAGTCTTTCTCCATGATCCTCTTACAAACAAAAAGTTCAAATTTCGACTCGTCTGTCCACAATTCTTCTTCTTCTTCCTCTTCTTCTTCTTCTTCTTCTTCTTCTTCTATGTGCCCTGTCCCTTCAGCACGTAGGCGATCATGGTTTTCCATGTCTCCCTATCCCTTGTGGCTCTTAGTATGTTTGCTCCTGTCACAACTCGCAACCCCCGTTCCGTCATCCACCTGATCAGGCCCTGCAAATATGTTATCCGCTGCCTTCCTCTGTCTCTTTTTCCTTCTGTCTGGCCTGTCAGTATCAGGTTCTCCAAGCTCTCCTTCCTCATTGCATGTCCCAAGAACTTCATTTGTCTCTTCTTGATGCTCAGTATTAATTTCCTTTTTGTTACCATACTTTCCAACACCTCATCGTTGCTTGTATGCTCAGTTCACGATATCCGCAGCATCCTTCTACAGAACCATATTTTCGCTGCTTCAAGTTTTTTCTTCATTTTCGATGATATTGTCCAGCATTCACTACCGTATTGAAGAACTGACATCACATAACAATCCAGCACTCATTTCTTTGTTTTTAGTGAAAATTTCCTGTGTGTTAGTACTTTACTCAGGTTATGGAACGCGTCATTTGCCATACCAATTCGCCTTCGGATCTCTGTGTTGCACTTTCCATCGTCTGCTAAAACACTTTCTAGGTATTTAAATTTTTTTGCTTGATTCTGGTATCCACCACCTGCATTTGGCATTTTGGGTGGCACCTTTTGCTGATGACCATGCATTCAGTTTTCTTAAAGTTTATTTGTAGTCCTTTTTTGTCACTCTCCACCGCTACCTTATGTAGGAGGTCTTGTAGTTTCCTTTCCGTGTCTGCAATCAGCACTGTATCATCTGCATACCTTATGTTGTTCAGGTTGTGGCCTCCAATAACAAATCCTGGCGTTTCATCTAGGGTCCTCAAAATATTCTTGCTTTACAAGTTGAACAGATCCGGTGAAAAGACACATTCTTGTCTTATACCTCTTTCTATCTTTGTAAAACCTTCTAAAAACCTTACCTGTCCGTATGCAGGCAGTTTGCTGCCAGTAGAGATTCTTGATTACTCTGATGTCTTTCCCAAAAATGTCAAGGCTGCTGAGCATCTCCATCAATTCTTTGTGTCGTATTTTGTCGAATGCCTTCGCATAATCAATAAAAGATAGGTACAATTCTTTCATCATGTTATTGCCCTTTTGGAGAGCACCCTAATCATAAATATGGCGTTCATTGTTCCGGTGTCTTTGACGAACCCGCATTGTTCCTGCCCTATCTCTGGCCTGATTCTTCTTCTCGCTCTATTCATCAGGATTCTGACAATCAGTTTCGTAATGTGGCTAATTAAACTGATAGTTCTGTGTAGTTCGCACTCGTTTTCACCTGGTTTCTTCGGCAGTGCTATAAATATCGTCTTGCATAGGTCGTCTGGTATTATTCCATTCTTATAAATTTCGTTTATTATGTCGGTAATTTTTTCTACGCCATATCCTTCCAAGACTATCAGCAGCTCTATCACTATGCCGTCTGGACCAGTTGCTTTGTTTCTGTTCAGTTTGGCTATTGCAGCTTCCACTTCGGATTTTAATATTTCCGGTCCATCCTCCTCCTTGTGTATTCTCGGTTGTTCTCTCCTATCGCAAACAAAAATCTGTGTATATCCTTCCCATCGCTGAAATATTTCTTCTTTTTCCAGTATGATTGTCTCCTCTGATTTTATGCATCCTGTTGAGGAGCATGTTTTTTTTTTGTCCTGTCAGTTCTCTTATTTCTTTATGCATATCTGCTTTATTGGTCATGCTCAGTCTCTCTACTTCAGCGCATTTGTTGTTGAGCCATTCCTTTTTAGCCTGTCTACATTTGTTCCTTATCTCCCTGTGTAGTTTCATGTACTCTCCTCCATGTCTTGGCGTTATTTTTTCTCCTTTGCATCATGTGGAGAATTTCTTCAGTCATCCACTCGTTTTTTCTTCTGCGTCTTATTTCCTTTGTTGTTCGCTGAGGTCACCTTCGCTTCTTTAGTTAGTCCTATTTTGAGTGTCCTTTTCTAATTTGTTCTTCATATTTCTTTCTCATACTGTTAGTGTATTCTTTCTGCACGGTGAGGTCATTCACAAGCGTGTTGTATTGCAGCCTTGGTGATGTGCTGGGCTTCTTCATTCTCCTGAGTTTTATCTTTAGTTTGCATATGACTGGGACATGGTCACTTCCGCAGTCGGCTCCTCGATATGTTTTGCATTGAACCACTGCGTTCCTGAATCTCTTGTTTATAGTTATGTAGTCTATTTGATTCTTCATATCGCTTCCTGTGCTTCTCCATGTCCATAGATGTTGTGGGTGTTCTTGAAACCAGGTGTTAGTAAATACCTGGTCATTTGCTGTGCACCATTGGACCCATTTTTCTCCTCGTTCGTTGCGATCCCCTAGTCTAAAGTTGCCAGCCGTGTCTCCTTCCCTCTCTTTATCTACCTTGGCATTCAAGTCACCCATTATGATCGTAACTTCTTAGCTTTTGCACTGAGCCTTGGTACTGTCCAATATGGAATAGAATAGTTCTATTTCGTCTTCAGTGCTTTGAGTTGTCGGCGCATAAACTACTATGATAGCTATGTTGAAGTGCCTTCCTCGCAGTTTAACCAAGAAGACTCTCTCTCTCTCTCTCTCTCTCTCTCTCTCTCTCTCTCTCTCTCTCTCTCTCTCTCAATCTCTCTCTCTGAAAGCTGACAGTATCCAAGAACGCATTTCTTCACTTCTTTGTCTAGTATTAAGCCGACCCATTTTACATAGTTTTTGCCTCCTGCATAAATTATCCTGTCGGTGTCACTACTGAAGTCTCCATTGTTAGGCCATCTGGTTTCGCATATGCTTAGAATATTGTTCTTCAGTCTGTCCATCTCCTGCTTAACATTCTCTAGTTGTCCACATTTGTTAAGTTTCCTGACATTCCATGTACCAAAAGTAATTTTTTCTTTGTTGCGCACAGGCGCAGAGACACCTGTTGTTTATGTTGTTCTTTCCTGGGCGAGGGACAAATTTTGGAGTAAAATGTCTTCTTTCCACCGTTCGCTAAATTATGAGAAACATTTTTTGTTCTCCATTTTGAGACTGCCGATAGAGTTGGAAATTTGATTCAGATTAAAGTAATCAGGAACAATAACAATAGGATTCTATTTTGCAAATATATGTTATCGCATCTTGTGTTTGAATAATTTTATAAAATCATCCTTCAATATCACGATGATTCAAATCATTCTTCTTAATTACGTCAAAATTATTTCGAGTCAAAAAGAAGAACATTTTGGAAATTAAAATTTGGCCGACTCAATCTCCTAACCTCTTTCTTGTTGAATTAGTATGGGATAAGCTATATAGGAGATAATGCATATAGAGTAAGAGTGAGCATTTTTGCTTGAAAATGCTTGACAATATTCTCTTTTTTTCTTTTTTTTTTAACAAATTTTGGAAAGAGTTCCAATTTTTAAAGTAGGAATTAAGGCAGGTGGTGGTTTAATTTTCCTAAACAAAATATGATGCTGTTGTATGATAATTTCTTCATAATTAACTGTTTGTTTTTGTTACAATAAAAAGCGAATACACTATAGTTAGTAAAATTTTATCATTTACTTCAAAAAACAAAGGGGGAAATATATTACTTTATGTTGATTTTAAAATAACAGATTCCTCCAAATTTTGCCTTGAGTATACACAAATGTCCATGTTGTTCTACACGCACGCACATATGCACACACACATGTACATATACACACATAAACAGGTACATATACACAAATATATATATATATATATATATATATATATATATATATTACACACATCAGCAACTGCACGCCATATATGTCTGTGTGTGCATGCAAGCGTGTGTGCATGCAAGCGTGTGTGCATACGTGTTGTATATGCTCGTGAAATGATGTCAGTCTTTTTGAGCTGCTTCATGTGCAGACGGAATTTTGATAAAATTTTCTCATAATGTTCCAAGTTTTAGGTTTGGGCCCCTAATACCATCTTGCCAACATAACTTTTTCTTAAGGAAGATGTGCAGAGATAATGCTGGCAGAATATCCATAAACGTTACGTATGTTTTCATGTCTTATATACACATCTACTACAATGAAGGCCAGTATATTATCATATCGATTGAAAATATATTTTGATAACTGAAAATCCGGACAGTCTTTTTGTCACTGAATCAATATAACTCACACACTACAGAGAGCTATATTTGGATATCTGAATATCCGGACACTTTTTTGTCACTGTCACACACTACAGCGAGCTATATTTGGATATCTGAATATCCGGACACGCTTTTTGTCACTGAATCAATATAACTCACACACTACAGAGAGCTTTAGCTATGTAAAATATGTGTGATCTTAATTTTTTTCATAAATGATCATTCTAAAGTAACATAAAGAGGAGCACGATGTAAGAGAAAAAAAACAAACAGAAAAAGCCCAGTGTTTCATAATGTTCAACAATATTTCAACAGTCAGTCAGTTAAGTGTCATACGTGATGCAGGCTTTGGGCAATCATGTCTCGAAAGAGGCATTACTGACTGGGCAGGAGATTATCCTGCAGTAGGTTGCCATTGTTTTTTGCAATAAACTGGTTTCCGACCAAGGTTATCTGTCCTATTATTTAATATATAACTGGAGGGAAGAAACGGATAAATATCTTTTCCAAGCGTATCTGGGTCTAAGTGAATGCAAGGAATACAACTGGAATTCGAACTCGGCTCCCCGATTTCTTGTTCCGAGTCGATATCCACTGCGCCACAACGCACATCCTTTTCAAGTGTACGTTTATCTTATTCAGGTTAAATAGAACATTGTCAAACGCTGCGTCTTTTCTTTAAAATTTCTCTAATCGCGCTTTTCACTAAGTATTTAGGTACCTCGATGTGGTCTAAGGTCAACAAGCGTTTCTCGCTAGAATCATAACAATTAAGTACTGAGTCTCATCCGCATTGTGTGCTCATTGTTTGTAGCCTTGTACCACATCTAAGCTGCACTTAGAAAATCATCTTCTATAAGTATTTTGTTAATATTATTATTATTGTCTGTCCTGTAGTTGCTACTTCCTCTTCTTCTTCTTATTATTATTATCATTATTATAGCAAGCGGTCGATGTGATGGTGGGATAGAAATATACTAAGCCTAATATACTAATTATGACAGACGGCCTGATACTAGGAACATGCATCACAGCGAAATGTTTATTATTATTATTATTATTATTATTATTATGTCATTTTTCATCATATTTCGATTTCTGCTTTGGTCTCACTACTAACCAAGTCTGCGGGGAGACCTTAGGCAGGTCGTGGCGTGTTGTTATGGCTCCATTTCATGTTTTTTCTATCTTCCCTATCATCCCCAGCATTACATAGATATACTTTTCCTTAGTGTGTGGGCTGTACTTGATAAGACAATTTTTTGTACATCTCTTAATCTGGGGTTTCCAGGGATTCTTTCAATGTGTTGTTTTGTTCCATTTTTTATCATTCCAAGTGCACCTACTATCACTGGCACAACTCTTGTTTTCAATTTCCACATTTTTTCTATTTCAATTTTCAGGTCTTTATATTTTGACAGTTTTTCAAATTCCTTGATTGCTATGTTACAATCCGCTGGACAAGCCATATCAATTAATAGACAAGTTTTCTCCTTCTGGTTTTTAACAATAATGTCTGGCCTGTTTGCTTCAATTTTTCTGTCTGTGTAGATGGTGTAATCACATAGAATGGTTACATCTTCTATTTCTGTAACCGGTGCTGGGTGATGTTCATACCAGTGTTTGTTTACAGATTTTCCATAATGTTTGTACATTGTCCAATGTAAATATTGCCCAACTCTATCGTGGTGATTTTTATATTCATTTGGGGCAAGCACAGAACAGCCGGAGATTAGCTGGTCTATTGTTTCTTGGTGTTTATCACAAAACCTGCATTTTGGATCCATATTATTATGCATAATATTTGCCTGAAAGTTTCTAGTAAAAAGACTTTGGTCTTGTGCTGCAAGAATAAAGCCTTCAGTTTCAGACTTTAATCCAGATGCACGTAACCATCGATGTGTATTAACTTTGTCAACATTGGATTTATTGGCACGTTCTGGATATTGGCCATGCAGAGGTTTGTCTTGCCAACGCTGTTTCATCTGTTCAAGAGCTTTATACTTGGCTTTCATTTTCATATGTTTTGCCGCAATAGTTGGTTCTTGGCTTCTGTTTTGCTTTTCTACAGAATCTACTAACTGTAAATCTTGTTTGTATTTACTGCCTTCTTTTATTATTGAATATTTTTTCTTTCTTTCTCCATGTTGCCTTACTAATTGTATCATCCAATCCTTTGTTGTTTCTATGTATGTTAGTAAGCCAATAGTTGTTGTCATGTATGACAATTCCAGCTGAATAAGACCTCTTCCACCTTCTTTACGGAGTATGTATAGACGATCTACATCAGCCTTTAGATAATGCATCTCATGCTTAGAAAGTAGCTTTTTTGTTTTAGAATCCATTCGCTTGATGTCGTTTAGAGTCCAGTTTAAGATGTTGAAGCTATATTGGACAACTGAGATTGCAAGGCTATTAATGGCCATAACTCTGTTCTGTTCAGTTTTTAATATCATTCGTAGCCTTCTATAGTACTCTTTACGCACTATTTCTTTCATTTTTTATGGTGAATGTTTTCACTCTCATTTACACCTAGGTATTTATAAGCTTCTTCTGGTTTCAATTCTTTTATTGTTACAGCAGGGTCTAAGCTAATTGAGGGTGTTTCTTGTATTGATCCACGTAAAACTGTAGCTTTAGCACATTTATTCAAATTGAATTTCATTCCAATGTCTTCGCTGAAGCATTTTACAGTTTGCAGAAGACCTTCCAGCTCATTATCATTCTTAGCATATAACTTTAAGTCATCCATGTAAAATAGATGGCTTATTTTCTTTTGGCCTATTTTATAACCACATTCTGTCTTATTAAGTTGACTGGTTAGTGCTATTAATGATATGCAGAATAGTAAGGGAGATAAAGAATCACCTTGAAATATACCTCTTTTGATGTTTATTTCATCAGACTTATAGGTTCCATTTATATGATTGAGGTAAAGGGTTGTTTTCCCTATAGACATGCACTGTTTGATGAAATTGATGATGACGGGTGATATCTTGTATATATTTAAAGTTTTTAAAATCCAGGAATGTGGCACACTATCGAATGCCTTACGATAATCTATCCAGGCAGTACTAAGATTTTTCTTTATACTGTAGCAGTTTTCCAGGATCATTTTGTTAATAAGCAATTGGTCTTTACACCCATAACAGCCACGTATGCTCCCTTTTTGTTCAAGCGGTATCATGTCATTTCTTTCTAAGAATAAATATGTCTGTTTTGTTAAAATAGATGTTGATAGTTTATATGTTGTCGGAAGACATGTAATTGGTCTGTAGTTTTTCGGGTTGTTTGTGTCACCATTCTTGGGTAGAAGAAATGTAATTCCTTTGGTCATCCATGCAGGAATTTTAGTGGGATCGTCAACCATTTCTTGAAGTTCTTTGACTATTTTTTTATGTGCTGTATTTAAATAATATAGCCAAAAGTTAGGAATTTTATCTATACCTGGGAATTTCCAGTTGTGTGCTTTTTTTAGTGCAAATTTAACATCCTCTTCTGTAATTCCAACCCATGTCTGTTCTGGTTTATTTTTCATTCGTTCTATCTCTTGTGCAATCCAATCTACTTCCTTGCTATGTTCTTTAGGGCAAACCCATATCTTTTCCCAAAACTGTGTAACTTCTTCCATTTTGGGAAGGACTGTCACTTCAATTCTTTTTTTACCTATTTCCCTGTAAAATCTCTTTGCATCGGTTTGAAAAATCTTGTTCTGTCTGTAAAATCTTGACCTTTTCTCATAGCGTCTTATTCTTTGAGCCTTCAGTTGTATTTTTTGCTTTATTTTTTCCTTAGTTGATAGGACTTCATTTTCATTTCTAATGTTGTATTTTCTTTCGAATCTTCTGCTTTTCCTAGTTCCTACATTTATTCCTCTACTCAGTTCATCCAGTATTGATAGTTCACTTCTAAGTTGTTCGATTTCTTTTTCTATTTTTCTTTTCCAAGGTGGATCTACATGACTGCCTTTTTTTAATTTGATGTTCAATTTTTTTGTTGCTGCTGTTGCTGATGCATATATTGCTTCATTAAGATTTGTATGAATGTCTTCATCCAAGATTAATTTGAGTGCTGCATTGTAGAGTTTAATAGTTCGGAGGTTATGTTTTGTTGGTTGTAATTTTGGGAGCTGTTCTCGTTCCTCCATTGCGATATTTTGTATTTGACTTATATGGTTCTTGATTTCTTCCTTGGCTTCTTGTATACTGTTCTTATTTTCCGTCAAATAATTATGTTCGACGTGTTCTGAACTCGTTTTATTTTCGTCTTTTAACTGACTCAGATCACAGCTTTCCAGCACTTTTAAACTTACAGCATTATCTTCACAGTGATTTGTGTGTATCAAGGTTTCTACATTATGACCTGTGGCTTGTCTGATGTTATTACTTTTTATTTCTGATTCCGGTTCCTTTTCATATTTTGTTGATTCGCCTCTTCTGGTTACAATTCTTTTAATTTCATTAATTTCAGCCTCTGTCAATCGGTTATTACGAATAATGTACCTTCGTACACTGGCTAATTTATTTTCGTCAATATACTTTCTATTTGCTTGACCAACTTTTTCACGCCAAATGTCATATGTTTGGCGAGTCATGTTTTTTTTTAGGTTTGAGTAACGCTTCATGAAATGCAATCATAACGACTTTGTACTCCTCACGAGACCATTTTATTTTTTATTTCTTTAAATATACGGTTGTAATATCTAGCTGGAGAATTTTCTGGAACATCATTAGGATTATCCAGGTTGTGGGTACCTGAAGATTCATTCTTTGTGTAGGAGTTTGTTCCTATTGCAGATTTTTCGACCTCAGGTAGGTTCCCTCCTGAAGGGCGGGCTCCCTGTTTATCCACTGGAAGAGCCATACTGGACTTTTTTTTCTATTTGTATTTCTCATGTTTTTCCCATGAGTGACGCACGGGTCCAAAAGTACACCCAAAGTTGTCCGGCACGTTGGGTAACGGTCTTTTACAAACAGGGTCCCGAAGCCTGTAGGGGATCGTTTGTGACCTCATAACGCAGTAGCCATTCACTCCTCGGCACGATTAACACCTTGAGTTGCAGATTGTTGTTCGGAGTTTTCCTTCTCCTAAATGGGATGCCAAGCGACAGCTGACATAGACGCGATTGGAATTCAAAAAGAAAGACGCTGGTTAAAAAAAATTATTATTATTATTATTATTATTATTGTATCATCTTTCATCATAAATCGTTTTCTGCTATGGTCACACTACATGCCAAGTCGGCAGGAAGACCTAAGGCGTGGTGTGTTGTTATGGCTCCTTTTCATGTTTTGTCATATCTCCCCATCATCCCTAGATTTACATAGATAAAGTTCTTCTTAGTGTGTGGGCTGTACTTACCAAGACAATTTTTTGTATATCTCTTAAGCTGTGGTTTCCATGGATTTTTTCGATGTGTTTTTTTGTTCCATTTTTTATCATTCCAAGTACACGCACGATACTTGTTTTCAATTTCCACATTTTTCTATTTCAATTTTCAGGTCTTTATATTTTGACAGTTTTTGGAATTCCTTGGTTGCTATGTTACAATCCGCTGGACAAAGCAATATCAATTAATAAGCAAGTTTTTCCTTTTTGGTCTTTAACAATAATGTACGGGCTATTTGGTTCACTTTTTCTGTTTGTGTAGATGGTGTAATCTCATAGAATGGTGAAATCTTCTATTTCTGTAACCGGTGCTGGGTGATGTTCATACCAGTGTTTGTATTTCCATAGTGTTTGCAAATTGTCCAGTGTAAATATTGCCCAACTCTATCGTGACGATTTTTAAGTTCATTTGTGGCAAGTACAGAACATCCTGGGGTTAGATGGTCTATTGTTTCTTCGTATTTATTACATAATAAAAAAATTATTATTATTATTATTATTATTATTATTATTGGGTGAGAGAGCAGCATGCCAACAAAGTGATGTCAGTGTACAAATATACAAAGTTCAATATACCTGACATGAAACTTAAATCGATAAGGGTATACCAAGCACATGCATCCCAACCAAATGTTTATCATAATTATCATTGTTATTATTATTGTTATTGTTGTTATTGAGTGGGAGTGGCTCATGTCAACATAGTGATGCTTAGGTAGTCCAATAATCTCATCATGACACCCAGTCTGATACCAGACATATGACTCACAGACAAATATATATTATTATTATGTAGTCATTATTGCACATTGTCCAATGTAACTATTGCCCCACTCTGTCATGACGATTTTTATATTCACCTGGAGCAAGCACAGAACATCCTGGGATTAGATAGTCCATTGTCTCCTGGTATTTATCACAGAACCCACATTTTGGATCCACATTATTTATCTGAAGGTTCCTAATGAAAAGACTTTGGTCTTGCGCTGCAAAAATGAAGCCTTAATTCTCAGATTTTAATCAAGATGCACGTAACCATTGATGAGTATTAACTTTATCAACATTAGATTTATTAGCACTTTCTGGATATTGCCCATGCAGAGGTTTGTCTTGCCAGCGTTGTTTCATCTGTTCAAGAGCTTTATCCTTGTTTTTGTTTTTGTTTTTTCATGTTATTTGCCACAATAGTTGGTTCTTGTCTTCTGTTTTGTTTTGTACAAAATCTACTAAATGTATAACTTTGTATTTACTGCCCTATTTAATTATTGTATATTTTCTTTCATTTTCCATATTGTTTGACTAATTGTATCATCCAGTCCTTTGTTGTTTCTATGTATGTTAGTAAGCCAATAGTTGTTGTCATGTATGACAATTCTAGCTGAATAAGACCTCTTCCACCTTCTTTACGGGGTAGGTATAGACGGTCTACTTGGATGATGCATCTTAAAGCGATATTTCCTGGCATAAACTGAAGTTTCTTCCACTTTAATGATTGGGAATCAAGAAATATCCTTTTATTGTGTGTGTGTGTGTGTGTGTGTGTGTGTGTGTGTGTGTGTGTGTGTGTGTGTGTGTGTGTGTGTGCAACTAAATCCGCTGCTAAGAAGATCAGTTCACTGTGTAGGGGCAGGAAGTTTATCCCGTCTGAATCCATCCTGCGCATATATAAATCTCCCGTCCGCCCGTGTACATAATACTGATGCCACATCTAGTCGGATGCCCCTGCGAGGTTCTTGACAAAATCCAACGGAGAATCTGTAATGTGATCGATCACGACTTGACAGCTCACTTTCTCACCGGCGTAATGTATTTCCATGTGTCTCTTCTACAAGTACTTTCACGGTTTCTGCTCGCAATGAACTTAGCTAATTGGTGCTCCCTATGTATGAATTCACTCGAGCTACTAGACTAACAACTAGGTCCCACCCTTTTACTGCGAAATCGATAAAATGTAACTGCAACTTCTTCCATAGTAGCTTCGTTGCTCGCAATTCCCGTCTGTGGAATTCCCTTCCATATACTTGCCTCTCCGACAGCTACAATCTCCAGGAATTTAAATGGAAGGTCTAAAGTCATCTCCTATATCACTGACTGGCATCCTTTTTCTCATGCTCTTTTTTCTATCCACTCCACTCCCATCACACCAGTATTCCCATCCTTCTGTTACCCTTTTCCTGACACCCCCTATAACCTGTCCCTCTTTCTCATTACTTTCCTCCTATGTAACCCTCTGCCCACCAGTGGCAGTAAAACTGCCTTGTTTGGGGTGAAATGATTTAAAAAAAATATATGTATGATAAAACACAAAACGTTTGTTCTAAAATCAAACTTTATTTTCCGAACAACCTACTATTATGATACATTTGCTTTTTTTTTTTTGTATTGTGTGCTCAGTATTTATCCAGTGAAGTCCAAATAAATGTAACATTTTATCCTTCTAACACTAATAGTTTATTAAAATTTTCTGCATAATTTTCGCATATAAAATGAAAATACAAATATTTTCCTAAGATACCATGTTATTTATTTCAGTCTGTAATAGAACATCCAAGTGGTACATCACCTTGGCGTTTGTACAAAAACATTTTAGATATGACCAATCTATTATTATTATTATTATTATTATTATTATTATTATTATTGCGTGGGTGTGTAGTGTACAACAAAATAACGCTTGAGTATATTTTTACGAAGCCTAATATAGCAATCATATTCATCAATCTGATAAGTAAATACCAGATATATGCTCCACAGCAAAATGTTTATTATTCTTTTTGATTGAGAGGGCAGCATCCCAACAATGTTATGCTGAGATACTAATATATACATTCCAGTATACCCATCATAACAACCAGTCTAATAAAGGTATATCAAGCACATGCATCACAGCCTAATGTTTATCATTATTACTGTTAAATGAGCAGCCCTTCAGAAAATGTAATAGTAGAAAAAATAGGCATGAGAGCCAAAATCCTAATCATGACACCCAGTTGATAAGGGTATCCGAAACACATGCATCACAGCCAAATTTGCGTGATACTATAACATGTTTTTTTATAAAATCAGCGCATAAACTTGCAGGCCGGCATCAAGCAGACATTCAGCTGCCCAGTTTACTTAGTTTCCAACCGAGGGCCTCCCTATGTATCTTGATCTAACTCCCAAGGCTACCTCTTCTTTCAAACTTACAAAAAAAAAAATCTTGACATCTTCCCAGGATCCTCTCTTGCTGCAGCCATCTACAGAGATGCGTCATCCCCGAGGGCATATAGCCAACTGGCTATAGTCAGGCAGACAAAAAAACCGATGTACTGACCGGGATATTTAGAGCAGCTTATCTTAACTCACCAAAACAAAATATGTAGATATTTCCTCTTCCAATCGTTTTAAAAGCAGAAGCCATGCCTGGTAAAGCATCGAAACTGTATTATTATTATTATTATTATTATTATTATTATTGCGTGTGTTCCCACCCGCCGTTAAAAATGACGGCGAAAGTTTTAAAAAGATTAGAAGCCGTTTCCTCATAGCCTGACATGAGGGAATCTATCTATCTATCTATCTATCTATCTATCTATCTATCTATCTATCTATACGAGTGTACCTCTATCGTCAAAAATGACGGCAAAATAATTCATAGTATTATATATATATATATATATATATATATATATATATATATATATATATATTGTTTATTTTGGCAGCAATTTTTTATTTAGACATGGCAAATAAAATAAATTGCAAATATTTCGTCTGCTTATTTTTAATAACATCCGTTCATACTAAAGAATAATCTTTCGCGTATTATAATTGAAAGATGTCAGAAATGAGGTATAATGCTGGTAGATGTTATTATCATTTATTTTTCAATATGCCCAAGTACTTTCAATCTCTTTCAGAGATCATCTTCAGGGGTGTGCTGCTAAAACTTACTGTAATTTTTTTCTGCTTCAAACAAAACGTTAAAGTTAAGGCTCATTTTTTTAAATAAGCAGGCGCAATGTTTGCAATTTATTTAATCTGACACGCACATACACAAACACACACACATACACACATGCACACACACATAGATAGATAGATAGATAGATAGATAGATAGATAGATAGATAGATAGATAGATTTTAAAAAAAAGGAAATTATTATTAGCCTCAAAGGTCCTTTCATCTAACATCTCATCTGGAGAAAATCATTGAAAAATAAATTAAACGAAAAGAACAGTACTAACGAAAGTTATGAGCAAAAGAAAAAGGGGAAAACACGAGAAAATAAACATATATATATATATATATATATATATATATATATATATATATATAAAACTTGTAAATAATTAGCAAGAGACAGTTATAATAAAATATCCCCCTAATAAATTCAGAGACTTTACAAAATCCTCCTGCCGGCAAAGATCAGGTTTCCGTAATGATACAGAGACTGATTCCAAAATCATTAAATGCTTATTGGAACCAGTCTTATGAAAAACTTTAAACTACATGTTGGGGGATTTTAATCGTGCATCACTAATTATTTACACGTGATTTCCCTTTACTTCCATACAAATATCTACATATGTATTTGTTTATATTTATTTTCTCATGTTTTCCCCACCTTTCTTCTCGTTATTACTGTTCTTAATTCATTTCCTAACAATTTTTCCTTGTTTATAAAACGGTATATTAATTTTGTACCTCTAAATATTTGTTTACATATATATATATATATATATATATATATATATATATATATATATACAGGGTGACCCAAAAAACGGGAATTTTTTGAGTGTGTATTGGCAAATATGAGCAAGTGGCAGCACTGCGAAACAGTGGCCTCACGAAATAAACACTCTGCAATTTCAGTAAGCATGGATCAAGATGAATTTCTAAGCAAGCTATGAATGTCAGATTAGGCCCATTTTCATTTCACAAAATACGTGAATAAGCCTATTGAAGTTCATGTGCGCCCTTTACAGGCTAGTAAGGTGACAGTATATTGTGCTATTTCATGAGATCATCGGACCTTATTTTTTTAAATAAACAGGGAATTTCTGTCGCTGTCACTGCGAATCGTTACGTGGAGACACCTGAAATGAACAATTTTTCACACGTTCAAGTAACCTGGTTTCAACAGGATGGAGTGACATCACACACTGCACGGCAATCATTGGAGGCTGTGCGAGAATTGTTAGGTAACCATGTGATCTCAAGATTTAGTAGTGTTCCATGGTCCCCTACAGATCGTCAGATTTGTCCATTTGTGATTTTTTTTCTTGTGGCGTTATCTCAAGAGTAAAGTGTACACGACTCGACCAAGAACTCTGGATGAGTTGAAACAGAGAATTCATGATGAAATTCACAGTACCCAGTTGAGATGTTTCAGCGGTCAAGGAGGAATCAAAACAGCATATTTAAAAAATGGATTCCTACAGGAGGACGCTATTTACAGGACGTAATTTTTAAAAAATAAGAATTATATCATTGTTTTTAAAATGGCATGTTTTAAGGTTTCAATTCCTTTGAGTGAAATATTTTTCTTAGATCACTCTGGGTTTTATTGGATTACTAAAAAGTTCGCGTTTTTTTAGTGACCCTATATATATATACATATATATATATATGAAAAATTAAGGCAGACTCGTTATTTATAACCATAAATAACGTGTTTGCCTTAATTTTTCTCGTATTAGCTCTATATGTATTTATATATATATATATATATAGCTCTCTTAGAGAGTTATCCTATTACTGTATGTACTGGATACTCCTTTGGTTTCTTCTATACCCACACTGCATGCTGGTATATATATATATATATATATATATATATATATATATATAGGAAAAACTACTAAAAAGTTGTAAGTTTAAAAATGTATTTTTATTTTTTACAGTATTTATTTATTTCTATTATTATATTTTATATTTCAAACCGTCCTCGGTCCTTCATCAGAAACAAATGATTTTAAAATTTAAATTAGAAACGTATTTC
This sequence comes from Ascarosepion bandense, assembly GCA_037127315.1. Taxonomy (NCBI): domain Eukaryota; kingdom Metazoa; phylum Mollusca; class Cephalopoda; order Sepiida; family Sepiidae; genus Ascarosepion; species Ascarosepion bandense. The sequence continues at coordinate 771,910 of JBBBDQ010001987.1, read as the reverse complement.
GCGAGAGCGTTCGTTGAGAGAGATTGTTTACATCAGCGGACGCAGAAAGCGACAGATTTTTTTTAAATATTTGTAAACGTAAACCTATCTTTAATAATACTTATAAATTTTGTTTTAGAGAAATCTTTTTTTAATTGTATCTAAAAGATGTTTAGCTATTGAAATATTTATAAAGATTCAAAACACCTAAGTCCCTATTTAACCCTAGCTTGTGTGTATTTAATTTTAAAATCCAGTATTTTTCTTTCTTTCTGCGTGAGTGTGTAGAACTAAAATCGGAGTCTATTAGTAAACATTTGCAATTTTCTAAAGTGTGACCCGGTTGATTGAAGTGAACTGCTACGGGGGAATATTGGTTGTTCTATTGTATGCTAAGTAGTGAAGAATATATATCTATATCGTCTCTATTATAATAAAGACAGTGGGGTATATATATATATATATATATATATATATATATATATATATATATATATATATATATATATATATATATATATATATATATATATACAAATAAATACCCCACTGTTTTTATTATAATAGAGATGATATAGATATATATATATATATATTCTTCACTACTCGACGATATAATTATTGCAAAAAATAAAATTATAAGGCACTGTTAAAGAGCAAAGACGCGGAAAATGTTTTCATATCTGGCTGTCGAATTTAATGACTGGCAATAACCAGAATGAACTGAGCCAACGCCACTTCCCTATTTTCTGATAAGCTTAATAGCATTATCGTCGAAAGAAGAAAGAAAATTACAATAGTGATTCATGATTTTTTAATCCTTTCTGAGTTTTCGGCTTACATCTGCAATTATTAAAGATGACAATTGTATTAAGTGTACTAAACATTTGTATTAAGTTGGTTCTAAGCTTTCGACTTACATGAAGCCATCTTCAGAGAGATTGCAAGGACGTTAACATAAAAACATCCATCATCAAAGACGATTTTATCTTGTGTTAGAGAATTTTTGTCTTCATTTTCATTTGAAATTAAAGCGAAAAAACAATGTTTAGAACGGTTCATGATTAAACATGATAGACATTCATTGTCTCTTATATTTAACAGTATATGTTTAGAAAATTATCTACTGCCTCGATATACTATATATATATATATATATATATATACCCACAACGGTCTTTATTATAATATGGAGTATACTTCAATATCTTTATTATACGTGTGTTTGTAAGTACGTATATGAAACGTACGTATATATATATATATATATACCCACAACGGTCTTTATTATAATATGGAGTATACTTCAATATCTTTATTATACGTGTGTTTGTAAGTACGTATATGAAAGGAGACATAATATATAAGTTTTAATTTAAATTTTTTAAATGTCAGTTATACAAAATAATGCTAGGAGACGGACTGTATTGTTTTTGTGAATTACAGACAGCAGGTAATGTTTTCTTGGATAAACTATGACAGTTTTGTCATCATCTTCGGATATATCTTTACGTTTTGCGTAGAAAACTGTCAATATTTTCTCATTATTTCGATTTTGTCTCCATTTTCTGTTTCACTGAATATCGCAATTTACAAAATAATTTTTATTCAGTCACAGTCAAATAATGATAATTTTAAATCTCTTTTGTTTTTGCATTTGATAAAGAGAGTTGAAAAGTTCTGGATATGAGGTGCAGTTTTGTCTGAACAGTAAGAATAAATCAATTAAATTTGAATAAAATACAATAGATAGATAGATAGATAGATAGATAGATAGATAGATAGATAGATAGATAGATAGATAGATAAAAAGGAGTGTGTAGATATACAGAATGAGATAGACATCAACAAACTGAAAAAGATCGATATATATATAGAGAGAGAGTGAGAGAGAGAGAGAGAGGAAGAAAGAGAGATAGAATGGTTTTAAGTCATGATTTTGCTTTGATTTTATTTTAATTTTTTGTTGTGGCTAATTTTAAAAGTTTCATAGTTATTTGAACGAGTGCTTTTTTTGTCTTGTATTTTTTTCAAAGAAATTTATTTACTGGAGGATAATTTTTAATAATTTTTTTTGGTTTTAAAATTCCTCTGTTAAATTCCTTGGTCGTCTACTTTGCTCGGCCATTGTATAGTTAGTTGACTCCCACCCCCACCGCACATACAGCACGTAGTATCCAAAAAGATAAAATAATTCTTCTATCAACTGGTTTAAGCACGTGTTTTTTGGGTTGGGAACAACTTTAATAGTAAGTCATGATTTTGCTTTGATTTTATTTGAATTTTTTTTGTGATTAATTTTAAAATTTTCATAGTTATTTGAACGAGGGCTTTTTTTTAAAAACTTAGTTAACTCAACGCCCCTACTTTTTCTTTTTTTTTTTTCAATTGGAGTAGATAGACTAGACTATCGCCCGGTTCACACTACACCCACGTCTATTGTACAGGTGTAGAGGCTCATCCCTTGTTCCCTGTTTAGGATGTGGTTTCCGGCTTTCTCTTTTCCAATCTTTTCACTTTTCTTTTTCTTATTTTTGATTTTTTTTTCAATTGGAGTAGATACACTAAACTATCGCCCGGTTCACACTCCACCCACGTCTATTGTACAGGTGTAGAGGCTCATCCCTTGTTCCCTGTTTAGGATGTGGTTTCCGGCTTTCTCTTTTCCAAATTTTTTCACTCTTGCATAGCCCCCTGCACATCAGTGGAGTGACCGCCTTGCTCGGGGTGATATGATTAAAAAAAAAGATAGATAGATAGATAGATAGATAGATAGATAGATAGATAGATAGATAGATAGATAGATAGAATGGAGTGCATAGATTGATGAATAGATATATATAGATAAATATGAACAGATTGAAAAAGATAGATAGATAGATAAACAGTATTTATTAGTGTAATAGCGACGCTAATTGTGTAAATATCTATCATGGTCTAGATAAAAATCTCGGGTTTTTCACTGGACATCTCGAAAGACTGACAATTCTAGCATATATTTTTTTCTCCTCATACTAAAATTTACCGTTTCTCTGGACACATTTTTGAATTGATCCAATGTTTCCTATCAAATGATGAATTTAAAATTATCCTGAACGGCCTCTCGTCTTAGTCCTTTCGTATTAACGTGGGTGTCCCCCTAGGCTTCCATTCTTTACTCTCCGCTGTTTTTAATTTTCATTAATGAACCTCTCGATGACATCAAATTTCACCTTGGCATATAGGCTTACGACACAATCATTTACACTTGCTCGGTCCGACAAAATCGACCCAAGACCGTTTTAACTCAGACAAAATAATGGCTTGTGAATTTTAACGCAAAAACTAAAATTCTCTCCATTAATCATCAGAAAGACACCTCTCTGCCTTTCATCAGCTTGGCCTATGCTAACCTCAAGGAAAGTGATTCGTTGCACCCTCTTGGGTTAACGTTCTCAACTGAAGGGCTATATTGAAATATTTTCGTGACAATTGTTCCCATGAGCTTTTTACTAAGGTACCTAGACTTTATGAATTTTATCGCAATATTGCATCTTTTCTTTCTCAAACTAATCTTCCGATTACTCAAATTAATCTTCCGTTCAGTCAAATTAATCATCCACCCAATCAAAGTAGTTAAAAATACAATCATTCTAAATATTCTATTAAAACAATAAGAAATTTAAAAATCATGAGATAGTTACATACCAACTGGAAGATCCTCACCAGCAAGACAGCCGTGGTAGTACCGTTCCACATGGTTGTACCACGCGAAGCAGTTAGACATGGTAGTCATCAGAATCGCATCACTAATTGCATTTTCAGTCTACTGTGCTCCACCTTTGACACCTCTTCATTTGGTTGCTGCACTATCTGTTCGAATGTTGACCCATAGTGCCTTTTTATATGCGCCTTCACAGATGACCATAATAGCATTAATGGGGTTGAGTATGCAACCACATGGGGTCAAGCGTTGTATAACAACCCCTTCAAAATCGACAGTACCCCAAACGTACTGCTCGGCTTGAGAATGTGCTGGGGCAATATCAATAACCACAACTGTGTTTTCCGTAATGATGTCATGCTCCTCTCTGGCTCTACGTAGTGCCGCTAACAACCATTCTCCATATGTATCCTTCTTTACCGAAACACTCCTCCTGTTCCAGACAACCAAACTTTTTAGACCCATTAAACCCAGAATATTGATGTTTATTTCCTTTGACGATGGAAGGAGAAGCATTACTCCAAAACCTCTGGGTGCACGAGCTAGGGAAATTCTACAAGATAAATTGAGATTAACCCAGAAAGTTGATATTTGATTCCTTCGACGATGGAAGGAGAAGCATTGCTTCGAAACCTCCGGGTGCATGAGCTAGGGAACTTCTACAAGATAAATTGAGATTAACCCAGAAAGTGGATGTTTGATTCCTTCGACGATGGAAGGAGAAGCATTGCTTCGAAACCTCTGGGTGCACGAGCTAGGGAACTTCTACAAGATAAATTGAGATTGGTTTCATCTTCCCCGTTCCTTGTATTTCCAAATGTTTTGTCACATAAATCTTCCGTTTGTCTTTGTTCTGGACACTATCTATAATATTTGGCTGGTAAATAGCCAGTTTGATAGGAATTAGTTCTGACTCCAGTGTCTGTCAATCGTATTTGTATCCACACTGAGACTGAACATGTTCATCACATTTTAGTTCAGTGACTTTATGGTGGCTGCATGATTTTCTGACAATTTTTCCAGTATATACTCTTCATGTTCTGCTCGGACTTCCCTGTGTCGAAACCATTCTCTTGGCGACCCAGATTCAATTCGAATAAATCCATTTACGGGCCTTCTCATTAATGCCATTGATCTTGGCTATTTCCTTCCAGTCAGCACCATTCCTTGCAGCCATCCTCACTCGTTCTTTGGCAGCGAAATCATTTTTCATGTACTTTTCCCTCCTGATGCCATGCTTGGGTCCTCTCTTATGGATATTTGGAACAGTACAATCGAATACAGACGAAGAACCGGTAGATGCCATCTCACAGTTTTACATGTAAATAAGTTGTTAATACCATGTAATATAAATTTAAAATTCAAAATCAACAAAGTTATAAAAAAAATAAAGTTAATTTAATCATGCGGCTCAGCGGAAGATTAATTTGACTGAGTAGAAGATTAATTTGAATGGGCGAAAGCTTAATTTGAGTGGGGAAAAGATTCGCGGAAAAGGTGTAGACTAGTGTTGAGATCTCATCAATTGAGCTGGTTAGATGTAACCGTAAGTTCTATACTATCAGTTCCTTTTCTCGCACTTCTCACTTATAGAACTCCCTTCCGGCTCAATGCTTTCCTACCAACTTAAATCAGGAAAAGTTTAAATGCAATATTAATCGATAACTACTGTTCTTCTCATTACTCTTTTCTCTTTCTGCTCATTAAAAATACATTTCCTTACTGTTGCACACCCTGTAAAGCCCTTGCGACTTAGTGGTTTTACTGATTTTCCTGGTTTGATACTGATTTAAAAATGTATGTGAAAAAATGTAGATAGATAGATAGATAGATAGATAGATAGATACATACATACATACATACATACATACATGCATATCAGAAATGACAAATGGCTGGATATCTATGAGATTCAAATAGTCGCACCCGGTAATAATTATTTTGGAAGGGAAAATTCACCAGAGACATCCTTATTCCAACCTCGCCTTTCATTAAATATTTAAACGAAACGCTTTCTCTCGGAAATGCTTGTAGCCTAAATTAATCATTTTCTGAATGATTTATAAGACGGGTAGTTGGAGAATTTTTTCCCACATAAAAAAAAAGTGTAATACATATTTTTCTGATTTTTTTAGAAACATCATCTCTGCTCGAGATTGTATTTCCTAAGGTAAAGAAACGCGATCGAAGACGATAATACCAAATTATACGGATATTTACGAAACTGGTTTTAGTCGACTTATTTATTTCAAAATATTTGTTTAAATAATGTTTGCAGGTTCGAATGTTTAAACAAATAACCTGAAATAAATTTGTCCGTTAATACCAATTTCGTAAATTTTCGTAATATATTTCGAAATATATATATAATACATTTCGTAATATATATATATATATATATATATATATATATATATATATTCAGATACTTTAATCCAAGCAGAAAAAGCAGGAAGGTAAATTCCAAAAACCCGATCCTAATTAATATTAAAAATTTTATTTTAATATTAAAAATTGATACAGGAAGAGAGCTCCATGTAATAAAATATTACAGAGCAAATATAGGATTAATTCAAGGATGTTGAATGACCATTTCGATATGAAAATCCCCACGGGGGTTAACATATCACCTCAGCAATAAAAATATCCTTTCAGAATCTGGAGAAAAATCAGTCTAATTTCCCTTTTTAAATAGATTTTCAAAGAAATTAAAAAAAGAAAAAGAAAAAGATAAAACAAAATAAAATCAAATAAACAAGAAAAGAAAAATTGGCATCGTCTGGGTTCGCAAAAAAGGAAAGAGAATTGTAACTTAAAAAGAACGGACGGCGTGTTGAATTGATATAAGGTTAAGCAAAACGGAAAAAAAGGTGGGAGGTAAGAGAGATAAAGGAAGGTAGGGAAAAATTAAAGAAAGAAAAAATTTTTATATATATATATATATATATATACTGTTTTCAGACAGAGCAAAGCAACGTATAACATCCCACAAGTTTACCTCACTACTTGCAGCTCTTAAAAGTCTATTAAACAACACCAACCTCTCGAGTCTTCCTTTATTCAATAAATTTGGGGTTCTCTCAGCTACAGCTGCAAATACTCTACATTTGATTTGTCTGGAGTACTCACACCTGACTTCCCTTTTAGAAGTTGGGCTCAGCTAATCGGCCTATACATAACCCCCTATCTGGTATCTAACATCATTTCTACACTTGACTTCTATAAGCCAAACAAAGGTGACAAATTTCAGTCATGGTCCGAACAAAATGTGCCTCTCAGCTTTCCTCTGCCCTCTTCAAACTTTACAACTACTGCCTCACTTTTCTTGTTTTCCTGTTTATTGTAAGTCCTGCTCTGTAGTTCCCATCTGGAGAGCCCTCTGAACACGCTAACTATCGGCCTATCAGCCTCTTACTGATCTTTGGCATAATATTGGAGGATATTATGAATGCTAAAGTGGTTATCATCTCACAACCTATCCTCTGAAAAACATTATTGCTTCTGCTTTAACAGGTGATTCATTAACAATCATCACCGAATACATATTCCAGGCTCTTGATATGAACAGCGTTTGACAGGGTTTGGCATGCAGGCCTACAGCGCAAGCTACACAGCTATGGTATAACTGGACGTTTCTTCGAATTGATCCAATCATTCCTCTGTCCTCTTCAAACTTTACAACTACTGCCTCACTTTTCTTGTTTTCCTGTTTATTGAAAGTCCTGCTCTGTAGTTCCCATCTGGAAATTATGGCTTCTGCTTTAACAGGTGTACTGCTGATTCATTAACAATCATCACCGAATACATATTCCAGGCTCTTGATATGAACAGCGTTTGACAGGGTTTGGCATGCAGGCCTACTGCGCAAGCTACACAGCTATGGTATAACTGTTCGAATTGATCCAATCATTCCTATCAAATCGTAATAAAGGTCGTATTTAACGGACATGCTTTTATATCCTAGCATACAAACGTGGGTGTCCCTCAGGGCTCTATTCTAGGTCCTGCGCTTTTCTGATCTTCATCAATGATCTTCCTGATGTAATCAGTTCGCAAGTAGGCATCTATGAAGATGACACTAATGTCTCGTAAATTGTAATGCTTTCAAATTAAACCACCTTTAACCACCTTTATCCACCTTTAACCACCATTAAACCTCCTTTAACCACCATAGAGAAACTTTCCTACCTTCCATCACTATGGATCACGTTCGTCTTCCAGAAAGCACTAATACACTGCGCCTCCTCGGCCTCACTCTCTCAACCAACTTCAAGTGGAACGACTACATCAAACTAATAGCTACATCTACTACTAGTGTCACTGTGTCGAGTCAGGAATCGTCAGAATCGTACGTGCATTAACTACAGCTGGCATATCTGGTCCGGTGCTCTTGCTATTCATTTCGAGCTTCTCGATAGAATTAAAATGAAGAAATGCAATGTAGTTGACAAAGATTTGGCAGCTTCACTTCAGTCACATTTTGTCAACTGCATGTCTCTTCTTTCTGTCTTTTCTACAAATATTTTCATGACTTCTGCTCTGATGAGCTTGTCTCCCTGGTGCCCGTCAACACGAATGTACTCGAACTATTAGATTGGCAATAAGATTCCACCTTTTTACAGTCAAAACAGTCAAATTTAACCAACACTTCTACTCCATCATTTTGTTCTCTCTTTCGTATACTTGCTTTCCGGATAGCTACAATCACCAAGATTTTAAGTGCAACGTCAATTTCCATCTTTTATCTTCTTGATTCCCATCTTTCTCTTATTCTTTCTCCAACACACCATGCACATTGTTTTTCGTTTTTTTTTTGTTTTTTTGTTTTGTTTTTCTTTCATTTCCTTATTGCTCTCCTCTTATGTAACACCCTGAGCACCACTTGGAGTGAAACGACTATATATACGATCATATATATAAATTGATTGACCATTCTGGAAGAATGTTAGACTTTGAAAAAACGGCAGCTACTCTAGCATCTACGCAATGTTCATTCAGTAACGAATTAGAACATTCTAACTACTGGCCTCTAACTACCGGCGTGTGTATACATGGTATGTCTCACACTAAAAGTCTGCCCATAGCTCAGAGATAGAATCGCCGACTGACATTAATTCGGTCAGGTTTCAATCCTGGATAAAAGCAATCGGATGTCAAACCGTACTGATGAGCTGTGACACAGCGAAACAGATCTGTCTGAGAGGGAATAAACCTGGGAATTACAGATTTACCATTCAGCACTTTTGTGTAATCGATCAAGGTGTAATCGATAGCAGTGAATTGTACAAGAATAGCACTGAAATACCTGATATATATATATATATATATTATTTGGAAAATAAATTTAAATTAATAGACTCGTCTGGTTTCATTTTTTGTCTTTGTATTTTTTCCCCGATCTTTGTGTTATTTTTTTGGGGGGTAGAGGGGGTCACTTTCTTGTTATTTGCAGTTAATTTGACATCACATCAAACATTCCTTCGCACTATGACTGATGAAATTTTTTTCATGTCTCATTGTTTTCTTATCGACTGAATCTGTCTAATTTACTTCATTGTCTTTGAATGCTTTTCCTAAAGCGAATTTCAATAGAATATTTTATGGTGTGGAAGGAATGGCAAGAAAACAGGTTAAGAAAAGCATTTGAATGGATATCAAGATACAGACCGTGTTGTGATGAAAAGTCGTCAAAAGGGGTAAATATACTGAATATGGTCGGCAGTGAAAAATGCACATGTACCAAAACGGGAGGAATTTTTTTCCGATAAATTTAACGGTAATGATATGGTGTACGAAGTATTAAAAAATGAAGATATTATTATTATTATGTCATTTTTCATCCTATTTCTATTTCTGCTTTGGTCTCACTACCAACCAAGTCTGCGGGGAGACCTAAGGCAGGTCGTGGCGTGTTGTTATGGCTCCATTTCATGTTTTTCTATCTTCCCTATCATCTCCAGCATTACATAGATAAAGTTTTCCTTAGTGTGTGGGCTGTACTTAATAAGACAATTTTTTGTATATCTCTTAAGCTGGGGTTCCCAGGGATTCTTTCAATGTGTTGTTTTGTTCCATTTTTTATCATTCCAAGTGCACCTACTATCACTGGCACAACTCTTGTTTTCAATTTCCACATTTTTTCTATTTCACTTTCCAGGTCTTTATTATTTGACAGTTTTTCGAATTCCTTGGTTGCTATGTTACAATCCGCTGGACAAGCCATATCAATTAATAGGCAAGTTTTTTCTTTCTGATTTTTAACAATAATGTCCGGTCTATTTGCTTCAATTTTTCTGTCTGTGTAGATGGTGTAATCCCATAGAATGGTGACATCTTCTATTTTTGTAACTGGCACCGAGTGATGTTCATACCAGTGTTTGTTTACATATTTTCCATGGTGTTTGCACATTGTCCAATGTAAATATTGCCCCATTCTATCGTGACGATGTTTATATTCATTTGAGGCAAGTACAGAACATCCTGAGATTAGATGGTCTATTGTTTCTTGGTATTTATCACAAAACCTGCATTTTGGATCCACATTATTATGTATGATATTTGCCTGAAAGTTCCTAGTGAAAAAACTTTGATATTGCGCTGCAAGAATAAAGCCTCAGTCTCAGACTTTAATGCAGATGCACGTAACTATCGATGAGTACTAACTTTGTCAACATTGGATTAACTAGCACTTTCTGGATCCTTGGCTTTCATTTTCATATTTTTTGCTGCAGTAATTGGTTCTTGGCTTCTGTTTTGCTTTTCTACAGAATCTACTAAATTTAAATCTTTTTTGTATTTATTGTCTTCTTTTATTATTGAATATTTTTTTCTTTCTGTTTTCATATTGTTTGACTAATTGCCTCATCCAGTCCTTTGTTGATTCTATGTGTTAGTAAGCCAGTAGTTGTTGTCTTGTATGACAATTCTTTAATTATTTTATATTTTCTTTCTGTTTTCATGTTGTTTGACAAATTGTATCATCCAGTCCTTTGTTAGTTACATGTATGTTAGTAAGCCAATAGTTGTTGTCATGTATGACAATTCTAGCTGAATAAGACCTCTTCCACCTTCTTTACGGGGTAGGTATAGACGGTCTACATCAGCCTTTGGATGATGCATCTTATGCTTAGAAAGAAGCTTTCTTGTTTTAGAATCCATTCGCCTGATGTCGTTTAGAGTCCAGTTTAAGATGTTGAAAGTATGTTGGCCAACTGGGATCGCAAGGCTTTTAATGGCCATAATTCTGTTCTGAGAATTTAATTCCGTTTTTAATATCAGTCGTAGCCTTCTATAGTACTTTTTACATTATTATTATTATTATTATTATTATTATTATTATTATTATTATTATTATTATTATTTTAAATTTTACAGCGTGATACGTTATCCTTCGTATAAATTCTAAGCTACTAACTAAATGTTACCCTTTCATTTTCCCATAAAGTTTTTGCCAATTAATTTCGTTAAAAGTACTAATAATGATGGCAACAATATTTTAATTATTTAACTAATCTGATTAACAGAAGCAGTAGCCACAATAGTAAAACATAAAGTAAAACTAAACATTTTTTTCATAAATATAAATATATAATGCATTATTTAAACATAATATTCTGTTTACTTTCGTTGAATAACTTATTGTCTAATGTCTTTCTATTTTAATTCCAATCATGTCTCTGTCTTTTGGCAACTCATCCAGGAGAATGAAAACTCAGAATAATATTACGCATCTCAAGGTGTTAACCATATCGGAGAGTGAATACTACTGTAATATGTGGTCATGAATGACCCCCTACAGTTTTCGGAACCCTATCTGTCAAAGACCGTTACTTAATATGCCAAGCAACTTTGGGTAAATTTTTCGATCTGTGCGTAACTCTTGGGAACAATATGAGAAGTAAACACCAAATCAAAAAACCCAGTATGGCCCTGGCAGTATATAAACATGGAACTCGTCCCTCAGGTGGGAATCTACTTGAGGTCTATAAATTTGCTGTAGTAACAAACTCCTAAAAAAATAATAAACTTTAAGGTCCCCACAGACGAGATAATTCCAATGTCGGCTCTACGAATTCTCTAACTAGTTTCAAAACCATACAATGAAGCATATATAAGTCAGACACAAAATATCAAGGAATGAAAACAAATTGCAAGCAACAAAGCATAAACTCAAAACTATTAAAATCTACAATGCAGCACTCAGATTCATTCTTCTGAATTAGATCTACATATAAGTCTCAACGAAGCAATATATGCATCAGCAATAGCAGCAACTCAAAAATTAAACATCAAAGTATCCAAAGGCAGACTAACAGACAATGATCCAACTCGAGAAAGAAAAACCGAGAAAGAAATTGATCAAATTAGATGTGAATTATCAGTATTCGATGAACTAACAAGAGTTATAAAATTAACGACTAGAAAAGGCGAAAGAATCATAAGAAAATACAAAATTAAGAATTAGAAGTCCTATCAGCTAAAGAAAAAAATAAAGCAAACAATACAACAGAAATCTTAAAGAATCAGACGCTTTGAAAAAAGATCAAGAGTCTACAGACAGAACAAGATCTTTCAAAGCGATGCGAAAAAACTTGTAAAAAATAGTAAACAAAAATTGTATTGACAACAACCTCAACCGCTTAACCCAATGAAAGATATTATGCAGTTCTGGGAATATATGATCTTGCACTAAAGAACATATCAAAGAAGCAGATTGGATTACGCAAAAGGTAAAACGGATGAAAAATAAACAAGAAAAACCACAAATGGAAAATCTCAGAAAAAAATGTTGAATGTACACTAAAAAATACTCAGAATTCGAAATCTGAAAACAAATCAAATTCTTAATTTCTGGCTTTATTCTCTAAGAACAACACGCAAAACTAGCCAAAGAACTTCAAGAAATAGTCAATGATCCTATTAAAATTCTGGCATGGGTAACCAAATAAATTCCCTTCTTTCAATCTAAGAATGGGGACACAAAGTTTAAAAAATAAACTACAGACCAATCACATGTCTTCCCACTAATTACAAACTCTTGACATCTATTCGAACATAACATACATATTTCTTCTTGACATATTACCTCTTGAACAAAAAAGTGCAAATGGGACTCTTACATATGTAAAGACTAATTATTTATTCATAGGATGATCTTGGAAAACTGATGTAATATAAAGAAAAATATCAGTACTGCCTGGATAGATTACTTTAAGGCATTCCATTTGTGAACGCCGTTCTTGGATCTTAAAGTCTTTAAATATATACATGGTATCACTAGTCAAAAAATGCATGTCGATATAGAAATCAACATTCATACAAATGGAATATATAAGTATGTTGAAATAAACCTCAACATAGTAATATTTCATGGTGACTCTTTGTCTCCGTACTATTTTGTATATTCCTCCTTGCATTAACCAGTGAATTCAGTAGGAAAGAATATGGCTATAATATACCCCAAAAGAAAATAAGCCGTCTACTCTACGTGAATGACGTAAAGTTGTATCCTAGGAATTACAGTGAGCTAGCAGGTCTTCTCAAAACAGTAAAATGTTTTAATGATGACAATGGAATGGAATTCGGTTTGGATAAATATGCTAAAACCACAATTTCACGAGGATCACTACAACAAACCTCAAACTCTTGAATTGGGCGCTAAATGTCATTATACTACTGAATGATAAGACAAGTAAGTATCTCTCTAATCATAAAATGCACCATTCAAAAGCTGATGAACAGCGTCTATACAGACCTCGTAAAGAATATGGAAGAGGTCTGAATTAGACAAAATTGTCATAGAACTATTGGTTTACTAAAATACATGGAAAAAACAAAGCAATTAGACAATCAACACGAAAACGGAAAGAAAAGAAGGTCGTAAATACAATATTTCAGAAGACAATCAGAACAGAACCTAAAAACCTATTGTTAACCCTCTAGGGCCATTCGTATCATATTTGATACAGTATTTCCCTATAAGGAAACATTTGGTATTTCCCTATAAGGAAACATTTGGTATTTCCCTATAAGGAAACATTTGGTATTCATTGACTGAGCAGTCAGTACTGCTTTCATTTGAAATTTATAAAATATTTCTCTTAAAAAATTTTTCAGGAGAATATTTCTTTCAAGGCTTGTTTTCATACTGTATCAAATATGATACGAATGGCCCTAGAGGGTTAAAGCAAAAGCATGAAATAGAAATCCAAGGATAAAGCACTTGAACAGATGGAAAAACGCTCGCAAGATAAACCTCGGCATCACCAATTTGCAGAACATGCGAATAAAGCTGATGTTGATAAAGTTAACACTCAATAAAGTTTAAGAAATCTACATTTAACGCAGAAACGGAAGGTTTTATTCTGCAGCACAAGATAAGAGTATTTTCATTAAGAATTTTCACAAAATATGATACATAATAGTGCGGATCCAAAATGGGAGTATTGTGACAAATATCATCAGGCCATAGATTATCTAATCTCAGGATAATCTGTACTTGTGCCAAATGAATATAAAAATTGTCACGCTAGAGTGTTGCATATAGTTATGACAATGTGCACTTTGGAAAAGATGTTCACAAATATTGGTATGAACATCACGAAACAGTAGTTACATTATCTTTACAGACAGAAAGATTGAAGCAAATAGGACAAACATAATTGTCAAAATTCGATATGAAAAAAACTGTCCTACTAAATGATATTGTTATTCCAGCGGAGTATAACATAGCAACCAAGGAATTTGAAAAATTATTAAAGTATAAAGAAGAACTGTGGAAACTGAAAACAAGAATAGTACCAGTCATATCAGGTGCTCTTGGAATGATTTAAAAAGGGAAAAACAGCAACGCATTGGAAAATCCTTAGAAAACCTCCGTAAGAGAAAAACAAAATAATAATTACAGTCCACACACTAAGAAGAACGTTTCCATATAACGCTACTGATATTATGGGCGTTAGAAAAACAAATAATGAAATGTAGCCACAGCAACGCACCACTGCCTACTTCATGTGTTCCTACAGATAATAATAACAATAATCTTTAATCCTAATTTTTAAAAAAATGCTCAGTGAAAAACCTTATTATGCCATTTTTTAGCTTAGCTTTATTGTTGTGAACTGAAAAAAAAAATGAACATAAAGCAGAAATCAGCGGATTTAATCATTATAATAATATGATGATAAACATCACCCAGAACCGGGTTACAGTAATATATATTTTTGGGATGTTGCAATACACACTGACAGAGCAATACAATCTCATCGCCTAGACATTGTGATTAAAGACCACAAGAACATTATGAAGAAAATAGGACAACAGTAATTCCAGTTGTAGTTAGAACCCTCAGATTGCTTTGAACAGCTTTCGTTAGAATCATTGAAGGGATTCTTATTGAAGAAAAACAGAAAATTCTCCTCACAGATATAGCTCACACAACAAGAAGAGCTTTATCTCTGTAAAATGTGTATGGTCTTTGTTTTTCTTCTGTTGTTGTTTTTCTAACAACAATAACCAGTTGAAAATGTCATGGCAAACGGTCTACCGCAGAAAGTAATGGCAACCTAATACAGGATAATCTTTCGAGACATGATCGCCCAAGCGTGTATCACGTATGGCACTTAACTGACTGACTGAGTGAGGAAGGAGGGTTAAAAGAATCTTATGCTCTCGCGACGGATAGCGGTAAGACGAGGCAAGGGAAAGCAACGTGTGTCATACTTGATAGACTAGAGCAGATGGATAGCGTAGCAGGGGTTGATATGGGTAAGAGGAGAAGGCTGTTAAATGCTACAAGGGATAGGGAGTTGTGGAAGTCCATCGCCTACGAGAACTTACCAACTTATATTCTTTGAAAATAGAAAACTCCCTTCTGTTTTTACTGGTGAGAGCTATCTGTCATGGACGAGGTGTTCAGTATGAAATATATGCAAGGCATCGTTTGCAAATGTTTCGGTCAATGCACCTATGCTCAGTTTCTATACAACAACCAGAAAACGTCTATAAAAGAGTTTGAGAAGAAGACACGGAAAAGAAGAGAGAAACGCGAGATGACACAGACATAATTTTTTTCTTTCAATTTGCAGCTGAGACTGACAAGATACGGCTCGTGACATCTCTTCATGTCTTCCAATACAAAACACTAACCATCCTTTCTTCTGGTACATCAATATTTATGAGGCTGTCAAAGTTTGGATCAATTGCTTCCGGTCTATATTCTGCTATGTATCACGCAATCACTGAATCGTTTGGCTGCTGTTCAAAATATATAGAGAAGGTTATTAACATTGACCAATACAAAATTGTCAACAAAGGTTTCTCCATTAAATATTAGTTATTAGAAACTATCTCTTCATACATATGTTTTTGTGTGCTTATTTTCTTAAATCGTGTTGCCGCAAACAAGGCATTTTACTGCCACTCTTGAGCAGGGGGTTACATAGGAGGAAAGTTATGAGAAAGAATGACAGGTTACAGGGGGTGTCAGGAAGAGCATAAGAAAAGGATGAGAATGGTGATGAGACTAGAGTGGACGAAGAAAAGAGCATGAGAGAGAGGACGAAAATGTGTAAAATAGGAGATGACTATTGACTTTACATTTGAATTCTTCAAGATTGTAGCTGTTTGGATAGCAAGTAAACGAAAGGGAATTCCACAGGCGGAAGGTGCGAGAAATGAAGATACTAGAGCAGAAGTTGCAGTTACATTTTATTGCTTACACAGTAAAAGGGTGTAACCTAGTTGCTATTCTTGTGGCTCGAGTAAATTCATATATAGGGAGTACCAGTGAGCTAAGTTCATCTGAGCAGAAGCCGTGATAGTATTTGTAGAAGACACAGAGAAGCCACATTGCGCTGGTGAGATAGTGACTGAATCCAGCTGTCAAGACGGAATCGATCACATTTTCTGTTGGATTTTGTCAAGGACCCCTAAGGTGGATAGCTGGAGCACTCGACCAGATATGGCGGCAGCATTCAATGCATAGGTTGATGGTAGATTTGTACATGCGCCGAATATTTTCAGATGAAAAAACTTCCTAGGTCTGCACAGAGAACCAACCTTCTTATCAGCAGGTTTAGCTATGGATTCTATACAGTCATTCCACTTGTGGTGTGTTGTGAGAGTTAACCCAAGGAGGTGCAGTGTTTTACTTTCAGAGAGCCCGATCTATGCTAATGGGAGGTAGGAGCGATTATCTATGATGGTTAATAGATAGCAGCTTCGTTTTTGAAGCATTAAAATTCACGAGCCATTTCTTACCGCAGTCCACCACGAATTGGAGGTCTTTTTCAAGTTTGGCAGCGAGGTATGCTTTGTCAGCCTCGGCAGATTTTTGATCAAGGCGAGAGTAAACCGTAGTGTCGTCAGCGTATAGATAAAGAGATCTGTTCTGACTACCAACAAGTACTGTCCTATCAGCCGACCAGCTGCACTAGATTCACATCCCACTTCGGCCTCAGAAGCCACATGCGCATCCGGAGACATTTCGGCCAACACTTCTTCAGGAGGTACTGTTGGCAAAGTCGATTGACATAAGAAGACAAAAGATATACTAGAAGAAGAGGGAAAATTCGGTACACGATTAAAAAATAATTTATTACAAAAAGAATTAACCACAAAAAGAAACTTTCGAAGAAGTGTTGACTGAATTTCACAAACACCCCACAATACAGATTACTAAACCATTTCAAAAACTACATTGGCAGAATTAGCAAAATTATTTTTGGAAAAGGTTCTACATTTATTAAGAATGCCTTAGGCATGAACGAATATACGTACACAGTTGATATAATTAATTGGTTCACAAAAATAAAAATGGATTTTACTTTCATCTAGTTTGGTATTTGTGACTTCTGTCCGTCTATATTTGTAAAACTTTAACCGCAGCCTTAAATTTTGCTAAAAATTACAGCGGCCAAGACATCAAAATCATAACACAGACCCAAAAATATAACTTATTTTACAATGAATATCCGTGGACTAGAAAAACAACCCTGATTTCTGCATTTCTATGGGGGCGTATAATTCTGCCGAGACATGTGATTTGGTCGGACTTTTATTGCTCTGGAATCGATTTCTTTCCAATAAAGCAGAAATTGCCTCCGGAGCCGATCACATGACCAGATTTAATTACTTAAGGACATTCTGTAACAGGTCAACAGAGTCAGATGGTAACAGCGAGACGAAACTACTAAAATGTAACGGGAGAACTTCAACAAACCTGGACATAGGTCGCGTAGCACGTTGTCCTTCTCCTTATTTCTCGTGTGCTGATTTCTTTTACTTCTTCTTCTCCATCCAAAAGGCATTCCTACTGAATACATACATACGTACGTACGTACGCATATACTCTTTCAACAAATTACTACGACAAATATTTGTACGAATCTTGATACCCTTAACTTTCTTATAGAACTTTTCATTAATACTTATTCTTGTTGTTCTATTTTTTTAATAAATTTTTATTTTAACATAAACAACCGTATATTGTATTCTTACACCATTCCATTATTCCACACAATTCCACACATTCCAACCTGCCGATAACCACCCTTCTGATGAAAACCTTCTGATGATTAATTCTGGATAAAACTTGTTACTGAATTCGGTTATGTATGACACAAGGCCGAATTAAATAAAGATTAACGACCTCCCTACGGCTTCGATATAACCACTATTACTATTGCTAAAGTTGTAAATTTCATAGATGTTACCTGCGACCCAAGCAATGGTCCGTACAAATCGTCCCCTAAGGACTCACGTAACTATAAATGCACCAATAGGGAAACAAATCACTCCATAGAATCACCAGCAACCTACACAAATCCATCCAATTTCGTTTCAGTACCGACTCTAGCAATAAGGAAATCTTTGACAATTCTAAAATTAAATACATTAATGCTTTAGAAAAAAAAACCCACTAGTTTAGAATACTCCATTAAAGAAATGGCAGGCAGAAATAAGCAGGAATCACGTAAACGTAACATTATTTGGTTTAACCCACCATACCGCCGTAATATCCAAACAAACATTTGTAAATTCTTCCTAAACATAATTCACAAACATTTCTACTATTCCTCTTCTTTTATGTGCCTGGTCCCTTCAAGACGTAGGCGATCATGGCCTTCCATTTTTCCCTATCCCTGGTGGCTCTGAGCACGCCTTCTCCTGTTACACTATGCCATCCTTGTTCCGTCATCCACCTGATTAGGTCCTTCAAATATATTATCCGTTGCTTTCCCCTTGTCTCTTTTTCCCTCTATCTGGCCTGTTAGTATCAGATTCTCCAAGCCCTCTTTCCTCATTGCTTGTCCCAGCAACTTCAGCTGTCTCTTCCTGATGCTCAGTATTAATTTCCTTTTTGTTTCCATCATTTCCAAAACCTCATCATTGCTCACATGCTCGATCCATGGTATTCGCAGCATCCTTTTGTAGAACCACATTTCAGTTGCTTCATGTTTTTCCTTCATCTTCTATGGTATTGTCAAGCATTCACTGCCATATTGAAGGACAGACAGCACATAGCAATCCAGTACTCTCTTCCTAGTTTCTAGCGAAATTGTCCTGTTTCTTAATACTTTACTCAACTTCTGGAATGCTTCCTTCGCCATGCCAATTCGCCTTCAGATCTCAGTATCGCACTTTCCGTCTTCTGTTATAACGCTTCCCAGGTATTAAGATTTTTGTACCTGCTTGATTCTGGTATCCCCGACCTGTAGTTGGCATTTTGGGCTGCCCTTTTTACTGATGACCATGCATTCGGTTTTCGTGCAGTTTATTTCTAGTCCTTTCTTGTTACTTTCTTTTGCTACCTTCTGTAGGATGTCTTGTAGCTTCCTTTCTGTGTCTGTTAACAGCACTGTATTATCTGCGTACCTTAGGTTGTTTAAATTGTGGCCTCCCATTACGAATCTAGGCATAACTTGTAAGGTCTACAAAATATTCTCACTGTACAAGTTGAACAGATCCGGTGAAAAGACACATCCCAGTCTTACGCCCCTTTCTATCTACTATTCACCCTCACTAAAAAATAATCAACAAAGACAATGTTAAAGTTAGTTACAGCTGCATTCAGGGCATAGATAAATATGTTTCACAACATAATACTGTGATATTAAAGAAATACTTGACCCACCTAAATAATAAAATTTACCCTTCTACTAACAATAATGACCTTTAAAAAATAATTACAAATGCCGAAAAAATAAATTTGAGTCGCCAATGAATACCTGAAATATTGTTTCTAGGGCTAGAATTTATTCGGATGATAATAATGTTAAATTTTACAAAAGACTGAAAGCCAACAGGTAGACGCAGGGGTTTAATTGTGGTAATACCGACCGAACAAAAGGGATGGACCGGATATTTGCTCTCTCACGACAAAAAGGCAAATGACCAAAAGTCGTCGTTGCGCATCCGGTTTCGCGCAGATGTTCCGGTTGAAAAATAAAAATTAATCAAATATTAAATTTCCATTTCGCGTGCCTAAGCGAATTTTATTTATCAGCCAATGGGAAGCCCAGAATCAAATACGGATATGAATTCCCAAATGATCACCTGCGAACCAATACAGAAAGCACCCACCAGACAGACCGACGGTGACAAGCGAGAGTAATTAATATCTCCCTTGACTAAGTCAAGTGGCTAATATGCCCGTCCCTTCACCTCTCCTTCCTTCTTCGCTGTCTCAAAACTACGTATTGACCTAAGGAGCGACTACATCAAAGACATTCCTCACTTACACGCTCCCCCGCATTCCTAAGCCTTAAATCTCTTTCAGCAGTTTTTAGCCATGAACATTTTAACCTCCGTTGGACCTATACTTTAACTGTAAAAACATTAATTGATATGTGTATATATAAAATTATATTTTCTACTCAAATTGCTTTTCTTGATTTTATAATCATTTTATGACTAATCGTGGGCTATCTACCACAAGGCCAAATTCCGTTAACCTGCAACAGTATACAACTACCCTTCACTAGAACGGAATCCCACTACAACTATAAAAATAAGAGATAAGCAACCCACTATATAATAATCACATGTAGTCTTTAAACAACAGAAAACAGAGCAAAAGCACTGTTTTATCTATATATTATTGGAAATTTAAAAAAACACAATAACAAGAACCTAATTATTACCTGGAATATCCTCGCTAAATCTAAATCTTACAATGGAAAAAGAGGAAGGTGTAACTTATGTCTTGCAGAAAATCTTGTCATCTTAAACCATAAATATATAAATAACACTAATCTATTTAACAAATAAGCGATTTAATACCGCATTCTGGCAAAGAAAAAATACTAACTTAAATTCTGAAACCTCGATTGATACAGAATTCCACTATACGTTTGTCTCTTTATTTCTCTCGTTCTTTCTCTCTTTCTTTCTCACTCCCTTTATTGATTTCTCCCCTACTCCCTTTCTTTCTTTCTTTCTTTCTTTCTCTGCAAACATTAGTTAATAATTATGAATTACGCCCCTTTGATTTCATCTCGCTGCAGTTTTTCAGTATTTTTATTTTTAAAATTTTAATTTTAATTTTTTATCTACATGTCGTCTGAGTATATTTAAATTTTTATTCTTGGTACTAAAAGGCAATAAGTTAGCTTTATAAGATTTAACTTCCATTAACATCGACTATAATAACATTCAAATCTATTAAACCATTAGTTTAAAAAATGCAGCTGATGATTGCATAACACAAGTAACTGTGTTACAACAGTTAATATTCAAAATCATCCCGAAAAGAATCACATACAGACACTCACGTGCCCATATCTAGAATAGATGTTTGTAACAGTGTGGACACGAGAGTGTCTGTATGCGATGCTTTTCTGGATGACTTTGAATATCAACTGTTGTACCATTCGGGTCTGAAGAGCAGGAGTTTTTGACTGCGAAATATGTATTACCCATGAAATTATGGAATATCTAAAAGATTTTCTAGATTATATTACACTGTTAAATTAAATAAATAAATTTAAAATGGAGTTTTTTGAGTTCGTCTTTATCGGAATTTACCTGACTTTAATACCAAATATTCTACGTCTTATATATATATATATATATATATATATATATATATATATATATATATATATATATATCATCTAGAAAAAATATAGATATTCTACAATTTCATGGGCACTACGTATTTCGCAGCAATACTTTCTGCTCGTAAGACCCGAATGATACAACTGTTAATATTCAAAATAATCCCAAAATTAATTGCACAGAGACACTCACGTGACCATATCGAAAAGAATAGACATTTGTAACGGTAATCTACAAAAAATTTCCTCGCTCATTCAAAAAACACCAAAGAGAGAAAGAAAAATGTAGAAAATTGATAAACAGAAAGAAGAGAAAGAAAAAGAAAAGAAAAAAGGGAAGGAAAGAAAACGAACAGTATAAAGAGAAAGAAAGTTAAAGTTAACGTCTTAGATCGACACCGGCGTCTATGGCAGGCAGTTCATCTGCTTTCTTAAAAAAACATGACGTAGAAATTTAACATTAAAATTTAGTTTTAAATATAATGGGATATATTTATGGTAAAAAATAGATTGTAAATCATACTTTGTAATACAAGTTAAAATATACCCACTAGTATTATTATATTATAAATGTAGTTAAAATAATTAAAACAATAAAAAAAATTATATCAGAAAATGATAAATAAAATATTAAAATACTATCTATTAGAATAGATATAAATAATAATAGTAATAATAAATATATATTTAAAAGAATTTTAACATTAATAATAATAATAATAAAGAAAAAAGATCTTAAATAATAGTAATACAATAATATTATCATTAATAATAATAATAATAAATTTATATATATATATAAACTTTGAGCACTAATAATAATAAAAAAATACTATTATTAGAAAACAGAAAAAAGATCCTAAATAATAGTAATACTATATTATAAAAATAATAAAAATAAAAATAATAAAAAATATATGCATATAAAATTTTAACACAAATAATAATAATAATAATAATAATAATAAAGAAAACATGTTAAATAATAGTAATAAATAATATTCATAAATAATAATAATAAAATACTAAAAAATATATATAAAAATTTTATCATTAAAAATAATATCATTATTTACAAAATAATCTATATATACATACACATACACACATATACATATATATATATATATATATATATATATATATATACATATAAATAAATGCCTACACACTTATATTTATATACACACATACATCGTAATACATCCAAATACAGATATATACATATCCCATATCTATTTTCATTAATATATATACATACATATATACACACATACATACATTCACATATACACAAATATATACATCACAACACACACACACACACACACACACACATATATATATATATATATATATATATATAATTATATGGTTATGTCAATTTTACATTGAGACATGGAAATTTCTATGTTTCGAGATTAATTCTCATCAATCAGGCAATGTTGGTGTTGTGCAGATGATTTACATTTAAATGACAAATACTTTAGGTTTACTGTGAATGTATGTGGGTGTGTTTTGTGAGTGTGTGTGGCTAATCAGAAAAGAGATTCACTTTGGGGTTTGACCCCGAAGAATTTCTGTGCTAACCAACTTTTTCCTCCTCTTCCTTTCTTTTTTCTTTGACCCTATTCTTCTCTTGTCTATTTTCCTTCGCATTTATCTGATCTTATCATTTTCCTTCAGTTTTACTACATTTGATGTGATATTGCTTTTTAGTAGTAGTACCAATCTCCTTTCTCGTCCCCTTTAGTCTATTTTTTAAAGAAAATTTTTTTTCCAAAAAAAAAATCCGAACTGCTATTTTTTCGATCCATCTATCAAAGTTTATTATCCTGATACAAAGGGGGGAATTATTAAAAAAAAAGGAAAACTAACTTATTCTATTTTTGGCTTTATTTTTATTTTTACCTAATTCGTCAGTGAGCATGTTATTTAATTCAGGTTTTATCCATTTTCTAATGTGAATAATTTACAATGTCTACATATGACATTAATTTCGTTGCGTTTATTTAATAAATTTTTATTTTTAAGGAATCTAATAATAAATAGTTTTTCATATAAGCATAATGAACATGGTTCATTTAAGGACTTACATGTTTTAGCTTCTTTAAGGATTTTCTACTTTATTTTGGGTGTTTTCTTTTTTGTTTTCTTTAGGTACCAATGATATCTCGAAAGGGATATTCTATTTCTGTATTTGCTATTATTAAATAAATAGGTATGCTGGTAAATTCACTGCTTTAGACTGTTTTTAGTACTCCCTCTATAGATTTTTATATCGTTCGGGTTTTCCTTCGTCGATATTTCGCATTGATAGATTATCGATTCAATCAAACACCTATTTTCTAGCAGACAGTTTTTGGGGTTTTTACAATTACATTTTTTCTTGTCTAAATTGTTATTTTCTGTTTTCTGGTTATTTTTACTGGCTTTGTTGAATTTTTAATAAATATCATTATTGTGGGTTTTTATAATTTTTTCTAGATTATTCATACAGCTGTAACTTAATTTTATAATGTTTTTATTAAACATCTTACTTAGTGGATTTTTCTCCGGGAAGTGTTTCCTAATTAGCTCGAGGAACTTTCTTCCCAACCTACAATTAGTCATCTGGTTGTAAGCGGGTATGTACCAGATGATTTTCCTATTCCTATTTTTTCTTCGACGGTTGCTTTTCTTGTTTACATATTTAATATTTGGGTTTATGTATCCATTATTTTTCAATGCAGTATTATAAAAATCGCTATGTTTACTGAACACTTCCTCACTAGACGAGTTTCTACTAATTCTGTATTCTATTGATGAGGGTATATACTTGATGATAGAAGTAGGGTGGTTAGATTTTGGGTGGATGTATAAAGGGTTTGTGTTTGGTTTTTGTATGGTTGGTGTATATTTTTCTCTAGATCCAAAGTTACATCGAGGATATCTACTGTTTTTATCTTAGCTTTAACTGTTACTTTTAAATTGAGATTTTTAAACTCCTTGTGTATCATTTTTCTAACCCTGTCTATTTTGAAGTTTGTGGTATTTCTTATTACGATAAGTCCGTCATCTCTATAATGTCCAATGTCTTTAGTGTTTACTTCCCTATAGGCTGTGAGATTATATAATGTTAATAATCCTACCAGATTTGAAGATTCTGCAGAATCCATCGAACCCATCGTAATATCAAAATTGTTCTCGTTGGAATTAACTTTTTTTTTCCACTGCTCTTCTTTGTGGATGAACACAGATGTCTTGGCACTCATTATTATTGTTTTCTCCTCCTCCGTTATACCCGAGTAAAGAGTGGCGAATTCCAGAGCCGTAACAAATAGTTTCTTTGATATCAAGGGATAGTATTCTTCGATATCAAATTGGATAAAAGAGCAATTGCTCTTTTTTTTATATTATAGAACCACCCTGTTACGTCCGTGGTGTATTTCCATGATTTCAATTCCAGCGAATCCTTGATTTGTTCGTTGATTCTTTCTAAAATTTTCTTGCTAATGTTTCCTATTTCTGGTCTGGTTGGATTTATCATCCTAGTGGTGGGATTCATATTAAAGTTTTCTTTATAGTCTTTTACTGTTATATAGCACTCCCTTGTGTTAAGTTATGCTACTCTGTCGCTAATTTTTAATCTATCCGTGATATTTTTGTTATCCGTATTAATTTTATCTACTAAATCCAACTGAGAGGTATATATATATATATATATATATATATATATATATATATATAGATATAGATATATATAATATTTATGAATAAATTATAACATTGATATGAAATAACCACATCACTTGATAAGACACAAAAGGTGTCGAAACAAAATAGCTACTTTTGTAGTGATATTGTAACATATCAATGTTATAATTTATTAATAAATATTATTATTATTATTAGCTCTAATTCGTATTGAGCACTTTTTTAAAAATAGTGTTTCTTTGGATGGGGAATATTATTCTACCCATACTTATATATATATATATATATATATATATATATATATATATATATATATATATGCACATATTTGTGCACACATATACATACAATCTAAAATATTATAAAACATTACAATAATATAATAAAAATATAAACATAATAATTATAAAACATATTTTGGGGTAAAATGTTTCCAACGGTAAATTCCAAATTTTTCTCCAAAAGAAACCACCTTTTTAAATTAAATTAATTTAAATAATAATTTTGATCTAAATTATGTTATACTTATTCGTATGCCTACATTTAAATATCAATTTGTTAAGTTGATTAAGGAGTGCCTTTGAATTATTGTATGTGATCATAATCAATGTCTTCTTTTGCAGGCATAAATTACACCTATCCCTGAAGTTGTTGGGATTGTTAGCATATTTTATTACCTTCCATTTGACCCGTGGGGTAAATCCTCCATCCTTTATATCCCAGTGGTATTTAGACAAATCAGTTTGATGTTTAAAGGAGGCATTGGAAAAATAGTGGTTTCATAAACAGTTTTTTCAGAATTACACCTGCAATCAACGGGACAGTTGGTTGTATTGGTACAATTGCAGGAAAGTTTATTTTTCAGAGGTTTGTTATAGAAGTTTTTGCGTAATTTATTATTATGAGAATTAATAATGTTTTGCATGTTATTGGTAGTTGAATAACTAATTTTAAGAGTTTTTTTCTGTTGAATAATTTACTTAGGGGGTTATTTAGGTGGAAGTGTTTGCTAACTAAATTTAAAAAATATTTACCTATGTTTACATTGGACAACTTTCAGAATGAAGAGTTGAACTATATTATTTTTATTTTTCGAATTTTGACTTTGGTTCCATTTTTAGTTTTATCTTTCAATTTTTCTTGGTATAATATTTCATCTTTAGAATTACTCTTCTTAATAGATTCATTGTATATTGTTTTATTCTTATCGAATATTTCCTTATTAGATGATAATTTATTAATTCTAATATTAACTATTTTAGGTATTCGTTTAATGATAGATTTAGGATGAATTGAATTACCATTAATATAGTTAGGGGATTGATTATTTTTTGTATGGTTTAAATGTATTATTGGACAGATTACAGCTAATGTCTAAAAAATTAACAATTTTGAGATTGGATGAAATTTCGATTTTAAAACCTAAAATTGTAAATCCTCCAATAATTTTTTAAAAATTCAGATCTAAGAGATCCGTTACTGCTAGGGATATACATAAGGCCATCATTTCGGTAAGTACCTACTTGATTAGGATCAACAATTCTACCGAGAGTATATAATATATATATATCCCTACCAGATCCGCGATTTGAGCTGAATTATAAGCTCCCATTGGGACATCAAAGCTATTGTTAAGACATTTAGTAGAATCATTGTATACTAGTCGAGAATCGCTAGAGGTTAAAATTATATCCATTTCATTACTGGAAAGATTAGTAAAGTTTTTAGCATAGTTTAAACTATTAACTAATAAATCATACGAAATAGAGGTGTAAAAATCTATTATATCAAATTGTAAAAAAGAAGCTTTTTCTTATCATGAATATTTTGGAACCATGTAATGGTATCAAACGGGTCTTTCCATAAATTTGTATAGAGACTCTTCTGTATGTATAATATTATCTTCTTAAGTATATTACTAGAAATTAAATCATTATTCAGGTTTGGAGGGATTGATTAATCTAGATTGAAGGTTATTTTTAAAGTTAGGTTTATGATCTTTTAAAAGTAAATACGCGTTTTTAGTTTGGGTCTTTTCCATTCCATCTGCAATAATAAGTTATTGACCAATGCAACATTCTTTTTTATCATTTTTTTTTATAAGCGTTTCACCCCGAGCAAAGCATGTCATTGCCACTACTGCGCAGGGAGCTACATAGAGTGGAGAAAGGATGATTAAATATAGGAAAAGTCAGAGGGTGGGTGATAGGCGGGTAAGGATACCGAGAATGAGGGTTGGGTAGATGAGTGTTCTGAGAATAATTGGGTGTTAGAGTGATAGGAGGTGTCTATTGACCCTACAGTTAAACACCTGGAGATTGTAGCTGTCGGGAAAACAGACTTGTGGAAGGGAGTTCCACAGGCGGGAAGAGCGAGAAAAGAAGCTGTTGGAGTAGAATTTAGGTTACATCTTATCTGTTTAACTGTAAAAGGGTGGGACCTAGTTGCTAATCTAGTATTTCGTGTAAATTCCTGCTTAGGCGGCACCAGTGCTCTAAGTTCATCAGAGCAGAAGCCATGAAAGTACTTGTAGAAGAGGCACAGGGAAGTCACATCACGCCGGTGAGAGAGTGGTTGCAGCCGGTCTGCCACTTCAGTATCAACCACGTTACAGATCCTCCTTTGTATTTTGTGGGCATCATGTTATTATTATTATAATCTTTTTTATCTTTACTGGAGACTTTTTTGAGGATGAATATGTGATACTCAGAGGGTTCTATTTTATATATTGTTTTTAGACTTATCTTCATTAATCCACATCTTATTGGAGTTTCTGATCATTTTAATGTCCTTTTTGAGAATAAACTAGAGCCAGTTACATTGTTTCTGACGAGCAACAAGGTTTGCCTACAAAATACGTATTTTTTTCTAGAATATTTTACTCTGTTAAATTAAATAAATAAATTTAACATTGAGTTCTTTTGAGTTCGTTTCTGTCGGAATTTACCTGACTTCTGTACTAAATATTCTACGTTATATATATATATATATATATATATATATATATATATATATATATATATATATCAGCATTTGGTGTAGATATAGAAGAATCCAAAGGTGTCTACTGTACATACAGTGGTAGGATAACTCTCTAAGAGAGCTCTAAATGTATATGTATATAAATACATATAGAGCAAATATAATACAAAATTAAGGCAGACACGTCATTTCACGGTAAATTGGATGTATAGGCCTATTTCAGGCGAACCATCATCAGCTTCCGTCTTTATTATACAGATGATGTACAGTAAAGACAGAAGCTGATGAGGTTCGCCGGAAATAAGCCTATACATCTGATTTACCATGAAATAACGTGTCTGCCTTAATTTCTTCTCATATATATATATATATCCACATGAATACGGAACGAAAAATTATTTACAATGTTCAAAATATTAATTTAAAGCAGTGTTCAATATAGACAAAAAGCAATAAATATTTATTATAAATTATACTTTAGAACATGTACAAACTACAATCTACTACAAAAAGTCTACATTTTGTAGTAGATTATAGTTTGTACATGTTCTAAAGTATAATTTATAATATATATATATATACATAGTTCAGTAGTTTGCTGGTGGAAAAGCATTTTAGGCAAGCAATTTTTTTTGTCATAAAGTGTTCGATATCAAGATAAGATTATAGCGTTAATATATATATATATATATAAAGTTTAAATATGATTTTCGCTTATTCTGCTACTATCAGATTCATGTGCATACAAGAAGTTGAAGAGTGAAGTACTTTTTCTAAATTCATTAAAGCTATTTGATTTCATTTTGAATACGGAGAATACGACGGTTAATCGACTTCATAGAAGTATCAGGACGTGTAACAGCTGTACATGTTTCAACAACTCATAGAAGTAAAGAATGGTGCTAATCGGAATTTTTGCCGTAGAAATGCCGATAGAAAAGCGACAAACCTGTGACGTTGAACCTATAATTTCGTGTGGGGAGATGGATTCCCAAATTTATTATCACGTAAGTAAATGTAATGAGTCATACTCGACGTTGCTTAACCCCGTTGGCGTTTGAACGTGTCCTGACCGTAAGCCACGATAATATATGTTGACCATTTCCTAATCACCTTAGCAATGGATTGTATAGATGAATTCCATTTGAAGCCTGGATTCAACAATAGACTCAATAAAAGAAAATTAAAGTATGTTGAGTGTTGAGTGTTCTTCGTGCTTGGGGCATATTCAGGTCCTGAATGGTGATGAAGAAACGATACAAGACTTGTTTTAATGGTTATAAACTTAGAATTTTTGTGGGAGGGGGATAGAACTAGGTCAAAGAATAAATCTTCTCCAAGGTCACAATTATCTTGAGTTTAGAATGATCATCAATGAACTATGATATCTGCATGGCTGTTTACTAATCCCCTGTAAATGTTCTTAAGCAGTTTATAAATAAAATGCCTTAAGAATGGGAAGGAGAAGGGGGTTAAAAGACGAATGCCAACACAGTAGCAAACAGAAACTTTTGCAACTGCAACTTCACTCTTTGGTTCGATTTTCGAATTTGGTTGATTTTGTTTAGCGGCATATCAAAATTTTTGGGTAATTTAATGCCGAAATCTAAACATTAACACAATTTTATTTGTTCAAGATTAATGCGCATTCAGTTAATGCTATATACTCGATTAAGTTCAGTGAAACATTCCTTAATTGATACAAAGGAATTAAAATTTTCCTTTACGTACCGATTAATTAAAATCTTTCTAAAATTGAAAATGAGTAACTATTTTGTTTGTCATGTAATAAATTATGTAAATATTACAGCAGTGTTAAAAACTGGACTGTTATGAGTAGATACATTTTATAGTATACGACGATAATAAAATTACATATTTGGATATTTGTCTCTATTAAGATTTTCTGAATATTTTTAGATTTTTCCATGATTATTATTCTTTTTCTTCTTCTTCTATGTGCCCTGTCCCTTCAGGACGTAGGCGATCATGGTTCTCCATGTCTCCCTATCCCTTGTGGCTCTTAGTATGTCTGCTCCTGTTGCTCCTGGCAACGCTCGTTCCGTCATCCACCTGATCAGGCCCTGCAAATATGTTATCCGCTGCCTTCCTCTGTCTCTCCTTTCCTTTTATCTGGCCAGTCAGTATCAGGTTCTCCAGGCTCTCCTTCCTCATTGTATGTCCCAGGAACTTCATTTGTCTCTTCCTGATGCTCAGCATCAATTTCATTTTTGTTGCCATTCCAACACCTCATTGTTGCTTGCATCCTCAGTCCACGATATCCGTAGCATCCTTCTGTAGAATCACATTTCGGCCGCTTCCAGTTTTGTCCTTATTTTCGATGATATTGTCCAGCATTCACTGCCGTATTGAAGAACTGACATCACGTAGCAGTCTAGCACTCTTTTCTTTGTTTCTATTGAGATTTTCCTGTGTGTTAGTATTTTGCTCATCTTCTCGAACGCGTCCTTTGCCATGCCAATTCGC
The DNA here is from genome assembly GCA_037127315.1 of Ascarosepion bandense. Lineage (NCBI taxonomy): Eukaryota > Metazoa > Mollusca > Cephalopoda > Sepiida > Sepiidae > Ascarosepion > Ascarosepion bandense. The sequence continues at coordinate 741,004 of JBBBDQ010001987.1, read as the reverse complement.
CTTCGGATCTCCGTGTCGCACTTCTGTTAGAACACTTCCTAGGTATTAAATTTTTAATTTTCTTATATTTCTTTTCTTAAAATGGACGATTTAATTATATACAGAAGTTTACATTCATTAAAAATATCGAAATATAAAAGACGTATGCTTTTTTTATGGGAAGATCATAAATACAATTTTCAAGTTAAAATACTAATGATTAGCCTGCTCATATCTATTTTAACGTGTGCATGTATATCTTCTAATGTTAAGTGTCTCTTTAGGACGTAGGCGATCTTGGCCTTCCACATATTCCTGTAGCTTTCACTTTGTACCTAATTTTATCTATCTATCTATCTATCTATGTGCATGTATGGGTATGTATGTGCGTGTGTGTGTTAAATGTGTATATAACTAAATATATATGAATAATGACATTGAAAAAAAATGCAAATATGAAAAGAGTTCTTTTTCTTAATATATATATATATATATATATATATATATATATATATATATATATATATATTTTCCATTTGTAAACCAATGGAAAATATTCAAAACTTCTACAATATAATCGTATCAAACACTTTTTAATACAAATATGCACTGGTCTAATTCTATTATGACCAAAATCTAAGTAATTAAACGATATATGTATATAACAGATATTGGGATAGTGGGAGTAAAAAAAAGAAAAGCACTCAAGTCCATAACCGAAACAGCAGAAAGAACAGTTAATTGGTTATGGATCAAAAGGGAGAGTGCCTGGATTCCAAATTGTTAGCTAAAATTCCCCTAAATTCTGCGTCTAAATTAATGTTTCGGGCGAGCTCATGTGCGGTTCGTCTCTAAATGGAAAGTGGCTCTGACTGTCGCCAATCGGAAGCATTTCCAGGGTTTCGTACCGGGCCTAAACGTAATTTTCCAGTGTCTGAAAGCGCTTATCGAGGGTGGGCCGGAGGCTGATCATCTCTGGTCGGGTCGGCACGGTGAGCGGGGTATGATGTTGAAAGACCCGAAACCCCCTAGTGATCCTCGCGATGACATCACTGACGACACCCTCTAGCGCCCCCATTACGGTGCGTATGTTTGGAAATATATATATATAAGCAATTCCAGTTTTAAGCAAGTTTCGTTAAAGACGACTGTCAAGGTACTGCGTTTAAGATTTTTTATATTTGTCTTGTGTTTTTGCATATATTTTTCCTTTCTGGAAATAAGCTGTGTAAAAATTGTCCGAATGTTTCGTATATAAGAGCGTTTTCTGCTATTCGTTTAACCATTATCAAACATATTTTGCTTGTTTGTTTTTAATTCTAACTGAATTTGTCGATTTTTATGTAAACATTCAGTTAGAATTAAAAATGAAAAAAGAAATATCTTCCTAATAGAATATCTAAATGCCTCCTTTTTTACGAATCCTATGTCTATTGTGGTTCAGTGGATATCGACTCAAAACAAGAAGTACGAAGAGCCGAGTTCGAATTCTAGTTGAATTTGCTTGCATTCACTTCGGTGCAAATACCTTGGGAAATGTAATAATCAATATCTTCCATCCAGTTATGGGTTAAATAACAGGACTGATTGGTTTCTATAGCTTTATGCTGGCAACCAGTCTACCGTAGAATGTAAACCTACTACGAGATAATCTTTTGCCTAATCAGTCTTGTTTTTTCGAGATATGATCGCCCAAGCGTGTATTATATATAGCACTTAGACTAGATTGGCAACTAGTTCCAACTGTTTTTCTGTTGAAATAGTTATATACAACCGCCACTTCTACACCAACAGTTTCTTTTCTCTTTTCCGTGTTAACTATAAAATGTAAATGGAATGTTTATTGTCATCTCTTGTCTTCTGGAATTCTATTTATTATTTATCATTGCCTCAATCCTACCTATTCTCAGGTTTTTTAATTCTCTTTCATTTTCATTTTCATTTTCTCTAACTTCTATTCTATTATTGTTACCGCCTTGTTTGGGATGAAATTATTAAAATGAAATTATGATCATTGATTCTACAAGCAATTTTGTACATCATTTCACATGTTTTATTTTTTTTAATCTTGTTCACCAGAAAAATGCCTGATGGGGGAACCGGTTAGGTCGTCGAAAATTCGACAGTGGAAAGTTACACGCTGTCAGTAACACTTGTAAAATAATCTGATATAAATACTTGTCTTCTAACGAAATGAAAAAAGATATGCGTTCTCGCATAAAAACTCATCGCTACTTTGCGTTGTTAGCATACAGTTTAAAATGGCAGCCGTTTCTTTGATAAACAGTGTGTTCTAAACTGCTAGCAAACCCGTTTCCAACTTAATAACCCATCCCGATAGCCAAATATTTTAATCTACTCTGTTTCGCAAATCTATCGCTGGGGTCAGCCTTAAAGCTGATCACTAGAACCAAAAAGTATCAATCCGAAATATTAGCAAAACTCCCTAAGTGTAATCATCTCCGACACGTTTACATTGGCATGAACGAACCTTAATAATCTGCGACTTGCAAAAGAATCTGGCGGGAATATGGCCGGCCAGACGTGTTGCGATATTGATCGAAGGGATAGAGGTTACGACCACGATTTAGAGTCGGTAGCAGTGACGACAGTATGTAAGCCGGTGGAAAAATGAACGCAAAACAGTAAAGAAAGATGACGAATGCCCTCGTGGTGAGAAGGTATGTGGTGGCACGCATCCTGCTGGTAAATGTCATTCTGACAGTGAAGATGAGATGAAAAGAAATCCTTGGAGATTGGACACTTGGATAAAGATCTAATCTACTTCAAGTGGAAAAAAAAACCTTGGATATTTTCTTTACTTTTCTTATCTTTTTCGTTTTATTTTTTGTTTCTTGCTTTGTTTTTTTGTTTTTTTTTTCCAGTCCTATACTTTTTTCATCCATTTTTATAAGCCTTGACTTTCTTTCGAAAAAACGCATTCAATTTCTTCTCTCTCATTAGAAGATTAGCAATTTTATTGTGAAAACATTGAGTTCAATAACATCACGCAGTATATATATATATATATATATATATATAGATATATGAAGAAAGAAAAAATAAAAACTCTATTCATATTGCATTTTGCTGACTATTTTCAATGTCATTATACAAATATATATTTACTTATATAGAAATTTAACACGCACATGCACACACATACATACACAGGTACACAGATAGATAGATAGATAGATAGATAGATAGATAGATAGATAGATAGATAGATAGATAGATAGATAAAAATAGGCAAAAACGTAAGAGCTATAAGAGACACGAAGATGTGGAAGGCCAAGATCGCCTACATCCTGAGAAGACACAGCCCATATATATATATATATATATATATATATATATATATATATTGCTTCCATTTTTTACCATTTTTTATTTTGTCGTTATTCCCTCATTCTCTCTTTTTCTCCGTTTAGTTATGTTTGACAGGACAATTGATTTTTCTTCATCATTCTCTACTCTCTCTTTCCTTCGTTCTCTCTTTCTCTCTCGCTCTATCTTTATCTATTTGTGGCAGCCTGCTCATATCTATTTTAACGTGTGCATGTATATCTTCTAATTTGAAGTGTATCTATCTATCTATCTATCTATCTATCTATCTATCTATCTATCTATCTATCTATCTATTTATCTATCTATCTATCTATCTATCTATCTATGTGTATGTGTGTGCGTGTGTGTGTTAAATGTCTATATAACTAAATATATATATGTATAATGACATTGAAAAAAATGCAAATATGAGAAGAGTTCTTTTTCTTAACATACATATATATATATATATATATATATATATATATATATATTCTATTTGTAAACGAATAATATATATATATATATATAAACGAATGTAAAATATTCAAAAATTTCTACAATTGTATTGAACACTTTTTAATACAGTTATGCACTGGTCTAATTCTAAGTAAATAAACAATATATATATATATAAGCAATTCCAGTTTTATACAAGTTTCGTTAAAGACGACTGTCAAGGTACTGCGTTTAAGATTTTTCATATTTGTCTTGTGTTTTTGCATATATTTTTTCTATTCTGGAAATAAGCTGTGTAAAAATTTTCCGAATGTTTCGTATATAAGAGCGCTTTCTGCTATTCGTTTAACCATTATCAAACATTTTTTGCTTGTTTGTTTTTAATTCTAACTGAATGTGTCGACCTTTACGTAAACATTCAGTTAGAATTAAAAATGAAAAAAGAAATATATTCGATAATTACTAATAGAATATCCAAATGCCACCAAAACATTCGGGCGGATTTTTACACACCCTACGTCTATTGTGAATTCAACTGTAATTCGAACTCGGTTCTCTGAGTTCTCAATCCGAGCCGATATCCATGCCAATATAGAACAAAATAATAAAATTGCCTGATAGCAAACAAATAAATCTTGTGTATTAGAAAACAAAGTCAAATGAAAATTAAATTATATGTTTCTGTCAATCCCAAGTACCACTGAGCATAGTTTCACATAAACAGTACTATTACTTACATTATTTACAGTCGAAATTAATATCCTCGTCTTTGTTTTTTGTTATTTCGACACTGTTGCGGCTTTTGTGCTCTCTGGATATTTGCCTGTCGATTCGGGTTATCTTCAGAGAATTGCAGATTTGGGAACGAGAACGATGTACTCGCATCTTTTAAATAAAGTTTACATTTCGAAATTCTCCGAAGGTTTCACCAATCACTATAAGTCTAGAAATTATCTGAATGCACAACGGCCGATCGATGTAATAACAATGAAGATGATGAATATCGTCTGGCTGTATATAATGTAGATTATGATAGCAACTCATCCCAACAAATGCAGGAAGAAAAACATTACACTGTAAACCTGTTTTTCCTCAACTTTTTTTCCATATTGCCCATATTTGACGACTACAAAATTTCAGGCCCACCTAAATAGTAGTTCTATATAACAGGAAATACATTTCTCAGTGTTCTTGACAGGCTCCAAAAGAGAATCATTAATGTGATAGGTACCGACTTCGCAGCTCGACTCCAGCCAATTCCCCACCGACGAGATGTGGCCTCCCTCTGTCTGTTCTATAAATATTTTCATGGCTTATGCTCCAAAGAACGTAAGTCGCTGGTGCCCCTGCAATAGGTGTTTACTCGTGCAACCAGACTGGCAACTGGGTCCCACCCATTCATAGTTAGATCAACCAAATGCAGACGACAATTCTACTCCGACACCTTCTTTTCTCGCACTTCCCGCTTGTGGAATTCGCTTTCATATTCTTGATTTCCTGATGACTACAACCTCCAGGAATGTAAATGCAATGTCAATACCTATCTCTAAAGTACTTGACTCTATTTATTTCTACACCACCCTGTATATCTTTTTCTTTCTCTTCACCTTCGCAACTGTCATCACATATGTATTCGCATCCTTGACTGGTTCGTCTTTCTCTTTACTCTCCTGCTATCAATTTTTTTTACTCTTATGTAGCCCTCTGCACATCAGTGGCGTTACTGCTTTGATCGGGATGATACGATTAAAAACAAAATGTAGTAGAAAGTATAAATCCTGACAAATGTCTCCACTGACCCTGGTGTATAATTTATCATGTTGTCAAGTTTAACTTCAAAATTTTATTTCTGCTTTAGGCGTATGATTCCTCTCTTTTTAATCTGCTCTTCCAGGTACTTTTAAAAATGTCCAGTGTTGTAAACAAAAGTAAGAAAATTTGCCCATTATTAGATTTGTCTTTTCGGAACGACGTACAGTTACCGACTTGAAGAATTTTCTATTGCACTCAGAAACTAATTTAACTCTAAACATTAAAAGTTTAGCGAAACGAAAACCGACTCTGAAATTACATTAGAGGATTTAATGCTCTGTTTATATAATAAATACGTTTTTTAATCTTATACATATTTGTGTAAATACTTTTTACAAAAATTAATTGAAGTAAATGATTTATATGGGGCATCTGAACTCATGCGAAGATAAACTTCTAAAACGTTAGCCACCCCTGCTTTTGTCTATCATTTTATTTGATTGGTTGTATTATTTATCTGTTTAATCTGGTCTTTGTTCTCATTGGTTAGATATATGAAATTATATCGCTGCCTTTTTTTCTCTAAGTTCGATTATTCTTTTCTTTTTTCTGGTAAATATTGACGGTCATTTTGTTTAAAATAATTATTTTTCTCGGCCTTAATTTTCCATTTTGAAGGCTTATCGCTCTGTCTCTCGTACTCATTTATTTTATTTTCTACAGTCTCATTATGGGCAAATTTCATGTCGTGTATTTCTATTTTAATCTTATTGTTCTTCATAATTCATAATTTCACGCCTGGACACGCAATCAAACCAAAGTGCATTATCAAACACCAATTGATTATTTCTGTTTGAAGTTTCACGCTACGGATGACTATAAGCGATAAAAAATTACCTTAACTTTTTTGTATTCTCCTCAGTTTGCGGTGACTTGTATTGGGTTTATTTTAAACTCTTGCGTCTAATTATATTTATATATCGTAAAGTGTTTAAGGATTAAATATTTCGGACAATACTTGTCATACAAGAGGGATGCTTACTTTCACCCACATTGTTTAAATTATATCTGGAGCAATTCATGCAGGAAGTGCCGAACAATCATGATACTTCAATTTATATCGGTGGTAGATACGTAGGTGGTAATAGCGAGCTCCAAGACGTGATCAATAAACTTGTTAAAAGAGCAGGAGCATATGGAATGCAGGTCAGTTCCGATAAATCCAAAGTTCTGGTGAATAGCACAGATGGTACACCTGTGTCAACATTACCATAAATGGGAATTCCGTATAAGTGTCCAGTTATAAATACTTAGCATCAGTCCTGTCTAAAGATGGTATTTCCTGCGCAGAAATCCGCAGACAGATTACCGCAATTATTGTAACGATGTCCAAAACGGAACGGGGGTTGCCAGGAGTAACAGGAGCAAACATACTAAGAGCCACAAGGGATAGGGAGACGTGGAGAACCATGATCGCCTACGTCCTGAAGGGACAGGGCACATAGAAGAAGAAGAAGGTGGAGGACGAAAATCCACTTTAAAACGAAGTTATTTAAGTGCCATACGCAATACACGCTTTTGGGTGATCATGTCTCGAAAGAGACATGACTGACAGAGCAGAATATTATCCCACAGTAATTTGCTATTACTTTCTGCGGTAGACTGGTTGCCATCCAAGGCTATAGAACCCAAACTATCCTATTATTTGACATAACTGTAGGGAAGAGATACATTAATACATTTCTAAGGGTATTTGTGCGTTAATGGATTCAAGGAATTAAACTAAAATTTGAACTCGGCTCCCCGAATTGTCGATCCGAATTGATATCTACTGCACCACAACGCACATCAAGCGAAGTACAGATGGTAAAATCGGTGGTAGTCTTAATTCTTCTTTATGGATTCGATACGTGGACACTGTTGGCAAAAACAGAGACAAGGATTTGGTCGTTTGAGAACGACATAAAGAAGTGCATAGGAAAAATCTTTGGCATTTACGGACGGAAAACCAATAAATATGTACGGTAAAGGGTTGAATTTTTTAGGTCACATAAAACCTCTTTCGCGGAAATGGCATTAGAATCAACATCACTAAACCCAATACTTTGGCTAAGATAGAAAAACGCTTTATTAAATTAAAGCGTAAATGAATTTAGACCTCAGCTATTCAGAGCCATTGTCTTTTACACTCTTCCCCAAATTTATTCTTACAGTACCTGGTATTCCCAAGTGGTCACCCATCTAGGTACTAACCAGACCTGACCATACTTTACTTCAGTGATCGTAGGAAAAACGGTGTTTCAATCTGATATGGCTATAAGCTGGCATTTTTTTAAAGAATGTTAGTACTACTATGTCATTGATGCTTACACTCAGAATGATACAGTTGAATATTTTGAAATACATAAGACAGGGATTGGTCCTGGATAATTTAACCCACAAGTGACACTTTGAAGGCACAATAAGTGGTAGGTCAAACAGCGAGTAACCTAGCCATAAAGATAAAGCGTTTGAAATACTTTGGAGTCGTCTTGTCTAAAGATAGTATCAGCAGCGCGGAAAACCGCACATGAATTGCCGCAGTGATGGTAGTGATGACTACATTAGCAAGAATAAGGAGGAGCTAAATCCGTTTTAAAACGAAGTACAGATTGTACAATCGCTGGTAGTCTTCAGCCTTCTATATGGATGCGAAAGGTGAACACTGTTGGCAAAAACAGAAAAAAGGATTCAGGCATTTGAGAACAAGTGCATAGAAAAATCCCTTGGCGTTTTCTATTGGAAATGTAAAACCAATTAATATTGTAATCTTTCTCGGAGATAACCTCCATTCTATATGCTCCTGGTTTTTAAACGAGTTTGCTTGTCGACTCCTGGAGCTCGCTATTACTACCTGTTATGATCTCGATTCCAAAACGTAGGTTACAGGCGGATCTGCCACCAATAGAGATTGAAGTATCATATTCGCTCAGGGTTTCTTACCTGATTTGATCCTCAAACCTGCCTAAGTAAAACGAGTGTTCTTTATAACTTTTCATGTCCTTTGTGATATTGCATCTCCATTACCGATAATAAAAATCAATAGTAAATTTTTATTCTCTTATACGCATTACACAATCTCTCGTTGGTTAACGTTGCTTATCAAAATATTTGTTGGGGCATATATCAGTAAGCGATCCTTTTTTGAAATATCCTGAAATTGTTATTATTTTGGATCGTCTTTTCCAGTGTTGTGACATCGGAAGGTTCAACTGACGCTACTAATTGCACTACAGTTCGCCTTTCCTAAGAGTCAGTCAGTTAAGTGCCATACGTAAAAAGACACATAACTGACGGGGCAGAATATTATCCCGCAGGAGGTTGGTTGCCATTGCTTTGTGTGGTAGACTGGTTGCCAGCCAAAGCTATATAACCCAATTTGTCCTATTATTTAACCCATAACTGGAGGGATTAATACCTTTTCCAAGGTATTTGTGCGTAAGCAAATTCAAGAAATTCAACTGAAATTCGAACTCGGCTCCCCGAATTGTCGTTCCGAGTCGATATCTACTGCACCATAACGCACATCCACATTACTAAAGATAATAGTGCAAAATTTGAAGAAATGCATGGAGTAGATAGACTGAACTATCGCCCGGTTCACACTCCACCCCCGTCTATTGAACAGGTGAAGAGGCTCATCCCTTGTTTCCTGTTTAGGGTGTGGTTTCCGGCTTTCTCTTTTCCAATCTTTTCACTCTTACATAGCCCCCTGCACATCAGTGGTGTTACCGCCTTGCTTGGGGTGATATGATTAAAAAAAAATGCATCTGTATTTTTGCAACTATTGGTTAAACAGTTACGAGGACTTTTATATCTTACCATTGATTGGTACAGACTCTAAAAGAAAAACTGAATTAACGCCCCCATTCACCTATGAAACTCCCTTCTATTTACTTGTTTCCCTGATAGCGACAATCTCCAAAACTTTAAATGCAACGTCAACTGCCACCTTCTATCTTCCTGAATCCCGTACATCTTTAATGCTTTCTTCAATACCCCCCGTAAACCTGTATTTGTACCCTGTATTTGCAATAATTGTAACCCTCTTCACATTAGTGGCAGTTCCATCTTGATTGGGGTGAAATAATTAAAAAACAAACTTTCATAGTAAAGGAAAGAAGAAGCCTCACGATTAAAACCTACATAAATCTAGATTGGGGCCCAAAGGCGAATTGACGGCGTGCGATATTCATACCTCACTTCACTGGTTGAGGAATATTGATAGTATGACGCAGACATAGATGTTTGAGCCGGATGTGGCAATGAATATCAGGAATGTATGCTATCGATAAATTTAACTTTTATTTTGTAAGAACCATGTGTCTCACAGTAAGTATAGTGTTGGGTGTTTTTATTTTTATCAAACTGCAGAAATGATACTATTTTTTTATATAATCATATCACATCAAGCAAGGCATTTTACTTTCACTGTTTTCATGGGGTTACATTTTTTTTTAATCGTGTCACCCCAAGCAAAGCATTCCACTGCCACTATAGCGCAGGGAGTTACATAGAGGGACTGGGTATAGGAAATGTCAGAAGGAGGGTGGTAGACGACTTAGGATGTATATAGGGAGAGAGTTGGAGAGAGTGGGTGTGAGTTAATGTGTTAGGAGGTGTCTATTGACCTTACATTTAAACTCCTGGAGGTTGTAGCCGTCGGGAAAGCAAGCATGCGGTAGGGAATTCCACAAGCAGGAAGTGCGAGGAAAGAAGCTGTTGGAGTAGAAATTGCGGTTACATTTCATCGGTTTCACTGTAAAAGGGTGGGACCTAGTTGCCAATCTAATATTTCTTGAAAATTCACATCTAGGGGGCACCAGTGATTTAAGTTCGTCAGAGCAGAAGCCATGAAAGTATTTATAGAAGAGGCACAGGGAAGTCACATCACGCCGGTGATAGAGATACTGCAGGCGGTCAGCCAAGTCGGTATCAATCACATTACAGATTCTTCGCTGTATTTTGTCAAGAACCACGAGGGGAATAGAAGGGGCACCCGGCCAGATGTGGCAGCAGTACTCAATACACGGGCGGATGGTGAATTTATATAATTGCAGGATAGATTCAGGCGGAAAGAATTTCCGGGCCCTGCACAGAGAGACGACTTTCATAGCTACGGATTTAGCAATGGATTCGACGTAGTCATTCCACTTGAGGTCCGCTGAGAGTGTTAGGCCAAGCAGGCGTAGTGATCTACTCTCTGGGAGGCAAATCTGTTCCATGCTAATGGGAGGGAGGTGCGGTTGTCTGTGGTGGTTAATTGACAGCAGCTTCGTTTTGGAAGAATTGAATTTTACAAGCCATTTCTTACCCCAATCCACAACGGATTGGAGATCCTTCTCAAGCTCGGCAGCGAGGGTCGCCTTGCGACCTAATCTAGATTTTTGATCGAGGCAAGAGTAAACTGTGGTATCATCGGCGTACATACCTACTTGTGATCTTATGGTATCGGGGAGATCATTGATATAGATTAGAAAGAGCGTAGGACCTAGGATAGAGCCTTGGGGTACACCCGCGTTTGTAGGGTAGTTCTGGGAGGCATGTCCGTTTAATACCACCTTCAGTGTGCGGTCAGAGAGGAATGACCGGATTAAGTCCAACAAAAGTCCAGTTATGCCATAGCTTCGCAGTTTCCGTAGAAGGCCGGCATGCCATACTCTGTCTAATGCTTTAGAGATATCCAAGGCGACGGTTCGGGCTTCACCATTCTTGTCGAGAGCCTGGTATATATACTTGGTGATGGTCGTTAACATGTCAGCAGCGGACCTGGTAAAGTGGAAGCCATACTGTTTGTCCGAGAGGAGCCCGTGGGCTGTGAGATGCTGAATGACCTTGGCATTAATAATGGCTTCGAACACTTTGCTGAAGATCGGAAGAAGGCTGATGGGGCGGTAATTTGCGGGGTCCGATGGTTCGCCAGTGTTCTTGAATATTGGAACCACAGAAGAAGACTTCCATCAGGCAGGAAAGCAGGAGGAAGATAGGCAGAGGTTGTAGAGCTTAGAAAGGATAGAGGAGAGTTCAGGGGCACAATTCTTCAAAACTATGACTGGGATTCCATCCCCACCACTCGCTTTATGAGGGTCCAGTTTTGAGATTATGCTAGAAATCAGTGAGGGCGTGATGTGGACGTCATTCAATTGGGCCTCGGTCCTAGATGGGAAATCGGGTGTATGGATTCCAGACGAATCCAGAGTCGAATTGGTCGAGAATCTATGGGCAAAGCATTCAACCTTGTCCGCTGAGGAGGTGAGGACCTCAAACTCGTTTATTAGTGGGGATATTGAGGACATACTCTTGCTAAGCACGCGTTTGCAGAGGTGCCAGTAGTCTTTGGTACAGAACTTGGAGGATGCTATGCTCTGCTTCATCCTGGCAGCAAACAGCATCTTAGCTTCGTTAAGTATCTTTTTACACTTATTACGAGCTGAGGCAAAAAGGCGCCTGTTTTGGTCCGACACGTGACTACGATAAAGCCGGAAGAAGTGATTCCGGTGGGCAATGGCGGCCGAGCATGCGGGCGTGAACCAGGGAGACGAATGGGATTTAAGCTGAAATTTCATGGCAGGGATGAATGCATTGATGCCAGCCTTAACCCAGGAGGAGACCTCTGATGCACGGTTTTCGATGGGAAGTCTAAAAACATTGTTCCAAGGGACGTCGCAGAGGAAGCCACGGAACGAATCCCAGAGGAAAGTTATGAGAAAGAGTGACAGGTTATAGGGGTGTCAGGAAGTGGGTAAAACAAGGATGAGAATACTGATAAGAATGAAGTGGACGGAGAAAGGAGCAATTTAGTGAAATAAGAGATGACTATTGACTTTATATTTAAATTCTTGGAGATTGTAGCTGTGGAATTCCCTTCCGTTTACTTGCTTGTAAAGGGCTGAAAAAAATATACACATACAGGCAGGTAAACAGACACACACACAAACATCTTGCCTTTTATATATATTATCGATTTTCTGCACTTGTTCTGCACTATTGTAAGAACTGCAACCTTGAATCTTCTGAATATCGTTTCTTATGTCTTTGTCGATGAGTGTATCAAATTTGATTAAAATCGGATCATTCCTATAACCCGATTTTTTCGATTATCGATTTTCGATATTTATCGGGGATACCTCGATACAAAACCTAGCTAAGAACACTCGCAGATGCTTATAGTACAACTGTGTAAATTTTCAAGAAAATCGGTTCAGCCGTTTCGGAGTCTATAGGTAACGGACACACACGCGCACACACACAGACACACACACAGACAAAGTTCCATTTATAAAGTTTAGATAAATCCAGTGAGAGGACACAACCTTGTCTTACACTTTTTCTATTTTTGTATATCTGCAGAATTCATTTCCTGTCTGTATGCAGGCGATTTGCCAGCTAGACTAACGGTGATTTTCGCAGTAGCTGACTTTTTATCATAACGCGGATGAGCTTCGAAAAAAACTACTCGCTAAATTTCAGCTTCTGCCCGCGAATAACTTACATGCTTCATTAATTCGCTTTTTCGCACTTCACTGCCATTCTCTCCTTATTAAAGTTTCATCTCTGAGAAGATAAGAATGTTAATGTTAATATCAACTGTTTCTTTATAATAAAACACTTTGCATTTATTTAACGAGGATCAAGCGTCACTTATCAGTAAAATTCTCACAAAAATGTTTCTTAAAATAATTTTTCAAGAAAATACGTGTCTCAGTCCCATTAACTGTTATTGCTATTTGCAGTACTGAGAGATATTCCTTCCTAACATTTGTTTTAAATAATGGAAAAAGTCATCATTTTTATCATATAATTAATTTCATGCCGATCATTCACCATAAATATATCTTGTGGGTCATTTAAATATAAATATGTTTTGCTGGTCATTTTTCTATAAAGAAGTATTATCGATGATTTTACTATAAAGATGCATTGTCCATTTTATTATAAAGATGTATTATCGATCATTTTACTATAAAGATGCATTGTCCATTTTATTATAAAGAAGTGTTATCGATCATTTTACTTTAAATACGTATCGCAGGTTATTTTTCTATAAAAAATGTATTTTCAGTTTTCAGTATTTACCCATAAATAAAACTCTAACAGGTGCTATCACATCGGATCAAGTTGCGCCTGGGAACAACAGCAATTAAGAGGTGACTACACTCCCCACAAATCTTCTTATCTCCCAATCTTGCTGTTGGATGTAGTTAATCTCCATGCCTAAGATTAAAATTTTGCAGGAAAAAGGAGTTTAATCATTTTGATGAATCACCTTGTTCCCTTGGCAATATGTGAAGTAATGTCGGCTTGTATGAATTTAGCTGAAAGATTCTTGGTTGTGAAAGTGTATCACTAAAAATGCCTTGCCCTAACATTTAAGATAATTCTCTAAATTTATATTCTGCTTCTTTTATGTACCTTGTCCCTTCAGGACGTAGGCAATCATCGCCTTCCACGTCTCCCTATCCCTGGTGGCTCTGAGCACGCTTTCACCTGTAACGTCTCTCAGCCCCAGTTCTGTCATCCACCTGCTCAGGCCCTTTAATTATGTCATCCGCTGCTTTTTCTCTGTCTCTTTTTCCCTTTATCTGACCTGTTAGTATCAGGTTCTCCATGCCCTCCTTCCTTATTGCATGTCCCAGGAACATCATTTGTCTCTTCCTGATGCTCAATATTAACTTCATTTTCGTTTACATCCTTTCCAAAACCTAGTCATTGCTCACAGGCTTCGTACACGATATCCGCAGCATCCTTCTGTAGAACCACATTTCAGCTGCTTCAAGTTTTCCCTTCATCTTTGTTGCTATTGTCCAACATTCGCTGCTATATTGAAGGACTAACATCACTTAGCAATCCAGTAGTCCCTTCTTTGTTTCTAGTGAAAGTTTCTTGTGTCTTAATACTTTACTCAGCTTCTGGAACGCGTCTTACGCCATGCCAATTCGCTTTTGGATCTCTGTGTTGCACTTTCAGTCTTCAGTTAGAACACTTCCCAGATATTTAAATTTTTGTGCCTGCTTGATTTTAACACCCCCCCCACCTGTATTTGGCACTTTGGGCTGCTCTTTTTGCTAATGACCATAAGGACTTCTAAATTTACTTCCTACATAACTATTTCCCTTGAATAATTCTGCCTTACAATTGTGTTGCTCAAAGCATCTCTTCGCCTTCCCGCTATTGAAATCTAATTTGTGTATGTTGACTATTTCCATGAAGAACCCTATATCAAGTCTGAATAATTATCACTTCTCACTACGGAGGCTAGACTTTATAAAATTAAGCCCAGTCTGAGATTGGCGAGTTCGAATTCCAGTTGAATTCCTTGCGTTTACTTACGCACAAATACCCTTGGGAAATGTATTAATCCGTCTATTCCCTCCAATTATGGATTAAATAATATTGCAGAAAGCAAAGGCAAACTACTGTGGGATAATCTTCTGCCTTGTCAGTCAAGTCTCCTTCGAGACATAATCGCCTAAAGCGTCTATCACGTATGGTACTTAACAAAGTAATTAATGAGATTGGCAGCTAGGTCTCATCAGCTTACAGCTGAATTAGCAATATGTAATCGTAAGTTCTACACTAACAGTTTCTCGTCTCGCTTGAGAAAGTCTCTCCTAAACGTCTTTTGGGCCAAATTTTGATCTTCAAATATTTTAATACAATCATTATCAACTGTCTTCTTGATTTAGTCAATCAGTTAATTACCATACGTTTGGTGGTCATGTCTCTTTCAAAGAGATGTCTGACAAGCAGTAGGATGTCATTATTTTTGTGGTAGACTGATTGCCAATCAAGGTTATAGGACCCTACCTTTGCTGCTATTCAATCCATACCTGAAGGGAGAAGAAATAGATCAATACCTTTTCTAAGAGTAGTTGTGCGTAAATTTGAATATAATTCGAACTCGGCTCGCCGGTTTCTCATTCCGAGCTGATATCCATTGCACCACAAAGAAACATCTTTTTAATTATTATTCTATTGTTCTCTCTCCTAAGTACTGATTCTATTTTTTTCTTTCACCTTTAATAACCTCTTGCGTCTTCGTAGTTTTACTGTATTTCTTGTTTTGAAATTATTACAAAAATTCTTTGTTGAATAGTTTGCTTCCATGTCTTTAGTCAATGTTTTCATTATTCAGAATCTTTTTTCGTTTGTTTGAATGAGCGGCTTTTTCAACGTTTTTTTTTTTAGCTTATTACCAACTAGCATCATAGCCCTGCGTTTCTCTTGCAACTCAGAACATTTAAGTAGCAGGAGAAGATCCCAATGAGAAGAGTACATGTATTTTATTTTACATATGGGTCTGAAATATCAAATCTGAAAAAGAAAAAGATTTAAATAATTAAATTAACCATTGGCAATTTTGTTTTTTACATATTTTGTTTTTCTTTGAAAAAGCACTATTTTTTAAAATATTTCTTTTGTTTCAAAATTACGGGCAAAAATATTCACATTTTTTTGTTGACCAAATGAATTTTTAAAACGTCGGAATAAAAATTAATTATAAAGGTTCAATTTTTTTTTAATAAAAAATATTTTAGTTGCATTTGACACGCGTTATTTGATTTTTTTGACGTAATTCAGCAACCATCTTAGAGCTTAGATGTTTTACGGAGCAAATGTAAACAATCGGTCCCATTGGCCAAAAAGTGCGAAAGGGAAAATTGCTGAACTTAAAACTCAAAAAGTATGTGCTGGCCTGGCTTCCCTATAGTTATGTGTCCCTAGAATGTTTGAATGGCGTAGCTTAAAGAATTTATAGGGAACAGTCACACACAGACTCATAGATTCACATTTCTATGATCTTTGTGACATTATTAAAACTGATTTTTTTTTGTTTTTTAATGCTTTTATTTATTTTTTTTTAGTTTTTGTTTTTATATCTTTTCAGATTTTTTGGCAATTTTCATCGCTGTGTCCTCTTCAAATACTTTGAAATATTTTTATTTTTTGGAGTTCTTTTTGATCAAACAATAATTACTACCCATGGCAGTGTTTATATTTTTAAAACTAAAATTGATTAAACGCCTATAATATTATGTATCTTTAGCCAATGTTGTCATTGTTCTGAGTCTTTTTTCGTTTGTTTAAATCATCGAAGTTTTCAACGGTTTTTAGCTTATTACCAATTCATATTTCTATAATCTCTGTTAGTGATATTATTAAAACCGATTTTTGTTAGTTTTCCAATGTTTTACTTTTTTAGGTTTCTTTTTTTTAATATCTTTTCAACTTTTTGGCAATTTTCAACGCTGTGTCCACCTCGCATAGTAAGTTAAACATATTTTTATTTTTTGGAGTTCCTTTTGATCAAATATTTATTCCGACCCATGGCAGTGTTTATATTTTTAAAACTAAAAATTTAACAATGGCTATAATATTATATATATTTATTTTGAATAGGATGAAAAGCCCTCAAGTTGCGTCTTAGCATCTCATAAAACCAAATAAATTATTGTAAATATTTTAAATAAAAACGTTTATCATATGGTGAAATTCCCATGGTATGTTTACCCTACAAGTATATTCTGAAAACATTACCAACATGAGTCGGTTAATCTCAGCCTCACTGTAAAAATATTGACTTTGATGGCTAAATCTGATACAGCATATATGAATCTTTCTGTCCATTTTTAAGCTGATGTTATACTCCCATCATTTCTTTTCTCTCGCAATGATTTTCTTCACTTTCTCTATCTTATTCTTTATATTTTTCCCTATAACTTATCAACTATCTCTCTCTCTGTATCTCTCTCTTCACTCTCACTATCCCTACATATATACATGAAGCGACAGCAGTCGCTTTGATGCTTAAACACAATCTTTTTTTAAGCATTAAAAAGACTGTCGCCGCTTGGTACTAATTCCAGGCTCCACTTTTTTTTACATACGCTGTACCTCTGATAATGAGAATTTTTACTCATAAATACAACATACCTTATATATATATATATATATATATATATTTAATTTTTAATTTATAATTATATATAAGAATTATATATATAATTATAAATTAAATATTTATATATATAAGTATTATTATTAAATTATTATTAAATATTTATATATTTATATTATTATATTATTATAAATATATATATATTTAAATGTATATGGATATACTAATTATATATATATATATATATATATATATATATATATATATATATTAAAAATACATTGTGACACGGAAATTTCGATGTCGATATTGGATATATATATATATATATATATATATATATATGAGATAAAAAAATACACTAGAAATTACAAAATATGGATTTATTGTATGGTGGCCAACATGTTTTGCTGTTTCACAATTATTTTTTTATCTCACATTGTCGGAATTTATTTTCCATTTCCCTTAATATATATATATATATATATATATATATATATATGTCAAGGACAAATTTAGACTAATTGTATGACAAAGTGAAAAAGTTTAATTGTGACGCGTTTCGTTTTTCAGGACTTCATCAGGCTTAATTTGTTATGTGGCTACTACTACACAAGCGCATAAATTGGGGGTGTGGAGATTTTAGAATTAAAGAAACTTTAGAAAAATTTATAGAACATTTTTAGCTGAATTCATTTACAGTCTTTTTCTTTTACATTCCAGCTCATTTGTCAGTAGGTATTCCACACAGTGTTAATAGGTTAGCCAGTTATGATGAAATGTTGTATAATATAGGGCAATTGATTCGGTCACCAGTAATAATGTTCACATAAATTTATAGGCGGGACCTCAATCTAAATAAAATATTATATGAACACAAAAGGAACATTTTGCAAAACAACACATCAGATGCGTTTGTTGCCTACCGTAAGGAGACTGACCACAATTTTGGCATTAAAAATTCTACTTGTATCAACGGAGAAATCAATTCACTACAACATAAATCTCTAGAGCGTGCCTTGATTACAAGATCATTTAAATTTGCGTCATGGATCTTACAGCATTTCATCATTCTTGGCAGATCTTCTTTTACTACAGTGTGAGATAGCTACTAACAAAAGGGATAGAAAAAAAGAAAAGGGCTCAAAATTTACTCGTCTAGATATAAAACAGTTCAAATTTTAAAAAATACTAAAACAATTCAAATATATTTTTTAAAATTCTAAAATTTTAAAATCCTCAGCAACTATCGTTCGTGAACATATATAGTCGTACCAACACAACAAACTTAGTCCGAGGAAGTCCTGAAGGACGAAACGCGTCATAAACAAACTTTTACCGTTTGTCACACAATTTCCCTAATATATATATATATATATATATATATATATATATATATATATATTAGACATGTCAGATTAAATAAACTGCAAACATTATGTTTGCTTATCTTAATAAAATCCGTTCATACTCACGGATAATCTTTCACGTATTATAACTGAAATATGTAAGAAATGATGCCATAAATCACACCCATGAAGATGTTCTCAGAAAGAGATTGAAAGTACTTGGGTACCATGAAAAATGAATGATAATAATATCTGTCAACGTTACAGCACATTTCTGACGTCTTTCAGTTATAATACGGGAATGATTATCCGTGACTATGAACGGGTTTTATTAAAAATAAACAAACATAATGTTTGCAATTTATTTAATCTGACATGTCTAAAAGAAAATTTGCTGCCTAAATACACATTTTATATATACATGCATATATCTATATAGCCTTGAGTTGTGACGATTGTTGATTTGTCAGTGGTTTTATTGATAAAAGTTACTTTGGCAACAGTTTTTTTACAGCAAATTGCTCGATATCATGATGGAGATAGATCTTTAATAGTTTTGATAGAGCGTTGACAGCGATGATACAGTTGAAAAAAAAAACAGCCCTGACGAGTGAAAATACCATAACGGTGTCCTTACGAAACTTCGAAGTCGACATAAACTTACTCAGTTAAAGTCAGAAATTCTTTGCACTAAAAGTATATATGTATCCATACATATATATATAAATATGTGTGTGTGTGTGTGTGTGTGTGTCTGGGGGTAGGTGTAAATTTTTGTCTGTTCTGCTTACTATTTCTTGATTTTTAATACTTGTTGAATTTCACGTTTTTTCTCTCTAACCTCATTTTTTATTCTTGGTTATTTCTTTATTTTCTTGGCATTTTATTTTAGTTCTTACTTTTTAAATTGTTTTTTTCTTTCCGCCCTTCTTATTTTTCTACACCATTCTTTTTCCTCCTTTGGCCAAAATTTAATTACTTTGTTATCTCCAGCGTCATTTACTCGCCGTCTTCATCATTAATCGTATCCTGTCCATATCAGTCCGTTCAATAATCCAGCCGGAAGATGGAATACCCTGACGACCGGAAATCACTTCTCCGACGCCATCAGTGCCATCTGCCCGTTAAGAGAAAATACGAACACTGAATTCTTGCTCCCAAGATATTTTGTTTCATCATCCGTATTTGCTTTTGGCTAACATTAAATTGAAATTCTTTGTCTTTACTTCTTTGCTTTTCCTTTATCTAAGAACATCTCCACCCGCTTTTCCTCATGCTCTTTCTATCTTTGAGATACAAAATGAAACACTTGTAAATTTAGTTTCGTTTCTTAAGCAACAGACGATTGATGGAAAATATGTTTCTCATTATCTCTCACTTACTCTCACTATTTCTCTGTTTTTCCTTTTCTCTCTCTCTCTCTCTCTCTCTATATATATATATATATATATATATATAGATAGATAGAGAGAGAGAGAGAGTGAGAGAAAAAGAGAGAGAGAAAGAGAGAGAGAGGCTGGGTATGGATGGAATAAAATTCAGATATCTCCCCAAAAAAAACACTTTCTTAAAAGACTGCGCAATACAGAGTAGAGCAAATGATATCTGTACGAAATTTATATGAGTATGTTATGACATTACGACAATGCTTATTTTATAAATTGTGAAATGCTTATGTTATAAATTTAAATGTTATAACATCAAAAATGTTATAACATCACTACAAAACACATTTCATAAATTTTGAGTAAATATTAAATATATATATATATATATATATGTGTGTGTGTGTGTGTGTGTGTGTGTGTGTGTGTGTGTGTGTGTGTGTGTGTGTTAGGCAGATCAAATAAATAGCAAACATTGTGTCTGCTTATTTTTAATAAAATCCGTTCATAATCACGGATAATCTAACAAATTTTTAACCGTTATATTTGAAGCAGAAAGAAAATTACAGTTTTGCGGTTATTTTTTGTTACCATAACTCACACTCCTGAAGATGACCTCGGAAAGAGATTGAAAGTACAAGACTACATTGAGAAATATCTGTCAACGCTACAGCTCATTTCTAACATCTTTCAATTATAATACGCGGAAGATTATCCGTGAGTATGAACGGATTTTATTAAAAATTTTATTAAAAATTGCAAACACAATGTTTGCAATTTATTTACTCTGACATATATATATATATATATATATATATATTAAAGAAATGATAGATTTTAATTCAATAATTTGACAAATTACTATTACTTTAATTCATCTGCTTAATGGATGCCCTTATTTGACTAGACTTTCCGTTTATTTATTTTATTAAACATTATTTTATTTTGTCAACCGACTAAAACAGTGGATAAATTTTATTAAAGAAAAATGCACACTCCAATAAAAAAAAATTAAATTAAATGTTTCGGAGGACAAATTTTATTAATAACGTTTTTCAGATATTCAGGTCGGCAGAAGAAATGAAATAATTAAAAACTATAATTACGGAGTGTCTATTCAAATAAGGGTAGGCACTAAAATAACGTTTAATGTAAGAAAAATATATCAGATTATCTCATTCTTGTCAGATATCATCATTTTTAGGTATAGCAATATATATATATATATATATATATATAATGTAAAAAGTCCAGAAAAGGCTTCGTAAATAACCCAAAGGGTTCTAGTAATATTGGTTAAATATTAAAATTTCAAAGTTAATCCAAAAAAAATTTTTTCTACCCTCTACCCTTGACCTCATGGGTAAATTGCTTACCTTCCACACCCAAATGAAGATTACTACTATCTTTCTTTGATCTCCTTTTCTTGTTATTTTCCTGACCAACAATCACTCTTCTTCTTCTTCTTCTTCTTCTTCTTCTTCAATGTGCCTTGTCCTTTCAGGACGTAGGCAATCATGGCCTTTACCCTCTCCCTATCCCTGGTGGCATTTAGCACGCTTTTTTATGTTACACCACACAACACTCGTTCTGTCATCCACCTGTTCAGGCCTGTCAAGTATGTTACACGCTGTTATCCCTTGTCTCTCCTTCCCTTTATCTAGCTTTTTAGTAACAGATTCTTCAAGCCCTCCTTCCTCATTGCATGTCCCAGAAACTTTAGCTGTTTTTCCTGCTGCTTAGTTTTAATTTCATTTTCGTTTCCATCATTTCAAAAACCTCATCATTGATTCCTCGCCTCTTTCTTTACTAACCCTTACTTCCGGTACGAGAATATTTTGCATTTTACGGTCGACTGAGGTTGACAATGCAAGCATCTCTTTCTGATGTGATTTCTATAGAAAATAAGCTTTCCGATGTATAGTTTATAACCTCAAGTTTTTAAAATCCTAGTTGTTCTGACAGACTAGTTGATAGCCAAGGTTATAAAACCCAATCTATCCTGATACTTCTTTTCTATGACATATCCTTTCAGGACGTAGGCAATCATGGCTTTTCACATCTCCCTATCCCTGGTTGCTCTTAGCACGCCTTCACCTATTGTACCATGCAACCCTCGTTCCGACATCCACCTGATCAGGTCCTTCAAATATGTTATCCGCTGCTTTCCCCTGTCTCTTTCCCCCTCTATCTGGCCTGTTAGTATCAGGTTCTCCAAGCCCTCCTTCCTCATTGCATGTCCGAGGAATTTTAGTTGTCTCTTCCTGATGCTCAGTATTAATTTTCTTTTCGTTTCCATCCTTTCCAAAACTTCGTCATTGCTCACATGCTCGGTATAGATTTCCGCAGCATCTTTCTGTAGAACCACATTTGAGGTGTTTCAATTCTTTGTGGCGTACTTTGTCAAACGCCTTTTCAAAATCAATAAAAATACGTATAAGTCCTTCTTCATTTGTATTGCCCTTTCAAAGAGTAATCTAATCATAGTGTCTAGTGTCTTTGACGAAACCACACTGTTCTTGTCTTATCTCTGGCCTGATTCTGCTTCTCCCTCTATTCAGCAGGATTCGGACGATCAGTTTTGTTATATGACTGATTAAACTGATGGTTCTGTGGAGTTCGCATCTTTTGCAACTGTATTTGTGCAAATTATGTCTGAAATTGGTCCTATTATCTACTCCTATTACTGCTATGCTACGCGCATATATATATATATATATATATATATATATATATATATGCATTTTGGCGCCTGCAGGACTTTAATGCATTGTATGCCGTCGTTTTTGTTTGTTTGTTTTTAATGCACTAGATAAGTCCTCGTCAAACTGCAGTCTGCGGGAAATGTGCGTCCCATTTAGTTTGGTGCCTCAGTCTGTCAGTTAAGTGTTATACGCGATACACGTTTGGGCGATCATGTTTCCTTCAAACCATGATTGATAGGCAGAAGATTTTCCCGCAGTTGGTTGCCATTTCTTTCTACAGTAAGCACGTCTAATTTCACAATGATTTTGGCATTTCTTCAAATTTGGTCATTTTCATTTTGTTCTCACTTGTTCTCCCACATTTTCTCTCATATATAATCACATACATAAATATGCACAGTGATCACTGATTTTTTCATCTTTTCAAACCATTAGCGATTTTCACTAAGGAAGATCAAACGTGTATTTATACATATACATATATATATATATATATATATATATATATATATATATATATATATATATATATATGTATGTATGTATTTAGAAACATCACTGTAGTTTGCGTTAATACTTTACCAAGACAACTTTTAATTACAGAAGACTCTTTTATCCAAAGAAAAACAACTTTTTTTTCCATTTCTAAGGCCTATAGCTCTTCTGTAGGGAAAATGGCTGAGTTAACATTAACGAAAAATTTTCTTGAATCTTTTTTAGAAATGTAGAAAATGTTTCCTATGCCTGCTCAAGACTACTAATATTATTCTTCTTATGAATTACCTTTTTATTCCATAAACATGATATGATCATCGACGGAGAAAAATTAGTTATTAAACAAAGCATATATAGTTTCTTATAAAAAAAGTGTATATATATATATATATATATATATATAGTCATACGCAGGCAGATCAGTTTCACTCTATCACAACTCAGGTTTGAAACCCAACCGAATTGTCGTCAGTCGAAGATTCTACCTCTGACCTCCGGGCGCTCGGTAGAAGGAGGCAGATTTTTTAGCATGTATCTTATCATTATACACGCCCAATAGCTGAGAGTGTTCTAATTCATTGCTGAATGAACGATGCATAGATGCCAGAGTAGCTAATGTTTTTCAAAGTCTACCATTCTTCCAGGGTGCTCAATCAGGGTGTGAGAGCGTAAATAGTCATCCGCAGACAGATCTGTTTCGATATATATATATATATATATATATATATATATATATATATATATATATATATATATATTAGTTAGTTAGTTTTTATAAAAATAGCAGACTGCAATTCAAAAGCTATTAAGTTTCGGTGTTGAATGCACCATTTTCAGGCTTCAGGCAGTGAAATGTTGTACTTAGCACTTTGTAAAAGAAATATCAAACTGTGGAATTTATATCCATTACTTTCAACCACCTATACATATATATATATATATATATATATATATATATGTGTGTGTGTGTGTGTGTGTGTGTGTGTGTGTGTGTGTGTGTGTGTGTGTGTGTGTGTGTGTGTGTGTGTATCTGTGTGTGTGTAAGATAACGATATATATTTTTTATATATATAAAGAACAATATTTGTAAAAATGTATGCCAACTGGGAAAAAACTTTACTTGTTCTTCAGAATTTTATCGGACTAAATTTGTTATGTTGGTGTTAATACACATGCACACAAATGAGAAATGTTGTATATTTTAAAACTTTTTTAGAATTTTTTTTCCAGATCTTCTATCATCGCAGATGGAATGAAAAAGAAAATTACTGTAAATTTAATCAGCGCTTTTCTTAATTCTAAAATTCTCAGCATCCTCTTTTGTGCACTCGTACCATTATAAATTTAACCAGATAAATTCATGAACTATGAAACGCGTCACAAGCAAACTTTCCCACACTGTAATAGTTTCTTATATAAAACTTGTTGTTTACAAATTTTTAGCCTCATTGATGGATAACAAAATCTTTTTAAAAATGTGATTATTAGCAGCTGTGCCCATATCAAGCTTTATACACGCAAATAAATCTAAAACTATGGTGTGCATTCAGCATCTGTTGCTCAAAGTTTCGTATTAAATGCAACTAAAGGTTTTACTTGTCAATAAACAAACACAGACTGAAAATCGTACACACAACTTTCAAAGATCGTCTTATTTTTCCAACTGATGTTGAAGCGACTTGTCGATATATTCCTCAAACGAAATCGTTAATTCAATAATATAAATTTTCTTTGAATTAACATAGCTGATCACAAAATCACAGGATGGGTAACTGGAAGAGGTTGACATGTACACAGCTGGAAAGACGAGACACAATTCTGAATCGACAGAGACGCTATAGTACTAACTCCCAATCAGTATCGTTAAGTTTTTTCATGATATAAATATATATAGCACATCTCAAGGAAACCTATCAAAATACATAAAAAAATCACAAGAACTTAACGTATTATTAAGGACAGCCGAAGCTTTGCAAAAAAAAAAAAAAAAAAAAAAAAAAAACACTCTATAGGAGATAAAACCGAAAATAGTCTACAAAAGATTAATAAATGTTCGAAATCTTATTTACCAACTCAAAAGTTTTGCATAACGAACCTCACACACATGTGTATATATATATATATATATATATATATATATCGCTCTCTCCCTCTCTCTCTCTCTCTCTCTCTCTCTCTCTCTCTCTTTCTATATATATATATATATATAGGTCCGTAGCTGATGCTAAAAAACACCGGGCACAGAGAAAATTGCCCGG
Organism: Ascarosepion bandense; assembly: GCA_037127315.1. NCBI lineage: Eukaryota > Metazoa > Mollusca > Cephalopoda > Sepiida > Sepiidae > Ascarosepion > Ascarosepion bandense. The sequence continues at coordinate 715,354 of JBBBDQ010001987.1, read as the reverse complement.
ATTTATTAATTGACAATGTGATGACGTCATCAGTGTCATCCGTTTCCAGAAACTGATTTTTGTGGATTTTTTCGGCTATTCCAATGGAAATTAGGCACAGAACGTGAACGAATGCAGGAAATCGGGTACGGACTTCCTGAGTATAACCAATCTTTTCTCCCAAAATTAATAAATAAACAAACAGATTTTTACTGCGTTCATTCGGATTTTTTCTTCGTTTTTCTTTCTTTCTTTCTTTCTTTCTTTCTTTCTTCGTGAATTGTTTACTTTTAAGTTTAATAGGTTTTTTTGTAGGTGGTATCGGAATTTTATTAGTGCAAAGAATTTGTAACTTTAACTGAGGCAACTTCGGAGTTTCGTGAGGACACCGTTTTGATGCCTTCTCTCACCGGGGCTGGTTTTCCTTTCGCTCCAGCAAAATTATCAACGCTCTATCTTCGCCTCGATATCGAACACTTTACGATAAAAGAAATAAGTTGCTTGAGAAAACACCTTTTATCACTAAAACTACTAAAAAGATAAACAACCTTGGCACCAAAAACTATCACAACTCAACACTATATTTAAGGAAAAATATACTAAATATTAAAAGGATGAGGATGTGGGAATAAACCCCCAAAACGAAACTAGATTTTTACAAAAACTTTAAAACAAAAAATGACAGATGTTAATAAGACCCGACCACCCAATAAAAAATAACAGAGGCCGCTGTATTCTGCTTACGTACTAACGGAGAGAGAAGAATAAAATAAATGTTGGAGTGGAATAATCAAAAACTGACCCTGTCGAGATCAAAAGGAAGGGGGCAAAACAAACTGGGGAGGCTAAGAATTGCAACACGACTCATAACCTAACAACACCGGAAAATGGCCGGGAATGACACTTACTCAAATGTAAACAAAGAGAGTATCTTAACCAGGGGAGTTTAACTGGAAACCGTTCCGTTGCGTTAAAAAGGACATAGAAATAAAAATAATAGCTGGACAAAGCTCGTCACTTTTGGACACCTTTCACCAAAATCTGTCGATAACAAACCTTTTCCATCGGTTCTGATTTTCATTGGAAGCTGATGCCCAAAACATCCGACCGAATCCTGGTAAGAATAGCGTTCGTATCGCAAAATTTCCTCCATTCGCTACGTCCATACGACCCTTCTAACCACGTCTAGCAATATTAGAAACATCATTCGTGTTGCTCAGAAAATCTATCGCTGGCACCCAAGACCAAACAGAGCGCAACTCAGTCGCTGGAAACCAAGTGACTTACAGGGAGAATCATTGGGACCCCCTCTACTAATTCCCTTTAAACAATCTCATGTGAAAAATCAGTGAACGGGGGATATGACCCTTAAGGCTTCTCAACCTTCTCTGAGCATTATCGACTGAATTTGTGGCTTACGACGGCGCTCGACCCTAGAAATAGGATGAGTGATGGTACAGGAAGAAATGTCGTCCTTAACACACACCTCCAAGATCGAATCTCCTGTTAACGCACCACATAAGAAAACAAAGATCGAGAGGTGCCGATTACACTCAATATATGGCATTACTAACCGCTTATTGTCCTGGACCCGGTTAAGAGTCCAGTAAGAAATAATACAAACACCAAAATAAGAAATAACGATATATATATATTAACACAGCAAAATACAAATGCGTGGAACTCTGTTCAGTCAGTCAGTTAAGTGCTATTCGTGATACACGCTTGGGCGATCATGTCTCGAAAGAGACATGACTGACTGGGCAGAAGATTATCCAGCAGTAGGTTGCCATTGCTTTCTGCGGTAGACTGGTTGCCAACCAAGGCTATAGAACCCAATCTGTCCTGCTATTTAATCCATAACTGGAAGGAAGAGACGGATTAATACCTTTCTCAAGGGTGTTTGGCGTAAGAACGAATAATACGGGTAGGAAAGCAATACAGTAATTCGGGACTCGCAATGGTCTTACGTTAGCTATCTCTGCCTATACTGAGCTCTCACTCTGATCTCTCTCTCTCTCTCTCTCTGAGCTCTGATCTCTGATCACTGATGTCACACTATCTCTGAGCTCTGATCTGTCACCTCTTATGAGGGGAAGTATATGTAGCTGTAGGAAGAGTTCAATCCGTTGTCATGGATGATGCCAACATGACACTTATGATACGAACGCTGGGCACAGTCATCTCTGCAGACCTGATGACTTTCACCACTCGACAATAGGGAGGAGAGTAAGCGCGCGAATGCCTTCTTACGGTCTCTGAAGAGAGTGAGTACAGAAAACCGTTAAAAGATGAGAGGAAGGATGTAAGTGATGCATGCCTCAGTCCTACCCTTCATGCACAACCACTTTCACAGCAAAGTACGAGCCGACGCACTCGACCTTCATGGTACCTTCAACCAGTTCTTATCTAGCTAGAGCACGGGCTTTAATCATACTCCAAGAGTGCAGATGGGTCCGTCAGTTCAACTAAAACGGTCCACGAAGTATGTTTTCCTTCCAGGCAAATAACAGCAAGCCGGAAGATTTTTTGTTAATCTTGAACTCCGTTGACCATTTTGTACCGTTCAAAATCTTTCTGTACCACCTCAATGTCACTGCGGTACGACACGGAAATGAATATGTTAAACAAGCACACCGATTTCACGTAGTGCCGAACAGCACGCCCTGTCCCTTAGCTGGCGAAGCAGAGGCTCCAACTTTAAAGAGTAAAGTAGGTGCGTCAGTAGACAAACCTGACGAACCGGCCGAGACAGCCCAAAAGCGCACAACCCCTTTACGTCCACCTATACCACAGCACTGCGGGAGGGATACAGGATGCTGATCCACTTATAGAACAGGGTAATGATGGTCAACTCTACTGAACGCTTTCGACTAATTTAAATTTATCAGCGCGGCTTGTTCGTCGTTTTTACATCCTCTAGGATCGTGTGGATCCTGTGCAGGTTGCTTTGAATTGATCGGTCCTTCCCACTAGAAGTCTGCTCGGGTCTCAACAGAATCTCAGCAACTGACTACAAACGCTCCGTCTGGATCTTGGACAAAATCTTCAACTAGCAGAGTTATAGACATATAATTATCTAAATCTCGTCCACCATCCTTATCCTTTTTCAACACTACTGGAAATTCGGTCAGAGACAAAATCCTGTAGGAACCAATTATTGAACACGACAGTCAAAATCAGTACAAAGATGTGCGACACTCTCAAGTACAATTCGTAGGGTAGACCATCAAGACATGCAACTGCCGACACTCTTTAAAGCTTAGTATACTTCATCCTTTCTGATCTCACCCACGCATCTGGCCACTTTATTCGGCAAATGCCGGAAAAATCTGGTAAATAGCTACAACACACTTCGTCACAGAGACCAGGCTCCTTGGTAAGCCATCCCTCGAAATGCCACTGAATCCCTCGACTTACTGCTATCTCTCGGCTCCTTATCTATTTTAGGGTCTCTTTTGAGGTCAAGGATTGTATTCCAGTCGCCCATTAAGACTAATCGCGACGAATCTACCAGGAATGGTTCCAACCGACGGAAAAAGTAGACACGCTCTGCTTGGTCGTTAGGCGCATAAATCACAATGATCGGAAACGACCTTTTGTTCATGGCAACATCGGCTACAATTAACCTACTTCGTTTCACATCGACATGGACAAGGTCAACCCTCACACCCAGAGAGCGGTTGACCAACAAGGAAACGCTTCTGGCCAACAAGGAAACGCTTCTGGCCAACCTGTCTTCGTATACAGAATAGAAAACAATGTCACTAGACAGCACACGAGCATCAACTTCCCAAAGTGTCATCTGGCTCGCAACCACATCTACGCTGAAGGACAAGAGATCCCAAAGCATACGGAGCGTCTTACTCCGATCCATTCAGCATCTTGCAATAAGCCTGTCTAACTTGATAGATAGATTAAAAGATAACCCATTAGACAAAAATTGGGCGGAAATCTGCGGGTTTCAGGTCCACGACTTATTGTTTAATCTCTGACGTATAATAATGAGCCCATTCAAAACAATCCCACCACCGTCAGTCGAGAAGGTTAACTTAAACGCGCTATATAGTTAGGGAAAAAGGAAAAGAACCAAAACTCTCCATCTATACATATGCTAACATTTTCTGTCCAAGAGACTATATTTGGGCAATCCTAATGTCCTTGACTTCTGCCAAGTAACCCCACACCTTTAAGTTTTCCCCTGTGTTCCTTATTAAGTTTATTACCCCGGGAGCATGGGGAATATGGGTTTCTTTGTCGACGGGAAGTCGATAGCAGTACATTTGAATAACGACTTCAAGAGAGCCTTCCTCTGAGAGGAAATGTCCCTATTCAGGTTCTGCCTATTACCCGTGTTTTTCTTCCCTTCGGGAATGGTATTTTCACTTTTGTGGAGATGGATTGTGGGGAAAGAAATGGGGACGACAGAGATCTAAAAGGAAAGAATGTAGGCTCATTCCTTAACTTCTTGCTGGCGAAGAAGGGGCGGATTTTGTCTCGATTTTATACATGTCCTACCAGACTTTCTCTCCCTTTTTGCAATTGTCTTCTTTTCTTCTTCTTTCTCTATTCCATTTTTCAATGAGGATAGCTAAGTGGGGAGGCATCTCCTCTACCTCCATATATAAATTATGTTACGGCACCTGATCTTACTTTTGAGATTGCTGCTCTTGCTGTTTTTGGAGCTTGTAATACCGTTGTTCCGAGCTTGTAATACCGTTGTTCCGAGCTTGTAATACCGTTGTTCCGAGCTTGTAATACCGTTGTTCCGAGCTAGTAATGCCGTTGTTCCGAGCTTGTAATACCGTTGTTCCGAGCTAGTAATACCGTTGTTCCGAGCTAGTAATACCGTTGTTCCGAGCTTGTAATACCGTTGTTCCGAGCTTGTAATACCGTTGTTCCGAGCTTGTAGAAGATTTTTCATGCGACACTTAATTATTGAAGTTTCCCACACTTATTTTTTTAAGTCGCCAAAATTTTAGAAGGGACTTATAGATTATTTCTTGGTGTGGCTTTTTGACTTGAATTCGTTCAAAGTTGTTTCTTCTCTCTTTTTAGAAACAGTTGCAGGTTGGTTTAGATGGGAAAATCTTCTTTTTTTTTTTGTACTTCAAAGTTTGTCGACAGATTTAATCTGAGGGGGTTATCACTTGGTAAGTCGCTGTTAGTATCCTAACTCGAATCTTCGTTCGTTGCTGTGGATTTGAAAACTGATTTTTGGTTTTTCGATGTTCCCCCTCGCCAGTTGATGAGGAGGGGCATTCTTTTTATGAACCCGTATTTCCTGGTGGAGTTAACTGGGTTTATTGCTTAGGGTATTCCTTGATGTTCGAAATCCTCGTCACCAGTTGATGAGACCACGAAATGGTAACTCGAAACACGGTGGTAAGGTTAACAACATATATTAAGTCAAAAATAGATACAAGAGAAACGAGTAAATATAAGCTTGGCTTACTCGTGACTGATAGACAGACAGACTGTGTTGAGCTGAACTAAAGCCTCGAGAGTGATTAACTCTCAGTTAATATAGTGGTAGGAAGAGTTCATAGTTAAATGAGTAACGCCCCACAACAGTTCTCTTACTCGGTACGGTCGTCTACTCTCTGGTAGCTTGGCTGGTTTTCTCTAACGTCACTGCTTCTTCTGGTGTCGCTATTAGTTTTGACGGTGTCAATTAGCCTCCACTTTTTGTAGCTAGAATGCTGTCACACATGACATGACTGCTTTTTACAATCACTTTTGATTTTCTTTGGGGGCCTTTGATATCCTCTTCTATTGTCTCCCTGCTAACGCTAATCAATGATCGTGTTTTTACATGAGTTGTTTGCAGGGAGATCATCCACGACCTCACCGCATATCGGGCTGCTGGAATGGAGATATGCTGCTGATACTTCTCTTGAATGTTAGCGTAATAAGCATCATATTTTTCTTGGGCCTATTCTAAGCTCATGATGAGGTAGGCGACAATGAAAAATTGAGTGTCTGATGACACTCCACCATATTGATAAGCTTACGGCCATATCACGTTGAATACACCGGTTCTCACTCGATCACCGAAATTAAGCAACGTTGAGCCTGGTCAGTACTTAGATGGGTGACCGCTTGAAAATACCAGGCGCTGTAAGCGTTTAGTGACTGATGTGCTTTGTGGTGCAGTGGATATCGGCTCGGAAAGAGAAATCTATGAGCCGAGTTCGAATTCCAGTTGAATACCCTGCATTCGCTTAAGCACTGGTACCCTTGGGAAAGGTATTAATCCGTCCGTTCCCTCCAGTTATGGGTTAAATAACAGAGTAGGACACTGCTCTTAAAAAAACAAAACAAATCCCAATGAATCCTGATACTCGAAAAGAAAAAAGTATTACTAGACACACAACTTATATAAAAACAATATTAAATTGTTGAAAAGAAAAAGTTATTACCAGAAATAAATAAATAAAATTTAGTTGGCAATAAATGACCCGCCCAGGTTGATATGCCATGAAAACAAAACAGCCAACCAACAACCATATTGATGGAGTTGCCACCTCTGCTCACGACGCAAAAACATTCAAAATATGGTATTACACACAATGTCAATCAAATAAAGACAAAAACGACAAAAATGCTGGACGAAAAAGCATAAACAAAACTTTTTCATTTACTCTTTCCACACAATGTCAAAAAAGAACTCTTTCAAACAGAATCGCAATCTTGACTGAACTCAGGTAGGGAAAAAAAGCCTCTTCAGGCAGTAAAAGGTTAATTGCATTTCCTAAAGCTAATAAATCACTGTGGAGTAAGCAACGGGAAACCACTCCACTATTAATTTCAAGAATCATCATGACTATGAACTAACAAATTTTGAAATCTAACAGCGTGTTATGTCTAAAGGAATTGACTCCTCGCCCGGTAAGGAGCGACATGCGCAACAAGTGTCACATGACCGTCATCCAACGACTTTTAGCATATACAGCGTAATACATTGGAACTGATACGCAGGTGACACAGTGCTTATAGCAGAAACAGGAACGAAACTACAATCCCATATACAGAAAGTAACGAAGGAAAGCGAGAAGAAAGCACTAAACATAAACTACAAGGTACGGGCAACAGAAAAAAGAACAGCACAAAATACCAATTACCGGCGCGGGATACGAAAATCAAGCGGGTAGAGAAATTAAAACTCTTAGGAAGTGTTTCGGCAGAGGAAGTAAAGTGCGATACTGAGATCCGAAGACGTATTGACATGACCCAAAATGCATTCAAAATCTGATTAGCTTCGAAAATACGCACTTTCCGTTGTGCAGGAGGGTGTCGTCAGTGATGTACTTCTACTCAGGTCATTGGGCAGTTTCGGACCTTGCAACATCATACTACCCTCGTAGAACTGATCAGCCTCCGACGCTCCCTCTTTCTGTTCTACGCTATGCGACACTGATTTCTTATTATTTTCTAAGCCGACTTATGTTCAATACTGCCAGGAAACACATAGGGAGAGTCAGAAAAATTTCGTTGGAAACAAAGCAGAAGTTACTGGACTGTTATGTAGCATGTCCTTTAATATAGCAGTGAATACGGGAGCACCTTTTCAAAGATGAATGAAAGAGTAGAAGCAAGAGAAAGAATACCGAGGATACCATGAACCGAACATGTGATGTTTTGGAGAGAATGGAAACGAAAAGGAAACTTTCTAGAACAGTTAATGAGGAAGGACGGCTTGAAGAATCTGATATTCACAGGGCGGATACATGAAAAGAAAGGCAGGAGAAAAAGCGTGTGACATACTTGATGGTTTTAAGCAAATGGGTGGCAGAGCAGGGTTTGTGAGAAATAACAAGACAAAACGTATTAAGAAACAAATAAGTACAAATAAGATGTGGATGGTCACGATCACCAACGTCCTGAAGGAACACGGAACAAGAAAGAAGAAAGAAGAACGCTTTATTTAATTATTTATTTTGTATATTTATATATACACCGTCAACGCGAAATGTAATGGGAAGATAGGAAGCAGAGCAACAGTAGATGAATTGAGAAAAATAAAATAATTGGCACTCTCATGCAGGTTCATATAGGCCTAGAAGATAATTTTTTGCATGTTTACTGCCTGACATTATCTCAGATCTCTCATTTAACAGGTTGCATCACATTTGGTTTGGACATCACTGAACATCACAATTTCCAGCTTCTTCTCCTGGTACACTCTGCAAATATTTTTTCCAAATTTGTAAGTCCTAGCATTTTTTTAAATCTTAGTATAAAACTTATACTAGGGCTGTTTCTATTACTTTCTTTCATTTCCCCACACATGTTTAGCTAGTTTCGTATAATTTTTGTAACTTCCAGCTTGAATGATAATCGATTGTTATTACACCTTTTATATATATATATATATATATATATATATATATATATATATATATATAGCATAATGATGATCCACGTATATTAATAATAATAATAAACTAATAATAATCATAAACTAATCATAATAAACTAATAATGTGTGTGTGTATGTATGTGGGTGTGTATGTGTGTATGTGGAATAATAGGCCGATTAAATACAGTGGATTCCAAAATTCTACACCACCTTTGAAAATTTATATATTTTGTTTAATTCAACAGGAAACAAGACATTTTTTCAATTTCAATAATTTTTAAATAATTAGCTGACTCATCACACTTTTCTTTAGTATAAAAATTACATTTTAAATCTTTCACACTGATTCTTGAAATCATATAACTTAGAAAAATGTCTTTACAAATGTCTACACTCCCCCAAATATTATACTTTGTTATCACGTAGTTTATCATTGATGCATACAATCCAGAACAATCAAAAATAACACGTGCTTTCTACCAAAGCAAACAAACTCGACCAGTCTATTATTTTGCTATGTAAAGTAATTTGGCTACAAAATCATGTAAGTTTTATATGTTTTAAAAAGTGTGATGGATCTTCCCTGTTAAATTATATAAATTATACAAAATTTTCAAAGTGTGTTTAGACTTTTGCGAGCCGCTGTAAATTGGGGAGTTTAAAAACAAAATAATAATATTGACAAATTGGCTAATAAAATAGGAGTTAACCGTAGCCGGAATCATCGAGTCAGTGTGAACGATCCTTTTCTCACCTGCATGATGTGCTTACAAAGGCGGCATGCAATGTTGAATGTAGCTTTCTTCTTCCTAAGCCGGTTTCCACCGGAAGCTATCGAACCTAGTCTATCCTACTATATAATTATATTATTTTTCACTTCCTGTAACCCCCTTGTGTCTTAGTGACATTATCACCTTGCCTGGGATGAATTGAACGAAAAATAAAGTTTCATAATAATTTTCTTAAATTTTTAAGGTATCGTGTACTATCCTTTTGCGACTTCCCATAGATTTTGTCGCTATCAGAGTGTCAGAATTCCAAACATTAACAAAATAATGCAATTTAAATCAAATGTGAAGAAGAGTTATTTTCTGAAGGAAAACTAGACGCAAAATGTTAGCTGAAATAACATTGATATATTCTTTTCCGATGCAATAACAACAAAATATTCAATTATTCTTGCAATTCAGTTTGTTTTATAAAAGGATTAGGTGCTCTTTGTGTGGCGGAAAAGTGGGAACAAACTGACTTCATGACAGTCAGCCTAATGTGTTTGTGAATTCGTAGATAAAGCCTTTTTAAGCGGTTACTGGTTAATCCCTTCTGTTGTGTGAGTAGACAAGACCTTACTCAGCAGCTACTCGTTGTTGTCCCTTCCATGAGTTCATATGTTTAGATCAAATGGGTTTCCAAAATTGCTTTGAACCTTGAGAATAAATATGCCTTTTTTTCATATCTATAAGAGTATTCAAAATCTAATTTCACAAAGAGGTATTAACTTTTTGGTTAGAAAGTTTCCATTGGTTAGAAAATAGTTTAACCCTGGCTTGCGAAAATATTTTTCTTAAATTTGTGGGAATGAAGTAAATTATTATTGTTAAAATCACCGAAGTTAAACAACATTACATGTTGTCAGTATCTATAAGGGTTACCGATGAGGAATACCAAGTGCTGTAAGCTTGGGTGTGCGTGTGGTGTAGTGAATAACAGCTCGAAAATGGGGTTAGTTTGGGGATTCGATTTCTCAGGCTTTTGTTGCTATCTGAGTGTCGAGTTTCTAAATATTTAACAATCACAACAACAAAAACAAGACATCTTTTAAATAAAACATAAAAATAAATATTTTCTTGAGGAAAAATAATAGCAAAACGTCATTTGAAATAACATTGATATATCTTGTTCAGAAATCTAAACTTATTTAGAAATGGAACTATGTCTCTGTGTGTGTGTGTGTGTCTCTGTGTGCCCGTTACCTATAGACTCCTAAACGGCTGAACCGATTTTCTTGAAAATTTACACAGTTGTACTATAAGCGTCTGCAAGTGTTCTTAGCTAGGTTTTGTGTTGTGGTACCCCCGATAAATATCGATAATCGAAAAAATCGAGTTATAGAAGGAGTGGTTCGATTTTAATCAAATCTGATACACTCATAGACAAAGATATAAGAAACGATATTCAGAAGTTTCAAGTTTGCAGTTCTTGCAGTAGTGCAGAAAATCGATAATATATAAAAAACAAGATGTTTGTGTGTCTGTTTATCTGCCTGTATGTCTGTAATTTTTTCAGCCCTTTTATTTTAGTTTTTGCTTCGGGTTTGGCTCTAAGTAGGTATAATTGTAGTTCTTAGTCTCAGACAAGATACTATTTACTCAAAGGACTTATTTAGCCTTCAAAATTCAGTTTACGACAAAAAAAACTTATTTGATATCGATACCAAGAAATCAAAATTTAACTTACATTCATTTTTCTTTCAGTCTACGGTTTCGCTTTAACTGGAAACAACTATTGCTTTTTAGTCTTTAGTACCAACGTCCAAAGAGTCTGAGCTCCAGGACCATGGATTAGTTTTAATGTTTTTATTACACCCAAGCAACGCCGGGCTATATTGCTAGTATGCAATAACTATAAAATGTTAAATTTTTCTTGCAGTGAATATTGTTTATGAAATTATTCAATGTTCTTAGTGCCGTCTGAAATGTGCGGACATATTTATTTCTAACGACCAGCTTAATGTGATTGTGTGTTAGTAGTATGCAGCGGCTGTCTACTGTCATCTTTTCAATCGTGTGATTGTTCGTGGGCATGTGTTTTGAGCCTTGAGAAACAGTATGCTTTTATTTTATATCCGTAAGGGAGTACCAAAATCTAATTTCACGTAATGGTGTGAATTTTTTATTACCAGATCTATATTAGTTAGAAAATGATTTCTAACTCTCTGAAAAAATATTTTTCTCAAATTTTCGGAAGTGGTGAAGGGAGTTGTTATTGTGCAAGTGATACTAAAATAACACGTGGTAGGTCTACAACGACATATACCAAGTATTTTGGCAGTAAGTGCTTTTGTAATCCCTTCCGATGGAATTTTATTGGTTGAAAACAAAATATATATATAGGAATTAACTTCTATACGGTGTCGCTTTTTATGTCCTCTGTTTATAAAAGTCAATAACTATAATAAATGATAAAATCATGTCGATATAATTTGTATAATTCGTTTCAGCCAAGCTGAGTTTTAAAAAGAGAAGCATCAGACAATCAAGATGCGTGTTCAGCGAGTTGACTACAACTGCTGTGGGGTGTTGTTACCATGGCAATTATCCATTTTGGAGCAGGTGCATTGTCTTAATGGAACGGCACATCTCGCATGCACGCGGCTATGGGTTGAGGAGATATAATATTCTTTGGTCGTAGCTTTTCCTCTTTTCAAAGCTGGTTGATATGCAATCATTTTCCCAAACACTCAGAAACGAGCAGAAAGCGAATAAAGTGGTTTCTTGATTCTTTAGAAGACAATTTTCTTTCTCCGTGATATCTTTACACATCAGTTTTTTTTTCAAGCTTATAGTTCTTTGAAATACCTTTTTGAGTATTTTTTTTTTGTGAAATCGAAATTAAATTCACTCATGATAGAGTGAACCTTAAGGAAAAGGTATTTTAATTTAAGCTTTTTTAATTCAATTTTTTAAAAATTCATTTTTTAAAAATTTCTTTGATTCAAATTCACAAGGTTGATATTCCTCATAAAAACGCTTATGTGTTTATGCACTCAATTAAGAGACCAAAATTATAGATATATTCACATGCTAATTCAGATAAAAGAAATCGATGTTTACACTTTCTATTACTGAAATAAAATTCAGGTTTTTATTTTTTACTTAAGCCATTAATTATGTTGAAAGGGAACAGGTATGAAATTTATTAGAAAGAACGGTAGAAAATCAGTGTTTTTTTTATTATAGAAATGAGTGAAGATTGTGGAAGAGGTAGAAAGTAAAACCCAAAATATTGTTGTTCGAAAATGAAAAAAGAGCAAAAACAAAAAGACAAATGTCAATGTTTATAAAAAATAGAAACAAGATAAATCAACTCATTGTGATTGTCAATGAAATACAAAAAAATAATCTGTAAAATCAGGAGAAAGAAATAAAAAAGAAAAAGAAAGATTATAGAATAATAAATAGTGGGAAAGTAAATTTATTGACGAAAAGAATAACAGGAAAAACTAAAAAGCGAAACATTTAAAGAAAGAAAGAAAGAGATAAAGAAAGAAAGAAAGAAAGAAAGAAAGAAAGAAAGAAAGAAAAATCAAGATAACATGTGAGAAAAGGTAAGACAATATTCGTTAAAGAAAGAAAGAAAGAAAGAAAGAAAGAAAGAAAGAAAGAAAGAAAGAAAGAAAAATCAAGATAACATGTGAGGAAAGGTAAGACAATATTCGTTAAAGAAAGAAAGAAAGAAAGAAAAATCAAGATAACATGTGAGGAAAGGTAAGACAATATTCGTTAATGAAAGAAAGAAAGAAAGAAAGAAAGAAAGAAAGAAAGAAAGAAAGAAAGAAAGAAAAATCAAGATAACATGTGAGGAAAGGAAAGACAATATTCGTTAATGAAAGAAAGAAAGAAAGAAAGAAAGAAAGAAAGAAAGAAAGAAAAATCAAGATAACATGTGAGGAAAGGTAAGACAATATTCGTTAACGAAAGAAAGAAAAGAAAGAAAGAAAGAAAGAAAGAAAAATCAAGATAACATGTGAGGAAAGGTAAGACAATATTCGTTAACGAAAGAAAGAAAGAAAGAAAGAAAGAAAGAAAGAAAGAAAAATCAAGATAACATGTGAGGAAAGGTAAGACAATATTCGTTAACAGAAAAGAAAGAAAGAAAGAAAGAAAGAAAAGAAAGAAAGAAAGAAAAATCAAGATAACATCTATTGAGGAAAGGAGTAAGACAATATTCGTTAATGAAAGAAAGAAAGAAAGAAAGAAAGAAAGAAAGAAAGAAAGAAAGAAAAATCAAGATAACATGTGAGGAAGGGAAAAACAATATTCGTTAACGAAAGAAAGAAAGAAAGAAAGAAAGAAAGAAAGAAAGAAAGAAAAATCAAGATAACATGTGAGGAAAGGTAAAGACAATATTCGTTAACGAAAGAAAGAAAGAAAGAAAGAAAGAAAGAAAGAAAGAAAGAAAGAAAGAAAGAAAGAAAAATCAAGATAACATGTGAGAAAGGAAAGACAATATTCGTTAACGAAAGAAAGAAAAAGAGAAAGAAAGAAAGAAAGAAAGAAAGAAAGAAAGAAAAGAAAAAGAAAAATCAAGATAACATGTGAGGAAAGGTAGACAATATTCGTTAATGAAAGAAAGAAAAGAAAGAAAGAAAGAAAGAAAAATCAAGATAACATGTGAGGAAAGGTAAGATTAATATTCGTTAATGAAAGAAGAAAGAAAGAAAGAAAGAAAGAAAAATCAAGATAACATGTGAGGAAAGGTAAGACAATATTCGTTAATGAAAGAAAGAAAGAAAGAAAGAAAGAAAGAAAGAAAGAAAGAAAAGAAAAATCAAGATAACATGTGAGGAGAAAGGTAAGACAATATTCGTTAACGAAAAGAAAGAAGAAAGAAAGAAAGAAAGAAAGAAAGAAAGAAAGAAAGAAAGAAAGAAAGAAAGAAAAATCAAGATAACATGTGTGAGGAAAAGGTAAGACAATATCCGTTAACGAAAGAAAGAAAGAAAGAAAGAAAGAAAGAAAGAAAGAAAGAAAAAATCAAGATAACATGTGAGAAAGGTAGACAATATTCGTTAATGAAAGAAAGAAAAAGAAAAGAAAGAAAGAAAGAAAGAAAAATCAAGATAACATGTGAGGAAAAGGTAAGACAATATTCGTTAACGAAAAAAAAGAAAGAAAGAAAGAAAGAAAGAAAGAAAGAAAAATCAAGATAACATGTGAGGAAAGGTAAGACAATATTCGTTAAAGAAAGAAAAAAAGAAAGAAAGAAAGAAAGAAAGAAAGAAAGAAAGAAAAATCAAGATAACATGTAAGGGAAAGGAAAGACAATATTCGTTAACGAAAGAAAGAAAGAAAGAAAGAAAGAAAGAAAGAAAGAAAGAAAGAAAAATCAAGATAACATGTGAGGAAAAGGTAAGACAATATTCGTTAATGAAAGAAAGAAAGAAAGAAAGAAAGAAAGAAAGAAAGAAAGAAAGAAAGAAAAATCAAGATAACATGTGAGGAAAGGAAAGACAATGTTCGTTAACGAAAGAAAGAAAAGAAAGAAAGAAAGAAAAGAAAGAAAGAAAAATCAAGATAACATGTGAGGAAAGGTAAGACAATATTCGTTAACGAAAGAAAGAAAGAAAGAAAGAAAGAAAAGAAAAATCAAGATAACATGTGAGGAAAAGGTGAAGACAATATTCATTTAACGAAAAAAAGAAAGAAAGAAAGAAAGAAAGAAAGAAAGAAAGAAAGAAAGAAAGAAAGAAAGAAAGAAAAATCAAGATAACATGTGAGGAAAGGTAAAGACAATAATCGTTAAGAAAGAAAGAAAAGAAAAAGAAAGAAAGAAAGAAAAATCAAGATAACATGTAGAGGAAAGGTAAGACAATATTCGTTAACAGAAAAGAAAGAAAGAAAGAAAGAAAGAAAAGAAAAGAAAAAATCAAGATAACATCGAGGAAAGATGAACAATATTCGTTAAAAGAAAGAAAGAAAGAAAGAAAGAAAGAAAGAAAGAAAGAAAGAAAGAAAGAAAGAAAGAAAAATCAAAGATAACATGTGAGGAAAAATGAACAATATTAATTAATGAAAGAAAGAAAGAAAGAAAGAAAGAAAGAAAGAAAGAAAGAAAAATCAAGATAACATGTGAGGAAAAGGAAAAGGGCAATATTCGTTAACGAAAGAAAGAAAGAAAGAAAGAAAAAGAAAGAAAGAAAGAAAAATCAAGATAACATGTGAGAAAGGTAAGACAATATTCATTAACGAAAGAAAGAAAGAAAGAAAGAAAAAGAAAAGAAAATCAAGATAACATGTGAGAAAGGTAAGACAATATTCGTTAACGAAAAAAGAAAAGAAAGAAAGAAAGAAAGAAAGAAAGAAAGAAAGAAAGAAAATCAAGATAACATGTGAGGAAAGGTAAGACAATAATCGTTAAAGAAAGAAAGAAAGAAAGAAAGAAAAATCAAGATAACATGTGAGGAAAGGTAAAGACAATATTAATTAACCCAGAAAGAAAAGAAAGAAAGAAAGAAGAAAGAAAGAAAAATCAAGATAACGTAACGAGAAAGGTAGACAATATTCATTCAAGAAAGAAAGATAGAAAGAAAGAAAGAAGGAAAGAAAGAAAGAAAGAAAGAAAGAAAGAAAGAAAAATCAAGATAACATGTGAGGAAAGGTAAGACAATATTCGTTAATGAAAGAAAGAAAGAAAGAAAGAAAGAAAGAAAGAAAGAAAGAAAAATCAAGATAACATGTGAGGAAAGGTAAGACAATATTCGTTAACGAAAGAAAGAAAGAAAGAAAGAAAGAAAGAAAGAAAGAAAGAAAGAAAGAAAGAAAAATCAAGATAACATGTGAGGAAAGGTAAGACAATATTCGTTAATGAAAGAAAGAAAGAAAGAAAGAAAGAAAGAAAGATTATATGATGAGAACAATAACAGGTTAAATAGAAAGTGAGAAATGCTAAAAGAAAAAGGAATCAATGAGTGAATGAATGGTTGGCGAAATGAAAGCTAAAAGCAAAAGAAAAATAAACGCCGAACAGCAAAAATGAGATTAAAAAAAAACAGAATAAAAGATAGAAAAAATAATATAGGATTTAAATATAAAGAAATACAATGAAATATTAAGAAATATTAAGAAAGAAAAAAACACTCTAAGAAAGAAGCAAAGAAAAAATAAACAGAAAATAGAAAAGAAATTAAATACAGTGAAAATATTAAAAGATAATGAATTGGAAGAAAGAAATCTGACTAAGTAGAACAACAAAAAAAAAGAAAGAAAAGTTTTTAAAAATTAAAGTATAAGAAAGAAAGAAAGAAACAAACAAACAAACAAACAAACAAACAAAGAAAAAAAAAGAAGCAAACAAACAAACAACGAAAGAAAGATGAATAGGAAAAAATGAAAAACTGAAAGAATGAGATATGTAGCAGAAAAAATGATAAAAGATCGAAAGACAATGGAAGAATAAGAGTTGAAAAAGGAAAGAAAAATTAAAGAAGAAAGAATTTTGAAAGCAACAAGCAAAATAAATGATAAAATTTGTAAGAATGAGATATCAAGCAAAAAGAAAGTCAAACAATCGAAAAAAAAGAACGAAAATGGAAGATTAAAGTGTGAAAAAAAGAAAAAAGAAAGAAAATGTAAGAAATATAGAATGATGAAAGGAAAACAAAAAATAGATGATGAAAGAAAAATTAAAAGAATATGATATTTATAAGGAAGAATGAAAAAAGATCGAAAAAAGAAGAATGGAAGAATAAAAGAGAAAAAAGAAAGAAAGTTTTATTATGGTGCTGGTAAAAAAAGGAGAAAGATATATATATATATATATATATACTGTATGAAGACATAAAGATCTATTTAGAGTTATACGTTATTTTAACCCCCTCGTAAAAATCACCAGCCTAAATGAAAAGGAATTGAGCTCGAACGGAAAGAATAACGAAAATAACTCGAAGCCCATTTACGTATGGATATTAAATGCATTATTTTGTCTTTTCATCAATTCCAATTTTTTCTATTCCTTCAGATTTTTTTTTCATAGATTTTTTTCTTTTTCTCTACTTATTTGTATTTTGCCTGTTTATTTTCGTATTTGCCATTTTCTAACAAACATATTGCTATGGAGAGTAACAAGTTCCTTTCCGTTTATTTTCACACTTCTGAAGAAACAGGATCATTTATTTTCTCTATCAAATGTGAAGCAATTCTTTCTCTTAGCCGACAATTTCTGTTATCATTTTTATTATGTTATGGTAGAAACAGTGAAACCGATAAAATGCAACCGCAACTTCTACTCCAACAGTTTCTTTCCTCGCACTTCCCGACTGTGGAATTCCCTTCCACACGATTGCTTCCCCGACGGCTACAATCTCCAGGAGTTTAAATGTAAGGTCAATACACACCTCCTAACACACTAACCTGCTCCCATTCTATCAAACACTCTTCCCATCTGCCCAACCCTCATCCTCGGTATCCTTACTCATTTGTCACCTTCCTCCTGACATTCCCTATGTCTAACCTCTCCTTCTCTTTACCTTCCCCTATATAGCCCCATGCGCAATAGTGGCAGTGGAATGCCTTGCTTGGGGTGAGATGATTAAAAAAAAAAAAAAAAAGAAATCACGAACCCAACAACCACCAAATTCATCATCACGTTATTTGTCTATTCAGTTTGCTTTAATTATTCTTCCTCATTATTTTTGCTTCGTGTTTTCTTATTCTTTTACTTTTGCCATAATCAAGATTTGAATTTATATATCCTTTCTTCTTCTTTTCTTCTTGTTCTTCTTCCCCTTCTTCTTCTTCTTCTTCTTCTTCTTCTTCTTCTTCTTCTTCTTCTTCTTCTTCTTCTTCTTCTTCTTCTTCTGCTTCTTCTTCCTCTTCTTCCTCTTATTCTTCTTCTTCCTTCCTTCTTCTTCCTTCCTTCACTTCTTCTTCTTCTTCCTCTTCTGCTTTTTCGTCTTTTTCTTCTTCCTCTTTTTCTTCTTCTAAATTTTCAAAATCTTTAAATTAATTGTTCTCCATTGTCTGACTTACACCATGTTGTGATTTCAATTTATTTATCCATTATTCTTCATTCTACAAATACTCCTTCAAATACTTCTTCTTTTCTTCATCTTCAAATACTTCTTCTTTTCTTCATATTCAAATACTTCTTCTTTTCTTCATCTTCAAATACTTCTTCTTTTTCTTCATCTTCAAATACTTCTTCTTTTCTTCATCTTCAAATACTTCCTCTTTTCTTCATCTTCAAATACTTCTTCATTTCTTCATCTTCAAATACTTCTTCTTTTCTTCATATTCAAATACTTCTTCTTTTCTTCATCTTCAAATACTTCTTCTTTTCTTCATCTTCAAATACTTCTTCTTTTCTTCATAATATTATTTCTTTTCATTTCTTATTCGTCGCCATGTTTCAGTTTTCAGTTTATTTCTTCATCATTGTCTTTTTCATCGTCTACTAATATTTCTTCAAATTATTCTTTCTTGCTCTACTTTATTTTCGACTTTCCATGACTACATTTTCAATTTATTTATATTTTTTTCATTTGCTTCTTCATCTTTTTCTTACTGACCGCCATCTTCTTCGTTTTCAACTTCTTCATCTTTGTCTTCAAATGATACTTGCTTGTTCACGTTTTATTTATTCTTCACCATGACTGCGATTTCAAAATATTTATACATACTTCTTTCTTCGTCTTCTTTTTTTTCTTCTTCTTTTTATTATTATTATTATTACTTTCCTTTTTGTCTTATACTTCACGCATGATTGGTATTTCCATTTTATTTATTATTTCTTCTTCTTCCTCCTCTCTTCTTCTTCATCATATCCTTCTTTTTCTTTTCTTCTTTCCTTCTTCTAAACCTATGTCAATTTTTTTCTCTTCTTCATCAAATTAATTTTTGTTATTCACTTTTCTATGATTGCGATCTCAATATGTTTGTCCATTTTTCTTCTTCTTTGTCTACAACTACGTCTTCTTCTCTTTCAAATTATACTTACTTGTTCGTTTTTTTCTCATTCTTCACCATGATTGTGATTTCAATATCTTTGTCTTTACTTCGTTATTCTTATATATTTTCTCCTTTTTTCCTTCAAAGTATTCTGCTTTTCTTGTCCTCATTCTGCTTTTCTTGTCCTTCTTTTTATTTTTCTCAGTCTGTTTCTTCTTCAAATTACTCTTTCTTATTTTTCCTTTCTTTTTCTACTTCACCAAGATTATAGTTTCGATTTATTCGTTCTATCTGTTTCTTCTTCCTATCCTTATTCTACTTCTCATTTTTCTTCTACATTTTTGTCTTTTTCTTTCATGTTCTTCAAATTATTTTTCTGGTTTTCTTTTGACTTATTCATCAGCATGTTTTCGATTTCATTTTTTGTCCTTTCTTCTTCTTTATCATCTTCTTTTCTACTTGTTCTTCTTTATCTTTTATGATTAAAATTTCCATTTTTTATCTTATCTAATTTCATCTTCTGTAAATAATTCTTTTTCGTTTTTCTTGTTTTATTCTTCACCATTATTGAGAATTATTTGTCTTCTTCGTCTTCTTCATCATCTTCTTCATTAATTTCTTTTTCTTCCTCAAATTTCTCTTTGCTTTCTTTTTTTTTTTTAATCTTTTATGCCTAAGGAAGGCAGTTTTACTGCCACTGGTACGCAGCAGGTTACATAGAAGGAAAGTGATGAGAGAGAGGGACAGGTTATAGGGTCTGTCAGGAAGAGGGTAATAAAAGGGCGAGAATACTGATCTTATAAGAGTGGAGTGGACGGAAAAAGAGCATGAGAGAAAGGATGCGAGTCAGTGAAATAGGAAATAACTATTGACCTTACATTCAAATTTTTTGCGATTGTATCTATCGGTAAAGCAAGTTTACGAAAGGAAATTCCACACGCGGGATGTGCGAGAAAAGAAGCTGATAGAGTAAAAGTTACGGTAAATTTTTATTAGTTTCGCTGTAAAAGGAGGGAAGCTAGTTGCTTGATTAATAGCTTGAGTAAATTCATACATAGGCGGCACCATTGAGCTAAGTTAATTGGAGCAAAACCCGTGAAAGTATTTGTAGAAGAGACACAGGGAAGCCACATTACACCGGTGAGCTGCCAAGTCGTGACCATTTACATTACAGATTCTCCGTTAAGAACCCCGAGAGGAAAAATAGCAGGGGCAGCCGTGCAACAGTATTTAATACACGGATGGATAGTAGATTTATATATGGGCAGCATGTATTCAGACGGGAAAAATTTCCTAGACCTACATAGTTAAGCGGCCTTCTTAGCAGCGAATTTAGCTATGAATTCGATATAGTCATACCACTTGGGATCTGCTGAGAGAGTTAGGCCGAAGAAGTGCACTGTTTTGCTTTCAGAGAAGCTAGCCTGATGCTAATGGGGGATAGGAGCGATTGTCTGCGATCGTTAACAGATAGCAGCTTCGTTTTGGAAGAATTAAAATTTACGAGCCATTTCTTACCCCATTCCACCATAGATTGGAGGTTCTTTTCAAGCTCAGCAGTGAGATTCACTTCATCAGCCTCGGCAGATATTTGATCGAGGCGAAAGTAAACCGTAGTGTCGTCAGCGTATATGCCTATTTGGGATCTGATTACATCGGGGAGATTGTTAATGGAGATCAGGAAAAGCGTAGGACCTAGAATAGAGCTTTGAGGGACACTCGCGTTCGTATGACAGTATCGGAGGGTATGTCCGTTCAATACTACGTTCATTGTGCGATTTAAAAGGAAAGACTAGATTAGTTCAAACAATTGTCCAGTTATACCATAGCCCCACAGCTTTCGTAGGTCAGCATGCCTGACTCTGTCAAACGCTTTGGAAATATCCCGGGCAACAATTCGAGCTTCGCCGATCTTGTCGAGAGCATGGTATATATACTCAGTGATGGTCGTTAATATATCAGCTGTAGACCTGGTGAAGCTTAAACCATACTGTTTGTCAGAAAAGAGACTGTGGGCTGTGAGATGTTGAACCTCCTCGGCGTTGATAATGGCTTCGAACACTTTGCCAGTATAAAGTATTCTTAAGTATAGGAATCACATAGGAGGACTTCCAGCAGGCTGGAAAGCAAGAAGCAGATAGACAGTAGTTATGGAGTTTTGAGATAACAGAGTAGACTTCAGGGCACATTTCTTCCAGAATTATGATTGGAATTCCGTCACCACCGCTCGCTTTATGTGGTTCAAGCTTTGAAATTATGTTAGAGACCAGCAAGGGGTCAATGTGGACGTCCTTCAGTTGGGCGTCAGTTCTAGATGAAAAGTCGGGTGCAGATACTGAAGAAATGAGGGCATCAAATTCATTGATTAGAGTGGGTATTGAGGGTTTGCTGTTATTTAGTACACTTTTACAGAGCCGCCAGTAGTCTTTGGAGCCGAACAAACGGGATGCTATGCGCTGCTTCATTCTGGCAGCAAACAGCAGCTTAGCCTCATTAAATATCTTCTTGCTCAAATTACGAGCAGAGGCAAAAAGGCGCCTTTTATTGTCCTATAAAGTTATAAGAAGTGATTCCAGTGGAACGAATGGGATTTAAGTCACAACTTCCTGGCTGGGATAAAAGCATCGATGCCATCCCTAACCCAAGAGGAGACCTCGGATGCATAGTCTTTAACGGGAAGATTAAAAACATTGGTCCAAGGGACGTTACACAGGAAATCGCGGAACGAGTCCCAATCTGCTCTTTGGTAGCAGTAAGATATTCTACTGGTCTGAGGATTTTGGGTGGAGTGGGAGTAGAAGGTGATGTTAACGGAAACCACCGCATGGTCGGTTTCCAAGAGGGCAGAGCGGGTTGACATTCCAAGAGTCAAGGATGGAAGTGAAAATGAGGTCAAGTAGTGAGTCAGTTCCATTAGGGTTATCAGATAAACGCGTGGGGAAATCCACCACTTGCGTAAGGGACTGGGTGATTGAAAAATTCATAGTGTGGGCACTGACAAGATAGGTGACAGAGTTTTCCAGCCACTTGGCGTGATGGGCGTTAAAGTCACCAAACACAAATATATGAGCAGATAGATAAGAAGAAATGGCCTCATCAATATTATTGGAGATGCTGTTAAGTACAGAATAGTCGGGAGTTGAAGGGAAGCGGTAGAGAAAGAAAAGATAGCTAACTGAGCCTAGTAGAGAGGGACGGAAACACATGTAAGAATGATCTAGGTATTCAAGAGAGATCACCCTAGCCAGAGACAGATGGACACTGACATAAACATCAAGCCCATGCATATGAACATTGGAGTCCTTCCTGAAGAGGGGAAGGTAACCAGGGACGTAAAACTCAGAAGAGGAGATAGAAGGGTCAAAGTTGGTTTTGTAGAGGGCTAAGATGTCAGATGTCTTTACTTGTGGGAAGGATTCAACGCTGTAAAAGTTAGCACGTATACCTCGTATGTTTGCGAATGCGATGTTGACACTTTTTTGCGATGGTAAAGGCTTATTTAATTCTGTCATTTCCGTAAACTTGTAAAAGAAGTTACTGTAAAACTCTTATTTTGACTTTGAAGGCTTATCTTGATATAAACAGACTGTCTTTTAACCTTCTCAAAGTAACAGAAACTTGTTTTTTGATTAGCTGGTTTAGTTTTGCTATTTTGATAGTGTGTATTCATGGTTAGTGTGTATTAAAGTTTAGTGTATTTATTAAAAGAGAGGCCTAGAGTAGAATCAGTCGGTGGCAGTGCGCAGCATGTGTAGAAGGGAAACTAGTGCAAACTGCAGAATAATGTGGCCTCAGGGTTGCACCCCCGTGGGTTCATGCAGGGACACCCACCCATGCGCGACATGGCACTACAAGAAGACGCTACGCAAGAGTTCGGGCTCCTAAGTACCAGTCAGAAGCAGCGACCAGGAAACTGCCAACCCAGTACCCTCAGAATGAAGAGACGTTGCCATCATCCATAAACATTGCAACAAGCTTGCGACAGCACTACCACTAGGACCGGAGAAGAGGAGAGAAACCGGAAACCCCTTCCTAAACAAGAAACAAGCATGCACCTCTACTCCTGTTCAAAAGAAAAGAGAGGAGTGTGATCCGGACGATAGAAGGGTCTATCTACTCCAATTAAAAAAAATATTACTAATTTTCAAGTCGGGACCAGCCTTTAAAGCTAAATAAAAAATTACAGTACCTTCCATTTCATGTTTTAGAAAATGACAGAATTAAATAAGCCTTTACCATCGCAAAAAAGTGCTGATCAATTTTTAACAGGAAGGAACCAAAAACATTTTTTTAAATTCCACTGCCGCTATATGTCAGAAGACAAACGTGTATTACACAATAAATAAATAAATACATTTCCAAAATTAAACTAGTAACAAAAAGTAATGACAAAGATTATCAAGCAAGCTTACCAGCCACTCTAAATCGAGATGAGTGAAACTTCAAAAGATACTGTGGTGAGCCATTTCACTTCTTTCAGTTACGAATAAAGTAAGTGACTGACAATTGACCAGAGCACATATCCATGAGAGGGGGCGAAGGTAAGGAAAGAGCGCATATCCAAGAGATGGGTTTAAAGGGAAGGAAAGAGAGTACGTCCAAGAAAGAAGGTGAAGGGAAGGAAGGAAAGAGTAGGTCACACAGTCGAAGAAAAACTACCCTTAATCAGGAATTTAAGTTTCTGTTACTTTGAGAGGGTTAAAAGACAGTCTGTTTATATCAAGAGAAGCCTTCAAAGTCAAAATAAGAGTTTTACAGCAACTTCTTTTACAAGTTTAAGGAAATGACAGAATTAAATAAGCCTTTGCTATCGCAAAAAATTGCTGATCTGTTTTTAACTGGAAGGAATCAAAAACTTCTTTTTTCTTTTTTGTCTATATGCCGGAAGACAAATGTGTAGTACAAAATGAATAAATAAATAAATACATTTCCAAAATTAAACTAGCAACAAAAAAAAGTGGGTCACAGAGTCGAAGAAAAACTACCCTTAATCAGGAATTTAAGTTCCTGTTACTTTGAGGGATTCTTCACCATGATTGAGATTTCAATTTCTTCTTCTATGTGCCCTGTCCCGTCAGGACGTAGGCACTCATGGTTCTCCACGTCTCCCTATCCCTGGTGGCTCTTAGTATGTTTTCTCCTGTTATATCTCGCAACCACCGTTCCATCATCCACCTGATCAGGCCCTGCAAATATGTTATCCGCTGCCTTCCTCTGTCTCTTTTTCCCTCTATCTAGCCTGTTAGTATCAAGTTCTCCAAGTTCTCTTTCCTCATTGCATGTCTCAGGGACTTCAGTTGTCTCTTCCTAATATTTTTTTCTTACAATTTTGTTATTCTGTTTATAAATTTTTACTTTAATGTAAAAACGAAACATTTTATCCATCTCAGAATCTTTTCAACCTTCTCATATTTAAATTGTGGAGATGTGGTAAAACCGAGCAAAGCGAGGGAACGGATGTTTGCCAGGAAAGTAAATGTCCAAAACTGGTCTTTGCGCATCTGTCTCCACGCAGAAGTTTCAGAGGTAAACCAAAAATGAATAAATATAAAATTCCTTTCAAAGACCTGAAGTGGAACTCTGGATCCTGATTGGTCATCAAATCGCAAAATTCAAAATACGTCAGAGAAACGATTTTTCCATACCTAAAGAAGAAAATCGTCTCTGAGCCACACCACGTGATTATTCAATATTTAAGGATGGTCACTAACCGATCACGGACAGTCAGAGAAGGCAGGTTGCTGACACACATCAAAGATTTAACCCTCAATTTCAAGTGACCCGGACATTGCCTTCTCTCTATCTCTTTCTCCTTCCCTATCTCAAAAATTACTGCTACAAACATACTGTACGAACTCTTTATTATCTCATCATTGAATACGAACTCTACTCATAATTTCTTACTAAGGTTTATAATTGAACATTAATTTCTACAACTCTTGTTATTCCTCCTTATAATAAATTTCTATTTTACATTCAAATTGTATATAGTATATTGTATTCACACTCCACCCACGTCTATTGAACAGGTGAAGAGGCTCATCCCTTGTTCCCTGTTTAGGATGTGGTTTCCGGCTTTCACATTTCCAATCATTTCACTCCTTTTTCTTTTTCTTTTTCTCAATTGGAGTAGATAGACTAAACTATCGCCCGGTTCACACCCACCCACGTCTATTGAGCAGGTGAAGAGGCTCATCCCTTTTTTTTTTAATCATATTACCCCAAGCAAGGCAGTAATGCCACTGATGTGCAGGTGGCTACTTAAGAGTGAAAAGATTGGAAAAGAGAAAGCCGGAAACCACATCCTAAACAGGGAACAAGGGATGAGCCTCTTCACCTGTTCAATAGATGTAGGTGGAGTGTGAACCGGGCGATAGTTAGATCTATCTACTCCAATTAAATTGTTCCCTGTTTAGGATGTGGTTTCGGGCTTTCACTTTTCCAATCTTTCATTCCTTTTTTTCTTTTTAATTTGAGTAGATAGACTAAACTATCGCCCGGTTCACACTCCACCCACGTCTATTGAACAGGTAAAGAGGCCCATCCCTTGTTCCCTGCTTAGAATGTGGGTTACGGTTTTCTAAAAGAATACGTCTACTTATTATTATTATCTTTTTCTTCAAATTCTTTATATTCTTCTTCAAATTACTTTTTTTCTGTTTTTCCTTCATGTTATTTTTCACCATGATTGCAATTTTAATTTATTTGGCTTTTCTTCGTCATCTTCACCTGCTACTTCTATTTCTTCTTCAAATACTTCTTCTTAAAATAATTTGTCCTGGTATTCTTTTCTTAAATATTCTTCGTCTCCTTCTTCAAACTGAACTTTCTTATTAATATTTATCTTATTATTATCTATGAATGCGCTCCCAATATATTTTTACTTTCTTCTTCTTCTCCTCTTCTTCTTCCTCCTTCCTAATATTATTCTTTCTTTTTCTTTAATTCATTCTTCATCATAATCTCGATTTCAATTAATTTGTCCTTCCTTTTTCTTCTTTTTTTCTTCCTGGTCCCAGTTATTCATTTTCTTCTCCTTCTTTTCTTCTTCTTCCTCTTCCCTAGTAATCTTCTTTCTTGTTCTTTAATTCATTCTTCGTCATCATCTCGATTTTAATTTATTTGTTCTTCCTTTTTCTTCTTTTTTTTTTCTTCGTGGTCCCAGTTATTCATTCTCTTCAGGCAGACGACCCATAGGATGTCATTGATGTGGACCTAAATTAGGACCATCAATGATAAGACAAACGCCAATGTAGGGTTACACATATATTAGACAAAACAATACAACGATACAAGATATACACATAGGAAAGCCAAAAGAGAATACTGTACTGTAAGTCAGTGAACGCTATTAGAATCTCCACAGATTCATAGCAACCGTATCTACCCACTTAAGGCGAGATGTGTCACAAGGTTTTTTCAATGTGTGTTTTCCCGGTCATATATCAGGCCAAAAATATCTATCTATTCCAAAAGATCGTGCCACGACCCCCGGTTTACGAGAACAGTGATCTGAACAACTGGTCTACTGCGGCGTTCAGAGTCTCAGCAACAGTATTTAGTCACCTTCCCACTTAAGGCGAGATGTGACACAAGGTCTTTTTAATGTGGGTTTTCCCGGCGATATAGCCAGGCCAAAAATATCTATCTTTCTCCAGTCGTGATTCTACCTTTCGGTGGAACCACAACTGGGTTAGTGCACTCTGCCTTCGGGCAGAAAGCGCTCTCCGCCCGAAGGCAGAGAGCTGACAGTGTCAATAGTTGCAGAGGTAAGTCCGCTACTAAGAGTCTCCACTACATTATTTAGCTGTCCCTCCCAGTAAGGGCAACATATGACACATGGTCAGTTTATAACTGGAATTTCCGGGCTATATGGCCCGGCCAAAAAATGTCTATTATTCCCCAGTCGTGCTTCTACCCTTCGACGGAACCACGACTGGGTTATTGCTCTCTGCTCGGAAGCAGAGAGCGCCCTCTACCCGAAGGCAGAGAGCTGACAGTGTCAATAGTTGCAGAGGTAAGTCCGCTACTAAGAGTCTCCACTACATTATTTAGCTGTCCCTCCCAGTAAGGGCAACATATGACACATGGTCAGTTTATAACTGGAATTTCCGGGCTATATGGCCCGGCCAAAAAATGTCTGTCTATTATTCCCCAGTCGTGCTTCTACCCTTCGGTGGAACCACGACTGGGTTATTACTCTCTGCTCGGAAGCAGAGAGCGCCCTCTACCCGATGGCAGAGGGCTGACAGTGTCAATAGTTGCAGAGGTAAGTCCGCTACTAAGAGTCTCCACTACACGCCAAACGTTAATAACACTCATATACATATAATACTATGACGAGTCCATTATCTTATGTGGGTAATACCCCACAACAGTAATGTACAGTGTCCGATGGGTCTCCATTTTATATTTATTAAATTGTCTCCATTAAATTGTCTCCATTTTATATTTTGTAATTTAGCGCATGCACGACTTTTTTAAAATTTTTTATTTGTTTTGCCACCTGTTCAGTATAATAGAGCTATTTTAGTGGCATTTGTGAGAAAGAGAGCACCATTATGCCTCCATCCATTCTCCCACCTGGTCTCGGAGGCCTACATCGAACGTTTTGAGTAGGTAGGGCTACTCTGTGTCAAGTGGATGGCTGCTGGAAGCTCCTATGTACGGCATCAAAAGTCTACACCGTGCCGCACAAGCATGAGAACCCAGTCATGACTATTAGACTAGTTCTGTAACCACATCACCCTTTACAGCTGGCCAAAGAACTCCACAGACTGTAACCTATCTGATGACTGTATGCGGGGCTCAATTGAGCGAGAGGCCCACACACTTCTTGTAAAACGAAAAATAAAGTGGAGGTTAGATCCAAGTGAATCATCAAAATATTGCCCAAAGTCTCCACTGCATCCTAAAAATTTCATGGTTACTATATGGTGGTCTTTCAAAGGGGTTATTCATTATTAATTCTTGCCTCAAGGGAAAACGATAACAACGACCTCGTATATCGGAGAAATTGGGTGTAAGCACGAAAAAATTAAAAATAAGCATCCTAAATTGAGAATGGGTCCATTTAGCTGCACGATAACACACGGCCACACACATAGCAATCAACTATCCAAATAAATTGAGTGTAGGCACGAAAAATTGAAAAAGAAGCAGACTAGACTGAGAGTAGGAATGGATCCATTTTGCTGCACGATAACAAACAGACAAACACTTAGCAATCAACTATCCAAATAAATTGAGTGTAGGCACGAAAAATTGAAAAAGAAGCATACTAGACTGAGAGTAGGAATGGATCCATTTTGCTGCACGATAACAAACAGACAAACACTTAGCAATCAACTATCCAAATAAATTGAGTGTAGGCACGAAAAATTGAAAAAGAAGCATACTAGACTGAGAGTAGGAATGGATCCATTTTGCTGCACGATAACAAACAGACAAACACTTAGCAATCAACTATCCAAATAAATTGAGTGTAGGCACGAAAAATTGAAAAAGAAGCATACTAGACTGAGAGTAGGAATGGATCCATTTTGCTGCACGATAACAAACAGACAAACACTTAGCAATCAACTATCCAAATAAATTGAGTGTAGGCACGAAAAATTGAAAAAGAAGCATACTAGACTGAGAGTAGGAATGGATCCATTTTGCTGCACGATAACAAACAGACAAACACTTAGCAATCAACTATCCAAAGGCAGCAAATTATTAGATTCTGCCTCAACTTTCATATTCACCTAGTATATCTCCTATTGATTATCACTAATTTAAGCATTTAGAGCTTTTCATACTCAATAAAACATCTTCAGATAAGGAAGAGGTAGTCGAAGTATGTGAAATGCTTATTGCATTACAGGATGTGCGCTGTGGTGCAGTGGATATTGGCTCGGAATGAGAAATCGAGGAGCCGAGTTCGAATTCCAGTTGAATTCGTTGCATTCACTTACGAACAAATACCCTTGGGAAAGCTATCTAATCGATCTCTTCCCGCAAGTCATGGGTTAACCCTCTAGGGCTATTCGTATCATATTTGATACAGTATGAAAACAAGCCTTGAAAGAAATATTTTCCTGAAAAATTTTTTAAGAGAAATATTTTATAAATTTCAAATGAAAGCAGTACTGACTGCTCAGTCAATGAATACCAAATGTTTCCTTATAGGGAAATACCAAATGTTTCCTTATAGGGAAATACTGTATCAAATATGATACGAATGGCCCTAGAGGGTTAAATAGTAGGGCAAATTGGGTTCTATAGCCTGGCTGGCAACCAATCTACTTCAGAAAGCAATGGCAACTTACTGTGGGATATTCTTTCGCCCAGCGAGTCATGTCTCTTTCGAGACATGATCGCCCAAGCGCGTATCACGTATGGCTCGTAACGGACTGATTACATTAAAGGATGATCTTTTAATGATGAGATCAAGAATTTAGAGGTAGATTGGTAAACAGTGATTCATTAACATCGTGTCTATTTCAACTAAATAAAATAGTTATTTAACATTTCGGAAAGGTTTTATTCGTTTTCTATAAAATGTGTGACAACCTAATATTTTTCTTCTTTTTTTTTATCATTCTCAACACGTCTTTTAACTTTTATTATCGTCAAGATCGATACTGTGTAAACGGCTAAATAATTCTAATAACCATGAATAGAAAAACAAACTTAATATGTTACTTAAAGAAAAAAGGTAAGAAAATAAAACTTGTCGTCATTTTTATCACTTCATCTCCTTGTGCTAATGTCAAAGCTAATTGCCCCCATTACTTCCAATGTCCGCCTTTATTCGCTCGCATTTCAAAGGATACCCACCAAACGTCACTAAAAATTTCAACAGTCGAGCTTTGATAGCGAACATCGTGAAATGATGAGTTTCAGAATATAATTCATTTTTTTATTTATTTCGCAAATAAGCATCCTTTTATTCTTTTTATTTATTTTTTTTACTACCACGCTTAATATACACTGGATCTTAGAATGTCTAACGAAGTATTTTTTCGGTTTTTTTGTTTTTTACTGTTTTTTGACTCAGTAACTGTTTAGAGCTAATGAAGTATGACAAAGTGATTTACGAGTGTGTATGTGTACTTGTTTTAAATTGTTCAGTTGGTGTATACACTTCCATTGTACAGATTTTAATGCGTAGAACTGTCCGATAAGAATTTTATGGCAGCAAAATAATGTGTTGTAGGCCGAATACACGCTTCAAAGGAACAATAAAAGAAGGGTAATTGATGGATTTCGTAATCAGTGAGTTAGATAAAGTAAATCTTTCAATTATGTTCATGGAAAAAAATTCCTATTTATTTTTTTATGCTAATATTTAATCCTTTGAAATACGATTTCTATCGGAAGCTGGCTGGTTGTGTAATATATTGACACATAAAGTGGAAGCAGTGAATGGCGTTCGAGCTCTGAGCTCAGCATCTGCGCTCAATTTGGCACTTTTAACTTTGAGAAAGAAAAAAATCCGTCATTTCATCCGTGCTCACTCGGTATGAGTTAAATCGCAGGGTAAACCGAACTCTTTAACTTTGGGTGGCATTCACTCAAACCAAAAGGAAACTGCATTCAAAACGGTGGAAAATAGCAACGGGAAAACAATTCCATTGTTTACAAAGTAATCATGGCATTTCACAAATAACATAGTAAAAGTGAATATGTATAGATAAGTGATTGCCTACTACTTGAATGGAGATAATATCTTTTAAGAAATATTTTTAAAATTTTTATATATTTTATTTATTCTTTGTGTACATTGTAGAACTAAGGTATCTTGTGACAACAGCCAAAAATTAAGTGATAGCAAATCCATGTTGTTTTCCGTTACAATTCCTCACCGAAATCACACTACCTCAGTATTTTTAACAACTTTACCATTTTAATTGTCTTAGAATGGATATTTGACACTATAGATAATGATCATTTAAACATTTTATACCACATCTCAAACGT
The DNA here is from genome assembly GCA_037127315.1 of Ascarosepion bandense. NCBI lineage: Eukaryota > Metazoa > Mollusca > Cephalopoda > Sepiida > Sepiidae > Ascarosepion > Ascarosepion bandense. The sequence continues at coordinate 684,379 of JBBBDQ010001987.1, read as the reverse complement.
ATCTACTAATAGAAAAAAACCTTCTTGCATTATCGAGAGAAATTTAATGATAATGTGGAGAGTAGCTACGCTGATCATAGTCATCCGTAGTCGGCGTAAGAAAAAAAAAATTAACAGAAAAAAAATAATAATCTAACCAGTGTTGCCTTAAAATATGACTCAAAATAAACATTTCCCAAAAGATCCATGATCTGGAATTGGAATGAAACCTGTGATGGCATCTTCCCTGAATTCGTCATAAAAGATTAGTACATGGAATTAGTACAGAATAAGCATTTCAAATAACTCGGTATGTAGATCAGTTAAAACAAATGTAGAATAAAAGACAAGGAAATCGAAGACAGAATAAGTCGCACTATATGTATTTTCACACAATACAACAAATTTCTACAAAACCAAGAAAGAAAAGAATCCATCATTTCATCCGTGCTCACTCGGTATGAGTTAAATTGCAGGGTAAACCGAACTTTTCAACTTTAGGTGACATTCACTCAAACCAAAGGGAAACTGCAGTGAAAACGGTGTAAAATAGCAATGGAAAATAATTCCATTGTTTGCAAAATACTTGTGACATTTCACAAATAATATGGTAAAAAGCAAGTTCGAATTCCAGTTGAATTAGTATGCATTTCACTTCTGCGCAAATACCTTTGGGAAAGGTATCAATCCGTCTATTCCTTCCAGTTATGGGTTAAGTAACAGGGCAGATTCGGTTCTATAGCCTTGGCTGGCAACCAGTCTACCAGTCTTTCGAGACATTATCGCCCAGGCGTGAATCACGTATGGCATTTAACTGACTGAATGTCTTCTCATTATCTGAACGTTATTTCTGGAAGGGATGTGTGGATGACATTTCACCTTGTATAAAATTATCACTATTTTCTAAATTAATTTCTTTTCTTACCGATCTTGATATAAATTACATAATAAAAAATTATGATTCCTACTTTCGATATTGAATTAATAACTCAACAACTTCCTATTGATTTCAGATTTTCTTCAATTCTTGTGATCTTACAAAAATTCTTAATCTAGAGAATTGTTTTATTATAAAAAATAAAAATGAATCCAAGCGTGTTAGATATTTGAAACCAAATTTGTATGTACCAGTGTTATACGTATCTACATCATTAATTGTCCAGCTAAATGCTGATAAAGGCATTTACTTTTACAAAAGTTTTAATACAATCTTCACTCTCAAAGTGTCAAACAATTACAAGTCGCTGATTACAAATCAATCGATCAACGTATAGATGTCTACCTGGTGTCACATGGGGCAAACATGGTGGCTGCATCATTCATTGAAATCTCCAGAATTTAATACAATCTTCACTCTCAAAATGTCAAACAATTACAAGTCGCTGATTACAAATCAATCGATCAACGTATAGATGTCTACCTGGTGTCACATGGGGCAAACATGGTGGCTGCATCATTCATTGAAATCTCCAGAATTCTTCTCAAACAAATTCAAAAACTGGTGATACGGTACATGCCGATGCTAGAATAACCAATCGTTTTAAGGTGCATTGAGTATTTGAACGAGTTCAAGGAGTCACGAAACAGTACAACATTGCTGTCACAGGTCAATGACGTGTTTAGAAGACGCAACGTGACCCCATCCACAGTAAACATTATACAGGGTGTCCCTTAAGTCTGGAAACAAGAAATCTTAATAAGTATATATATATATATATATATATATATATATATATATATTATTTCCAAATATAAAACATATATATATATTATTTCCAAATATAAAACATATATATATATATATAATTTCCAAATATAAAACATATATATATATATATATATATATATATATATTATTTCCAAATATAAAACATATATATATATATATAATTTCCAAATATAAAACATATATATATATATATATATATATATATATATATATTATTTAAATATCCAAATATAAAATATATATATATATATATATATTTATCCAAATATAAAACCAAATATAAAACATATATATATATTATTTATTAAATTTAAATATATATATATATATATATATATTATTTCCAAATATAAAACATACATATATATATATATATATATATTATTTCCAAATATAAAACATGTTTTTGTCGAAAGAAGAAAAAATCGACTTCTTTTTCTGGGGTAGGCTAAAGGGGGCTAAAGGGGGTGTACCCAATGAAAACCACAGATGAAAGACATTTGATTGAACGCATAAAGAGTTAATATGCTAAAATTGCCGACAATATGGAGGAATTGCATCGAGTTTATGTGCATGAACTTCTACATCACGAATGTTATAAATCATATTGAACATTTTATATGTTCAATAAAATGTTGAAAATCTATTTTCTTAAAAAATATATCCTTTTTTAGAACTGTAGGGACTACCGTAGAACTACCAAGAGACTACTCTGTAGATTTTAAGTTATTTCTTTGAAATACCCAAATCCCAAGAACCACTCAAAGCAGGAGGTATGAGGTTGTTGTTACAAAAAACGAAATGCCTATTTTGAGAATATGTAGGACGTACAACAGGTGGCCCACACAATCCATTATAGAACTACCAACACCCAATCCGGGCGCTTTTTTGTTTCTTCACAAAATACAACACGCAAGAGAAACCGTTCTACAGTATTGCCGGAAAGCCGACAATAAACTTCGATCTTGAGGTTCTGTGACGATGTAGGCGCACGGACTATACAGCGAATGCTGAAAGGTCCTCCAATCGTTCAATAAGACAATCTGATATTTGGTCATCTAGTCAGTTTTGGAGAAGTGGGTCGGGATAAAACCATTTCATCACTTCCTTGTAAAAAATTACACACACGCTATCAATTAGATACTAAATTAAATGACATAAACTATAAAAATATCAAATAGTATAAAAATGACAAAAAAGAAAAGATACCAAATATAAAAATAGATATGTGTTGTGTCATGGCTCGTACCATGTGACATCCGGTCGCCCGGAAGTATAAAAGTCAATGTGTGTTTAGCAAGTTGTCATTATCACGGACTTCATGATGTAACACCTACTACTGCAAGAGACTGTAAATATTGTATATACCTCTTGGTTGTACCACTCTGGTAATAAAGTAGTGTATCTAGATTTCACTGTGTATCTCTTCATTCCACGATACAACAATATGTTTAATAACGAACTTGTCACAGCAAATGACATATGACAACAGACAGGAAATTTAACAGTAAGAAAGTACACGTGACACCGAATGACATATAACAAGATATACGAAATAAAACAGACAATATGTTTAAGAAAGAACGTTACACACCAAATAACATGTCACGACGGATAACAAATATAACTGAAAATACATATCACACGGAATGATATGTAACAACGCAAATATCAAAGTATTTTCTAAGCAATGGAACTTATTAAAATTTCATCGATTTGTTTGCGAAATTGAACAAAATGTTGAGTTTGTAAATTTCAACAAAAATGTTAGCAAAAACTTCAACAATGCTAAATGCTGTGGGATTTTGCAACACGCTGACACATGTTGTAAAAGAATTCAATATGTATGCAAACTAATAATGCATGCAAAATACAATATTGTGTCAAATTAATGAAAATGTATTTTACTAAGAGAAGCACTTTGGTAAAACTAATAGTACGTTAGACACCTTTTACCTGTTTTCAATTCTCCCCCAAATTTGGTTTTGATTGGTCAATGTATGGCTATTTTAGGACTGGCTAACGGAAGTCACATAATTCTCTATCTAAACTTATTTATAAATTGAACTTTGTCTGTGTGTGTGTATGTGTGTGTGTCTGTATCTGTGTCTGTGTGTGTGTCTGTGTCTGTGTGTGTGACTGTGTCCGTTACCTATAGACTCCCAAAGGGCTGAACCGATTTCCTTGAAAATTTACACACTTGTACTATAAGCATCTGCGAGTGTTCATAGTTAGGATTTGTGTTGAGGTACCCCAGATAAATATCGAAAATCGATAATCAAAAAAATCGGGTTATAGAAGGAGTGGTCCGATTTTAATCAAGTTTGATACACTCATAGACAAAGACATAAGAAACGATATTCAGAAGTTTCAAGGTTGCAGTTCTTACAATAGTGCAGAAAATCGATAATATATATATATATATATATATATATATATATATATATATATATATAAGACAAGATGTTTGTTTGTGTGTCTGTTTATCTGCCTGTATGTATGTATTTTTTCAGCCCTTTTATTTTAGTTTTTGCTTCAGGTTTGGCTCTAAGTAGGTATAATTGTAGTTCTTAGTCTCAGCCATGATACCATTTACTCACAGGACTTATTTAGCCTTCAAAATTCAGTTTACGACGAAAAAAACTTATTTGATATCGATACCAGGAAATCAAAATTTGACTTACATCCATTCATTTTTCTTTCAGTCTACGGTTTCGCTTTAACTGGAAACAACTATTGCTTTTTAGTCTTTCGTGTCAACGTCCAAAGAGTATGAGCTTCAGGACCATGGATTAGATTTAAAGCTTGCATTACTCCCGAGCAACGCGGGTCTATACTGCTAGTATATAGATAGACATAAGAGATGGAAATAAAAGATTTGAAGAGGTTAAAATTGCAGTGGCCGGAGAAGCATCCACTTAAGAAAAGTCTTTATTTAAAAGTAGTGTCTTGAAAAGTTTATAGCTACCTTACCTAGTTCGTTAAGATTTAAATTGCTTGCATTGTAAACGCAGTTGAAAGTGGGCTAATCTGATAAGTATCTGTCTATGTTAAGTCCGTAGACTCACCGGGTGAAGTAGAGGTGCACAGCCGTACTTGACTGAATTTTTCTGATTTAGTTTTCTACAAAACGCAATATTTACGAGGTGGAGTAAACACCCAATACCTAACACGCTGTTGATTTCTAGACTAGTTGCCAATCAAAACTAGAACTCTCAGTCTGTCTAGCTATGAAACTCTACCTGATAGGGAAAAAGAGATGAATTCATACCTTTTCACATGTATTTTTCCAAAGGTGAACACAAGGAAATCGGTTGGAATTGAACTCGCTACTAATGAGTATTTAACAAATTTATTTATGCTAACACTTCAGAAACAAAGCCATTTTTCTTTGCAGATTTATTCCTAAAGAAGAGTACCCAAAACTAGAATAGTTGTGGGAACAACAAAAGCAACAACAATAACATAAATATTAGAATTTTTTCTGATAGTTCACCCAATATAAGGCCCAAAGATCCCTCGAGGAAGAGGTTTACTGAGTAAGTTTGTAAGTAAAACGGAATGAGAAATAAGAGAGTATTATTAGGAAATGCAGATAGATATCGTCTGACCGTGGACTTACAGAGATCAAGGTTGTAGTTTTCAGTGTAGAGTTGTGGGATCTCCTCTTTTTCTATGATAATGCACTCGACTTGAGTATGCATATACTCCTGCCATAGAGAGATCAGGATCCGATCCGTAAGAATCGATGAGATCCGTAGGATATTGTCAGATACCGAGCGATACCGAAGTTTCACAGAGAATACCGCGTCAGTAGTCATAGTAGCTCTGAGCTCTACTCAGCCAGAACAGTATTACTTAGCACCCGTCAGTTCCCGATGTGGACTTACTAATTTTAGCATGGCTTCACTTCAGAGACTTGCATATATACATATATAATCCTACTAGTCGTATTCCTGGATTACTAACCTGCGTTTAAGTTTGTATCTTTACATCTAATATAACTTATTTTTTCTATCTCATATATGTTGTGTGCGGTTTCTCACCCGGAATCCACAGCAGAAAGCATTCTTACTGAAGTTTGTTCTACAAAATAACAATTCTGTTGAGTATCAAAAGAATAGGAAGGGATATTTTGCAATGATATTTACGCTGTACAAAACTCAAAAAACACTAGAGGCAGAGAGTAACGGAATCAGATGCACAGATTATGCGGATATATGGATAAGAAAACGATTAACACTAGACAAGAACAGTTTAAGATTGAAGTAATCGGAAGAGCATCCTCTGAGGAGTCAGTTCCACAAAACAAACATCTGTAGGAAGAAGCTGCTCGAGTAGAACTTCCATCTCATCAATGGAATACAAAGTAAATGATGTGGTTACCTATAATATGCGTGGCGTGGCTTAGCCGAAAATGTTAAAAACTGATGGAATGAAAGAAGGTATATCGTCTCAACACTTTCCATAGAGCAGCGAGGTTTATGAGAGCTTCATCCGTGGGAAAGTGATTATAGGGTGGAAAATAATGACGTCACCAACACGAACGGAGTGATTGAACAATGAAGACTGAGCAGTACTTGCCCGTATATGGCAGCAGTAGTCTATTGAATAGGGATCGTTTGTCACTGTGTGCATTGTGGTGCAGTGAATATCAGCTCGGAACTAGAAATCAGGAAGCCGAGTTCGAATTCCAGTTGAATTACTTACATTCACTTATGCGCTAATACCCTTGGGAAAGGTATTAATCCGTCTCCTCTCCCCAATTATGGGTTAAATAATAGGACAGATTGGGTTTTATAGACTTGGTTGGCCACCAGTCTACTGTAGAAAGTAATGACAACCTACTGCGGGATAATCTTCTGCCCAGTCTGTCATATCTCTTTCGAGACATGATCGCCCAAGCGTGTATCACCTATGGCACTTAACTGTCACTGTTAACACGGCATGACGGCTTTTCTTTGGGCAATAATAGCGTAAAATTATAGAAGATAGGAGAATATTTTAAATTATTCAGTCTTCGTCAATAAAAAAGAACCGTCTCTACTACAAAGGTTACCCGTCAATTTCGACCCAATATTTAAACCAATCGAGTACTTTAGATGGTTGTATCATTTTTTTTCTTTTCTATTTGAAAGATGCGGCAAAATGCCGTCATAAACTGAATTAAAAATCGAATTCTTTACTTAGCAGGATCAATTTGATTTTGGCATGCTGTCCGACAGTTCAGCGCTGGTCTTACGTTGAGGGTTTTCATTCCAATTATCGAACGTCAAATGAGAATCAATTGTTGTCTATCAACAACAAAAGGGGGCTTATAGATGTCATCCGTTGAAAATAGTAATCAATAATGTAGCCCTAGAAGTAATTCTGTGTATATTTTTATTTTTTTGCGAATGTGCTTTTCTAACAATACTGAAGTTGATTTACTTGGTCTTCATATATATATATATATATATATATATATATAAGTCAGTTGATTGCCGCACGTGATACACGCTTGGGCGATCATGTCTCTTTCGATCCATGACTGACTAAGAAGAATATTTTCCCGCACTAGATTGCTATTATTGTGGAATACTGTTTGCTAATCAAGGCTCTAAAACCTAATCTGTCCTGCTATTTAACCCCTAGAAGAGATGGATTAATAACTTTCCCACGGATATTTTGTGTAAGTGGATGAAACGAATTCAACTAGAATTCGAACTCGGCTCTCCGAGTTATCATTCAGACCAGATATCCATTACACCACTTTAGTGCCTCTACACAAATATTCTTATCTATTAAAAATAACTTATATATATATATATATATATATATATGTGTGTGTGTGTGTGTGTGTGTGTGTGTGTGTGTATATATATATATATAGTGTCATCCGTAGATAGTTCTGTTTCGCTGTATCACAGCTCATCAGTACGGTTAGACTACGATTGCTTTATGACCCAGGGTTGAAACCCGACCGACTTGGCGTCAGTCGGCGATTCTACCTCTGGGCTATGGGCGTTCTGTAGAAGAAGGCAGACATTTTAGCGTGTATATTGTCATTATACCCGTCCAATATATATATAAGCTTGGCATTTGCCTGTTTATTTTTATTTTAATTCCCTTCGAATTTTCGGATTGACTACTTAATGTTGATATTATATTCACTGAGAAAGGTGTCGTAGGTTTTTTCCTTTTATTTTCAAAAATATTTTATATTTTCAGTCTCCTCTTCAGAGATGAATCCCTAAGACAAAATTGGGTGTAATTGATATTTGTGGGTTATTTTTAAATATTGTAAATACGCATTAAACACGTTCTGTTATAATTGATTTAGAAATTAACTGTTAAGTCTATGTTTTTAACTAAAGGGGATAACTTTAATTTTTATAATTATAATTTTTATGCAATTATAATTTTAAAAGTTTTTCTATTATAGAGATTTAAAAATACTTTGTTGCTATAGTCAGAGGTAATATAATTTAGTGTTGGTTGGGTGTTCCTTATATAGGAGTTCTCGAAACTTTGAAGTTTTTTTTAGTCATCTAAAGAGGCTTGATTATATATATATATATAACGTACAATACTTGGTATATTAGTCAGGTAAATTCCGATAGAAATGAACTCAAAAGAACTCAATGCTAAATTTATTCAATTTATTTAACGGAGTAATATAATTTAGAAAATATTTTAGATATTCTACAATTTCATGAAATTGTAGAATATAGGTATATATATAGATAGAGATATACTGTTGAGTTATGATAATATTAAGCGTCAAGATTGTTAGTTTTACTGATAAATAGTATTATAGTAAGCTGAATTTTTTATAATCAAATTCTCGATATCTTAGTGGAGATAGAACATTAATAGTTTTAGTGAAAGGGATCTCTCGCTTTAATTGAGCCGGTTCATACCAACTTCGAAGCAAGAAACCCAGCCCGATAATTTCGAAGTCGGCATGAACCTGCCCAGTTAAAATGACAAATTCTTTGCATTAAAACTATTTATATACATATATATATATATATATATACATATATATATATATATATATAAGTATTGTTGGAATAATATTCCTTGTCCAAAGAAACACTATTTTTAAAAAAGTGCTCAGTACAAAAGTAGAGCTAATAATATTATTTATTCATAAATTATAACATGGATATGTTACAATATCACTACAAAGTAGCTATTTTGTTTCGACACTTTTGCGTCTTGTCAAGTGTTGTGATAGTTCTTAAATGAATAGTTTAAAAGTCTGAAAACGAGCATGACCCCTTTAACCAGAGAGGTATTATTGTATATACAATGTGGACCAAGCAGAGTAAAGCAACTTCTAATTTGGAAACTTCTAACCATCCACCATCAATCATTAAACATTTGCCATCCTCTACTGAATCTAGACTCAGCAACAACTCATCTAGCAAAGTAATATTTGATAAACATAGTAAATTTTATAATTCTGCACTTAGAAACAGCGGCTATAAGACTGTTAACATCAAATACAGAAACCCTACTAACAATACTAATAGCACGAAGAAAAGAAAATCTAGAAAAATTATGTGGTTTACCCCTCCCTACAATTTGATGCTTAAAACTAAATTAGGACATAAATTCTTAAGCTTAGACGGCAAACACTTTCCAAATACCAATCCTCATAGCAAAATATTTAACAATAATACACTTAAGTTAAGCTACATCTGCACTGATAGACTGGAAAAATTTATTAAAAAACACAACAACAAAATCCTCAATAAATATTATAACAAAAAAAAAAACATTGTAAATCGCAAAAAAGAGATCGCACCAAGGACACAGGAACTAACACCAAGTCTTGTAACTGTAGAAAACCTAAAGATTGCCCTCTACATAACAACTGTCTGGTTGACTCCATAGTTTATCTCTGCACCGTTTTCACAATTGAGATTCCCAAAACTATAAAGTTCTACATAGGTTCCACTAAAAACTCGTTCAAAACTCGCTGGTATCAACACACACTATCTTTCAATAATAATTCTTATAAATACAGTACTTCATTATCAAAATATTACTGGTCTCCAAAAGAAAAAAATAAAACACCCACGGTTAAATGGAAAATCCTTGCAAGGGCCCGAACCTGCAACTCTCTACATGCACCTTGCTACCTTTGTCTCAATGAAAAACTAGAAATCATCAAACTTGTGGATAAGGTTAAACTGTTAAACCAGAGAAATGAGCTCACAGTCCACTGTAAGCATAGCTCAACATTTACATTAATGTCCTGGTTATAGTGATAAAAAACTAAAGAGGATACTCCAAACTGCCGGCTTGATGGGCACTTCTTTTCGGGCTGGGCGTCCCGGGTGACCTTTGCGGGGTGTTTTATTCGCCATGTGGCATACTATCTATACCAGCCGTTCGGCCTGATACTGATCAGCGGAATGTGCAGTCGTGCGGTACTCCACCCAACATCGATTTTCGGGAAGACAAGAATATATAAATAGTGAAAAAGCTGTGTGGGACAAAGGCCCTAAGAATCACGGTTATTGGTTATTGGTAAGACAGTCGTTGCCATGGCAAAGCGTGATGGCTCTGGCCGACTAATCTGTATTGGTATGAACTCTGTCATACATTAGCGTGAAAATCGATGTCGCTTTGGATGCCCCATAGCTGTTCAGGTATGCGTTAACCATGTCGGGTCGTTCACCAATGGGAGCCTCTTGGGGCGTTCGGGTTGGGCGGGAATACCCATCAAGTATAGGTAGATTAATGTCTAAATGTTATTGTATACATATGTATGTGTATGTGTATATGAGTGTGTCTATAGAGAGATATATATGCGTGGCTGTATATATGCCTATGTATGAGTACACGTGTATGTATCTGTGCACTAGTGTATGTTTGTGCGTGTATGTGTATGCGCATGTGTATATGCGTACATGCCTATGTGTATATTTTTGCGCACGCATGAGTGTATGTACATATGGGCGCACATCTGTCCTCCCATACTGGTCAAGTATACCTATATCCGCATCACTTACTGATGTGTATGTACGTGTATTCCCTTTACTTGTTGGGTTATGTATGTATATCTGGCACGGATGTACATATGCTCTTGTATGGGCATATGTATATGCACGTATAGATGGATATGGATGCCTATACGTGCGTGTATATGTGTATATATGTTTATTCATATATATATATGTATGTATGTGTGCAGTATGTATGCATGTATGAACATTTGATAGTAAGACAGATGTTGTATCAGGTCTCACGCCTTTCGATCGTCTAACAAACTGTAGTAACTAAAAAATATGAATTCAAAATATTATAGACCCCCTATGAACAGCTGTTCAGGGCATTTTGCTGATGTTGTATATGAGTATATGTACATGTGTGTGTATGTGTGCATGTATGTGCGCGTACACGCGTGCAAATACGTGTATCTGTGCATACGTGTATGTGGGGCGTATGCCTATATATGTATGTGTGTATGGGTATATATATATATATATACATATATATATATATATATATATATATATATATATATGGGTATATGTATATATATATATAGAGAGAGAGATGTGTGTGTATGTGTATGTGTATTTGTATATATATATATTTGGGGGGGGAGTAAATGTGTGTGCATGTATATATGTATGCGTGCATGTATGTGTGTATGTATCCTAACCGCTGGACGTGTGTCAGCGTGTATACGTGTGCGTACCCCAGTTAGGGCCCCGTTTGTCCAACAACATAAGTCTGTCTATATATGTATCTCATCTCAGTGCGGTGCGAAGTTTTCTTTTGACTCGTTGACCTGGCTAAAGAGTATCAATTTCATGAACATTGCCTTATCTGTCTAGTTCATCTGAAGATTTATATGTCACGGCCGTGGCGTGCGTATATGTGTCTGTGTGCGCGTAGTCAGTTTAAAATACATACAGGTCGTATACTATTATCATATTATAATTTTAGCAACAAGAACAAAGTAGATATAAGTATATTAATTAATAATAATGATTTGACTTCAATCAAATCTTAATAACAATACCCACCAAAATTAACCTTAAGCCTGCCCGCATATTTTCCAAATTAGAAGTTGCTTTACTCTGATTGGTCCACATTGTATATACAATAATACCTCCCTGATTAAAGGAGTCATGCTCATTTTCAGACTTTTAAACCATTCATTTAAGAACTATCACTTGACAAGACACAACAGTGTCGAAACAAAATGGCTACTTTTGTAGTGATATTGTAACATATCTATGTTATAATTTATGGATAAATGATAACTATATATATATGTGTGTGTGTGTGCGTGAGTGTGTGTGTGTATATGTATGTGTGTGTGCGCGTGTGTGTGCCAATATTCTCAGATATAACCTGTACAAAAGACAATGTGAATAATAAAGAGGAGAACAGTACTTAGTCTTATTCGACGCTTTTCGTCATTTAACGAACTTTGTCAAGGTAATAACAAAAAATGATGAAACATGTCGACTAAGAATAAGTACCGTTTTCCTCTTGTCTATTTTTTATTCGTTGTCTTTTTACAGATCTGAGAATATTTGCACACGCACAAAAACACAGACACACATAAACACACACATATATATACACTGCTGGCCATAATTATAAGGCCACCCCAGTTTTTTTAAAAAGGAATGATGCATTTCATGCTATTTTTAGTATTTATTGCCAAGTGGATAATGAATGGTTCTTTTGTTATTATTACTTTGCAAAATTTTACATGACAAGGAAGCAAAGATGAACTCGTCCGAATCACCCTAAATTTTCTTCATTTTTTCATTGATGAAACTGAAATATAAGTAATTATTAAATATTTTTAAATTCCTTTGATGCACATGTCACTGTGCAATATTAACAAAAGAACCATTCTATTTTCATTTACAATTATTCACTTGGCAATAATTACTAAAAAATAGTATGAAATACATCATTTTTTTAAATACTGGGGTGGTCTGATAATTATGGCCGGTAGTGTAATATATTGCTACTGACAATCTTCGAATTTCTTATACACAATTATAATATATACATATAAACATATTTCGTAATACTGAAAACGTGTATTTTAGAAGATACATATGTTTATTGGAGTAGATAGACTAAACTATCGCCCGGTTCACACTCCACCCACGTCTATTGAACAGGTGAAGAGGCTCATCCCTTGTTTCCTGTTTAGGATGTGGTTTCCGGTTTTTCTCTTTTCCAATCTTTTCACTCTTTATTTTTTTATTTTATTTTTTTCAATTGGAGAAGATAGACTAAACTATCGCCCGGTTCAAACTCCACCCACGTCTATTGAACAGGTGAAGTGGCTCATCCCTTGTTTCTTGTTTAGGATGTGGTTTCCGGTTTTTTTCTCTGTTCCAAACTTTTCACTCTTTATTTTATTTTATTTACTTATTTTTTTCAATTGGAGTAGATAGACTAGACTATCGCCCAGTTCACACTCCACCCACGTTTATTGAACAGGTGAAGAGGCTCATCCCTTGTTTCCTGTTTAGGATGCAGTCTCCGGTTTTCTCTTTTCCACTCTTTTCACTCTTTTCTTTATTTTTTTTTTCAATTGGAGTAGATAGACTAAACTATCGCCCGGTTTACACTGCACTCACGTTTATTGAACAGGTGAAGAGGCTCATCCCTTTTTCCTTGTTTAGGATGTGGTTTCTGGCTTTCTCTCTTCCAGTCTTTTCACTGCTACGTAGCCCCCTGCGCTTCAGTGGCATTACCGCCTTGCTCGGGTTGATATGATTAAAAACAAAAAAAAAAATGTTTGTGCAGACACCCAATTTTGACTAACCTCCCCGGCTTGCACATTCGAAACACTTAAAAAAGAACATATACTTCCCGGCAGGGTTTGAAACTGCATTAACATTTTCAAGAAAAAACACTGTCTGACTTAGTGTACCGTTTGGAAACAACCCAACAAAGTTCAATTATATTTTGAAAAGATGCAAAATTCTCGTTCAGATCTTCTCCAATGCATATATTTGCTTGAATACCCCTGTCATTTCATTTTTGATTTTCGTATCTGAAAAGTATGTTCTATAGAAATAATGGATTTTAATCTTGATTCGGCGTTAGTTTTTATTACTTTAAATGTTTACTTTAGTGGATACCCATGTTAGAGTAGACACAGGTTTAAAAAAAATACTGTCACTGGCCTGTGCATTCAATAATTTTAATAAAGACTAGCAGTATCGCCTGGCGTTGCTCGGGTGTAATGAAAGATTTAAAAGTAATCCATGATGCTGGAGGGAGCTCAGACTCAGCCTAAAGAATATTTGGGTGAAGTTTGGTGAGAATCGGATAAAAATGGTGGATTTGTATAAAGGACTTACAGACAGATAAAGAGACACACACACAAGCATCTTGCCTTATATATATATATATATATATATATATATATATATATATTATCGATTTTCTGCACTCTTGTAAGAAATGCAACCTTGAAACTTCTGAATATTGTTTCTTATGTCTTTGTCTATGAGTGTATCAGATTTGATTAAAATCGGACCACTCCTTCTATAACCCAATTTTTTTCGATTATCGATTTTCGATATTTATCGGGGGTACCTCGACACAAAACCTAGCTAAGAACACTCGCAGACAGTTATAGTACAACAGGTTAAATTTTCAAGAAAATCGGTTCGGCCGTTTCGGAGTTTATAAGTAACGGACACACACACACACACACACACACACACACACACACACACACACAGAGACAAAGTTCCATTTATAAATAAGTTTAGATTAGATAATATACTTTCCGTCACTTTCGCGTATCGAAAATTAAATTTTTCTTACTGGGCAGTCTATTTTCCTGCAGTAGGTTGTCATTAACTTATGCTGTAGCAGCTTGCCAACCAATACTATTGATCCCAATCTGTCCTACCATTTAACCCATAGCTGAAGGGAAAAGACGCAGAATAATATCTTTTCTATTTTTGTGTATATATAAAATGTTATTTTTCATCTCAATTTGCCTTTCTTGATTTATAATAATTTTAAAACTTATAGTGGGCTATCTACAGCAAGGACAAATTCCGTTCATCTGCAACAATATACAACTACCCTTTACTCGAACGGACTCTCCACTATAAACTGGAAAAGAATGGATGACCCGCTATAACCTAACAGCTTATTAACAAAAATCAAACGTACATATGTTTAAAAAACTAGTACTTAAAATTTGGAATAGCCTTTTAAAAACAGTGAGGCGGAAACATTGCAATGTATCTGAAATCGAGCCAAAGAATTTAATGCCGTCAGTCTGCAAGTGTACTCACCAGGCAAATAATGTCAGGACATAATACCTGAAGAAAAAGAAAATGAAAAACTGAAAATATCGAAAAATTGCCAAGATATTTTTCAAGCAAAAGAAGCTGACTAAATAAACAAAAATGAGGAGACATTTGCACAGCAAGTAAAAGTCAGAATAGTTATATATATATATATATATATATATATATATATATATATATATATATATAGTTATTTTTTTGGTCTGAAGATAAAGAAAGCGTGAAACTTGAGTAAAGCATCGAGTGGACCTTTGTTGAATGATTTTTTTCTCCGTCTAGGTAGTCTAGACTAGGGGTCTGCAACATACAGAACGCATGCCACACGGGGCACGCCAAGCAATTTCCAGTGATACAAATTGTTGAACTAAAGAAGTATCTGAAAGACGAAAATTATAAAAGTCAGCTGCTATTCTCAATTGCTTAACATTCCTCTCGAAATCTTTTATCTGTTTGAAGAAAATTACTTTTGTTGCTCTTTCGGCTTCTGGTTTACCTTATTCCTGTGAGGAAAGCTCCTCTTGCATGATAGGAGTAGTTGTTTTTTTCTGATCTTGTTCTAAGTTAGCAAGTCATCTGGCAAGTTGGCTGTCGGTCATACCAATATTGTTGAAATTTGAGTTTCTCTTTTCTTTCTTTCTCCCGCTCTCTCTCTCTCTCTCTCTCTCTCTATATATATATATATATATATATATATATATGTATATATATTCTAAACATATACTGTTAAATATAAGAGACAATGAATGTCTATTATGTTTGATCATGAGTCGTTCTAAACATCGTATTTTGGCTTTAATATCAGTTGAAAATAAAGACAAAAATTCTCCAACATTTGGATAATATTTTAATAAGTTGATTCTAAGCTTTCGGCTCACATGAGCCATCTTCAGAGGGGTTATACGGACGTTAACACAAAAACATACACCATCAGCGATGATTTTATCTTGTGTTGGCATAAAACTCCGCTAAGCAACGGCAACAGTTACCAAAAATAGCAAACGCAGTTCGCAAATTTGCAATGCGGTTCTATGACGTCACACTCCGTAATAGTGCAAAATGACAACAGAACCATATATTTAAATGCAATGTAATGTGTTATGATCATATTTAAACGTGATTTTATTAAGTGTGGGTTGTTTGGATTTAATGTAGATGGCCTCCAATATCTGAATGTTCTTTTTACTTTGTGTATGAGTGAGGTTATTGTATTGTTGACTAAAATCTGTCTGATATTACCTACATGATTATGTTTATCTGAGAAATGTTGTTTAATTGTACTCTTATCAGAAAGATAACAGGTAAGTCTACGGGAGTGCGTGGTTGTAGTAAAACCAATATATATATATATATATATATATATATATAATTAGGAATTAAAAGTGCATTGCGACACGGATATTTCTATGTTTCGAGATTTCTATGTTGGATAGCTGTAAATATGGTTTAAATACAGAAAACAATCGATTTGCTCAAAGGCGCATAACTATTCAATGTATGGGGCTATCTTTTTGCTTTTGAGCCCATATACTTCTTGTTTTTTTAGGTATATTTTCCATGTGCAGAAAGAAATGAGCCTTCCATCTCATTTACCGTATTAAATCCACTGTTTTGTATAATAATTCTATGAAGTAATTCTTTCTGCACAAGAAAAATATACCTAAAGAACAAGTAGTATATGAGTTCAAAAGCAAAAAAGAAAAACAGCCCCATACATTGAAAAGTTATGCGCAAATCCGATTGTTTTCTGTATTTAAATGTAAATCATTTTCACAACCAACATAGAAATTTCCGTGTCACAATGCACTTTTAATTCATAATTATATGATTATATTATGCTCTACAATATTTATGGTACTGAGCACTTTTTAAAAAAAAGTAAATGCCAGGGAACCCAAACTATCGCCCGGTTCACACTCCACCCACGTCTATTGTACAGGTGTAGAGGCTCATCCCTTGTTCCCTGTTCAGGATGTGGTTTCCGGCTTTCTTTTTTCAAATCTTTTCACTCTTACATAGCCCCCTGCACATCAGTGGCGTTACCGCCTTGCTCGGGGTGATATGATTAAAAAATATATATATATATATATATAATAGACTCTATTCTTTTAGGATATATAATGGGAAATAAATTTCTTTCAGTTGATTTAAGCTGTCCTTTGTTAACTCTTGATGTTGTGTTTCGCCTCTGTGTGGCCTTGATGTTAAGCATTTTACTACGTATGTACGTATTTACTTTTTCATTTTTCTTTTTCTTTGTTCGGTATTTTTTATCTAAGTGTTAGGTCGTCAAATCTTCTGTTAGTCACTCAAGGTCGTTGTTCTTAATACATCAAAAAGTGTTTAAACAAGCGCTTGTTAACACAAAGCATAAATACTGTTTTGAATAGACCTTTTTTCTCTTAACTTATAGAACCCTGTTGGCCATCTCTTCTTCAGAAGTTGCGGTTGACAAAGTTGATTGACATAACAAGAAAAAAAGACAAATTATGAAAACTTACTTAAAGAGGGTGAGGGCGTTGTGGTGAGGTGGATATCGGCTTGGAATGAGAAATCAGAGAAGCGAGTTCGAATTACAGTTGAATTCGTTACATTCACGCGCAAGTACCCTTGAGCAAAGTATTAATCTGCCTTTCTTCCTCCAGTTATAGGTTAAATAGCAAAACAGATTGGTTTCTATAGTCTTGGTTGGCAACCATTCTATAGGGGAAAATAATAGCAACCTCCTGGGGAAAAAATCTTCAACCTAGAGAGACATTTCTCTAGAGACATGATCGCCCATCACGTATACCACTTAACTGACTAACTAAAAAAGGAGAGCAAGGTGAAACAAGATTAAAAACTATTTTTTTTATTAAGGGAATTTACGAATAAAAGAAAAATGGCTCTAACAGAATATAAAAGTGAAAATTTTTACTCACAAACCACTAAACAACATTTCTGGTAGCCATGCCATTCAATCAGTTAAGTGCCATACGTGATACACGCTTGGACGATCATGTCTCTTTCGAGACATAACTGACTGGGCAGAAGATTATCCCGCAGTAAGTTGCCATTGCGTTCTGCGGTAGACAGGTTGCCGACCAAGGCTATAGAACCCAATCTGTCCTGTTATTTAACCCATAACTGGAAGGAATAGACAGATTAACACCTTTCTCAAGGGTATTTGCGCGTAAGTGAATGCAGTGAATTCAGCTGGAATTCGAACTCGGCTCGCAGATTTCCAATGCACCACAACGCACATCCTGTAACCATGTCATTATCTCCCTTTAACTATCTAAATTATGTAACCCAATGGATATAGACGTTGGTTAGTTTCAGTTACTTCAACCAAAGAGTTGTATGTTCAATACCAGACTGCAGCAGTAATGACCAAATGGGTTAGATAGTTAAAATCAAGGGAGATAACTACATGGCTACCAGAAGTGGCATCACACATGGAATGAGAATGATATAGTGATCGTAAAAAAGATTTTGGTTCGAAATTACTGGCACCTGAAGAAGGCCGGGGCGTTCAACGGCCGAAACCCCGTAAACATAGCAATAAAGATGAGGACAATAGACCGAATAATGTAAATACTTTAAATACTAACTCATCTCAGATGTATGGACAAAAACAAATAGATTATATATATACATATATAGTCATCCGCAGACAGATCTGTTTCGCTGTATCACAGCTCATCAGTACGGTTAGACACCCGATTGCTTTTACCCAGCATTGAGACCCAACTGAACTAACTTCAGTCGGCGATTCTAACTCTGAGCTATGGGCGCTCAGTAGAAGGAAACAAGCCTTTTAGCGCATGATGTATCATACGCCAGTAGTTAGAGTGCTCTAATTCATTTCTGAATGAGAGATGCGTAGTTGCTAGAGTAGCTACTGTTTTTCAAAGTGTACCATTCTTCCCGAGTGCTCAATCAAGGTGTGAGAGTTTATGTAGTCATCGCAGATAGATAGATAGATAGATAGATAGATAGATAGATAGATAGATAGGATATCAGTAAATAGAAATATGCACATACACCCAAGTACACGCTCATATATAAATATTTTTCTGGTGTTAATAAAACAGTTCTTGATGTAATATAAAAGAGCTATAAAGTATATATTGATAGATGTACATATTCTTCTACATCTATAGCACGTCTCGTAGTTTTATGCATTATGCAATTATCAGGTGCTTATAATGAACTGATTGTTCAAGAATTTTAATTTTTGGTTCTCGCTTTGTTCATGGTACTTATATAGTGTAATGCTGAGATGCTATTTTTTTAATTTGATTTGGAGTAAAACTTAAATATGAAATAAGAAAATAAAATCTTAAAATTTAAATTAAATTAATAGTTTCAATGTTTTTAGGTCAGATGCTATATGTTTAATGCCTGTGTGGCAAGGGAATTACTTGTTTTTTAATTTTAGGGGAAAATAAAAGGCATAAGTAAATAGGGGGCAATAAAGAGAAATAAAAGAAAGAAATAAAAAAAATAATAAATATAATTTAAAATGCCAGTTTATAATATGCAGTTGATGATTCCTGTTATAGACTATATTATAGAGTATATTAATAAATGTAACATGTACATTTATTAATATACATATATATTTTTGAATTTAAGAGTAACTATTTACTTATGTAGATTTGGGTACACAAAAACTAAACATCTTTGTTCATTTTTTTTAAATTTATTTTTTCTTCAAGGCTAACTATTTTCTAGTTCCTGTTTAGAAATTGACCATATATTATTGGGGTGCAATGTGTATCGATTCAGAATGAGAAATCAAAGAGCCGAGTTCCAATTACAGTTGAAGTTGTTACATTCACTTATGCACAAATATCATTTGGAAAGATATTAATTCATGAGGCCATGGATTGAAAAGCAAGACAGTCGGGTTATATATCTGCAATTGGCAACCAGTCTACCACAGAAAGAAATGGCAACCTACTGTGTGGAAAATATTCTACCTAGTCAGTCATGGATCAAAAGAAGCATAATCGCCCAATCGTGTATCATGTATGGCACTGAACTGATTGGTTTGGATAGCAGGACAAATTGGGTTCTATTGCCTTGCTTAGCAACCAGTCTACCACAGAAAGAAATGGCAAAATACTGCAGATAAAATCTTCTGCCTAGTCATTACTGGAGTGAAAGAAGTATGATCGCTCAAGCATGTATTACGTATGGCCCTGAACTGACTGATTTCGATAACAGGACAAATTAGGTTCTATATCCTTGGTTGGCAATCAGTCTACCCCAGAAAGAAATGGCAAACTACTGCAGAGAAAATATTCTGCCTAGTCACTAATGGATTGAAAGAAGTATGATCGTCCAACCGTGTATTACGTATGGCACTGAACTGACTGGTTTGGACAGCAGGACAAATTGGGTTCTTTAGCCTTGCTTAGCAACCAGTCTACCACAGAAAGAAATGGCAAACTACTGCAGAGAAAATCTTCTGCCTTGTCATTTATGCATCGAAAGAAGCATGATCGCCCAAGCGTCTATCACGTAAGGCACTGAACTGACCGATTGTCTCATATCTTAAGAGCTGTTTTGTATATTCATAAACCATTATTAATTATGAGGCAGTGATGCTTACTATGTGGAAATGAAACGCGTTACATTGCACACATTCCTCATATCTTGTCTATTTTACGCATAATTTTAATTATCGGCATTGATTTCGGAGTGACTCTTGAATTTTATTATCGTGTAGAATTCCACCCGCGTGTAGTGAGTGAGAAACAATCGGTTTTTAAATTGTGCAAATTATTCGATTCTAGAAATCAGCTAAACTCAAGAACTTGGAAATATATAAGATTTTCGTTACCAAATAAAGTATCCACAAAACAATTATGCAATATCTGCCAAGACATCTTTGAAAATCGTTTTAACCAAGCAAAAACAATCGGATATGCGGGTTAACAGATTTTTAGAGGAATTATACAATTAAATTCCCTACATAAAAAGCGAGAAGAAAGGGCTAAATATAAACTTTAAGAAAACTGAATGCATGGTAATCAGCAAAAAGAAGATCCCAAAATGCCACTTAAGGACGGGGAAACTAACATAAAACTGGTAAAATTTAAATACCTGGAAAGAGTTCGGACAGAGAATGAAAGTGTGACACTGAGATCCGAAGACGCATTGGCATAACGAACGACACATTTCAAAAGCTAGCTAGAGTACTGAAAGACAGAAAGATCTCATTAGAAACAAAGAAAAGAGTGCTAGACTGTTATGTGATATTTGTCTTTCTGTATGGCAGCGAATGTTGGACGATCTCTTCAAAGTTGAAGGAGAGGTTCAAAGCAACAGTAACGTGGTTCCACAGAAGGATACTGAGAATACCATGAACCGAACACGTGAGCAACATCAAGGTGCTGGAGAGGATTCAAACGAGAAGAAAGCATACTTAGCATCAGGAAGAGACAGCTGAGAGTTCTGGGACACGTAATAAGAAAAGAGGGCTTGGAGAATCAAATATTCACAGGACGGATAGAGGAAAAGAGAGACAGAGAAAAGCAGCGTGAGACATACTTGATGGGCTTGAGCAAATGGATGGTAGAGCGGGGTTTGGGAAAGATACCAAGAAAAATATAATGACGAGACAATGGATAGGGGTAAGTGGAAGTCCATGATCGCGTATGTTCTGAAGGGACACGGCACATGAAGAAGAAGAATTACTTGATAGGTTTAAGTCTGACGGAAGGCAAAACTTATCGATCTCATTGTGAATGTTGAAGTCACTATTTTTCATTAATGATCAGCAACTTTCTTACCCTTACTGCAGAGACAGGCGGTCGCAATAGATAGATAGATAGATAGATAGATAGATAGATAGATAGATAGATAGATAATGAAAAGACTGAGATAGATAGATAGATAGATAGATAGATAGATAGATAATGAAAAGACTGAGGTAGATAGATAGATAGATAGATAGATAGATAGATAGATAGATAGATAGATAGATAGATAGATAGATAGATAGATAGATAGATAGATAATGAAAAAACTGAGATAGATAGATAGATAGATAGATAGATAGATAATGAAGATGGATAGATAGATAGATAGATAGATAGATAGATAGATAGATAGATAGATAATGAAAAGACTGAGATAGATAGATAGATAGATAGATAGATAGATAGATAGATAATGAGAAGGCTGAAATAGATAGAAATAGATAGATAGATAGATAGATAGATAGATAGATAGATAGATGTAGATGTTTTAAACATTTTACAAGAAATGATATATCTAAAGAAGTTTATTACAACCAATGTGCCTGTAGTCTCAGTGATTGCAATAAACATCGTATATTTATCATTTGCTAGAAAAAACGTTTAAAACATCGAAGCTAATCATTGCGAAAAACTCGGTACGTAAAAAACTCGGTACGAATTTTCGTGTTTTTTTAGATTGCCTCTGTAATACAAATAATCAAAATGATCGCCATACAAAAAAAATCTAAGAGATATTTCTTTTTTAAATCATTTCACCAAAAACAAGGAAATAAAGTCACAACGACGTGAGAGGTTTTTGAATGTTAGAAAAATAGCTATTATGGAAAGAGGCAAATAAAAGAGCAAAAGTTATGAAGATAAGACTCAATCCCGCTTATGCCTTGTTTACAGGAAGTTTTTGCCCAAGCGGTCCTGCTCCGAATGTCTCACGCCAAAAAAAAAAAAAAAAAAAAAAAAACTTTGGGCTACATCCCGCCAGTTGTGGGGATGACTCGGATAAATACACAAATTTCCGTGCGAAGTCTTAGGTGTCAGATAAGCTCTCTGTCTTCGAGCAGAAAACAACTAGTTCAGAATCGGTCTATGGACTGGGACTCGGCTAAGAAAAACAGGCAAGCTCTCTGTCTTCAAACACATTTCAAATCAGTCGAGGCTCCGTCTACGCACATCCTCGGCTGAGGAGAAAAGACAGATTTAGTGCTCAATCCTAGTATCCGCTCTCGGGTTGCCCATGTAAAGCCTGAGAGGACATAAGGTAAATACCCAGAGTTCCACTCGAACTCTAACCAGTCAGAAAGCGACTTAGTCTAACGTCCACTTGGGATTCTGCTGAGAAAGACAGGTATGCTCTCTGCCTTCAGACAGAGTTTGACTCAGTCGCGGTCTCGTCTAGGGACAGAGACTCGGCTGCAAAGAAAAGACAAACAATGCTCAATACCGCGTTAACGGATTCTGAGAAAATTTTCACGCGTAAACAACGACCTTGTGTCACATTTCGACTTTTCTGGGGAGGGATCTGATAAATAATCAGTGTCCGCTCGAACTCGAGCATTTCGAACTCTGTATTCGAGTAGAGGTTCGGGTGGAAATAAATGACAAGAACCCTATCCCACGTATGCTGTATCTTGTCAATTTTTTTCTCAAATTTACGCGCCTGGAAACCTCACGTTAAATCCGCACTTGTCTCAGAACCCACCTCCCTGGGTAAATACCCAGATTTCCAAGAGTTCTGATAGTGTGAGTTAGGGTAACGTTAGAGTCAGTCAAGACAAAATGTTATAAATGTTATTAGCGAGGAACGACGAGGAATCGAAACTTATACGGAGTAAAAAAAAAATACATTCTTTGGTGCGGCGCACATGTTAACAGTGACGCTGGGTAGTTAGAACCAAGTTGGTGCATTTTTTTTCTTGGAGGTGCGTAAACATCGACAAAAAAAAAACAGATTCTCGAATATGAAAAAATTATTAGTCTCAGTGGTTAAAATACAGTAACAGCAACAACAAAAGTTGTTGAAATTTCAGAAAAAAAAAAAACTTCAGAAGAAAACAGAACATTCTCGAATTTCGAATTTCTTGAACTCTTGACGCGGAAGTTAATGCAATCGCTGAATTCACATACAATTCAGATGAGGAAATTACCTGTTCAGCTTATTTTAGAAAATACGATCAAATTTACAGAGAAGAATGAATTGATTGGGAATACGAGAAAAAAATCTTTTGTTGAGAAAGTTATCATCACTAGAAATATGAAAAATACCGTAATTTTCTACTAATAATAAAACCAGGAGAAATTTGCTTTGAAGAAATAGTAAATATTCTGATTAAAATTTTTAGCGAGAAAAATTTGTTATTCAATACTTGTTGGAAGTGTATGAATCTGACGAAAAATAATAAGATTTTGTCTCATATGCTGGAATAGTTAACAAGAAGCATGAAAGATTCAAATGAAACTAGCTGACTTCGGATATGCTTAAAAGATTTTTCTTCAAATGCTACAAACCCGCAGAAATATGTGCTAAAATTCTAATGAAACTGGAACAAAACAAAAAATGTTATCACTAAATGAAATATGGGAAAAATGTCAGAGAATCATAAATGTAAGACGTGATTTGGAGGAAACTGAAAAAAACCCGTGAATATATACAAGCTAAAAACATAATAATTTTTCTCCCAATGCATAAAATAAAATAAGAAAAAAGAGTGAAAAGATTGGAAAAGAGAAAAACCGGAAACCACATTCCTAACCAGGAAACAAGGGATGAGCCTCTTCACCTGTTCAATAGACGTGGGTGGAGTGTGAACCGGGCGATAGTTTAGTCTATCTACTCCAATTAAATACCATTCCGGATGTCGAATCCCAATACATCGTCAGGAATGTTATCAGCAGAAGTAATTTTCGTTAGAACAATTAAGAAAGATTTACATAGTTTTAAAATTAAGAAAGATTTACATAGTTTTCAGATGTAGAAGTTACATTTCAGAGACGTATGTCCCTTTGAAAATTTAAATTGCTGCAAGTGTTGAAATGTAGAACATTAAAAGTTACATTGTAAAACTAAATCAAAGAAACCTTTTCACAAACAAAAAATCGTACTGCATTAAGATATAAAAATAAATAAAAACCAAGGAAATTTTCTGTATGCGAAAATTAATAATGTGGATGTAACAATACAACTGGACACTGGTAGGAATATCACAATAATCAACGAAACCACGTGGAAAGTAAACAGTAAATCTATATTAAAAAGATTTTCGAAAATCGCACGTAACCTGTTGGGGTGAGAAATTATCTGCTATTGATTGAATGACTTGCAACGTTTGATTTCGTCACAAGTGTGTAAAAGCCAAGATTAATGGGGTAAAAATATACAAACTTATATGGTACTGACCGGATAGAATATTGTGTTGTGGGATTTATCTATAAATATTTACTGCAAAAATATAAGTGGAGAAGTGACCAGTTCCTAAGACAATCTGAAAACTTAAAGGAAGAACTGAGACGTTAAGTTGGGTCGGTTTTCCAAAGTCAAAGCAAAATTTAAGTGAAAAAGGGTCGATGCCATATTTAAATTGAAACATAGCGTACTTTTCACAGCCTTGAATTGAATCAACTAAGAATTCAGCAACAAGAGCAGGCAAAAAATGCCAAATGCAAGTGGAATATACTAAAATCAAGCAGGTACACAAATTTAAATATTTGGGAAGTGTTGTAACAGAAGACGGAAAGTGCGACACATAGATCCGAAGGCAAATTGGCGTGGCAAAGGACGCGTTTCAGATGCTGAGTAGAGTATTAAGAGACAGGAAAATTTCGCTAGAAACAAATAAGGGTACTGGATTGCGATGTGATCTTTCCTTCTTCAACATGACAGCGAATGCTTGAAAACATCATCAAAGATTAAGGAAAAACTTCAAGCAACTGAAATGTTGTTCTACAGAACGATGCTGCGGATATCATTGATCGTGCACGTGAGTAATGATGAGGTTTTGGAAAAGATAGAAACGGAAAGGAAATTAATACTGACTATTGGGAAAAGACACCTAAAGTTTCTAGGACATGCAATGAAAAAGAAGGTATTGGAGAACCTGATACTAAGAGGCCAGATAGAGGGACAAAGAGACAAGGGAACGCAGGGAATAACATATTTGATGGTGGATGACGGTGTAGCGTGGTGTAACAAGAGAAAGCGTGCTAAGAGCCGCCAGGGTTAGGGAGATGCGGAAAGCCATGATCGCCTACGTTCTGAAAGGACAAGGCATATAGAAGAAGAAAATTGGAAGTACCTGAGAAAAATGACTATTCAAAATGGGCAGCATCAGCAGTGTATATAAAAAAATATATAAAATTCGTGTTTGTGCTGACTTTTTGGCTGGGTTCAACAAATGTTTAGAAGTACTTAAAACCCCATTACTAAGTTTAGAGAATTTTTTTTCAAAGTCAAACGGTGGAAAAATTCCTCCAAAAATGGATCTTTTTGAGGCGTATTTACAAATACAAGCGGAATAAGAATGTTTAGAGTAAACCCTGATAAATAGGCTCAAGTGATTGTATAAGTTCGACTCTCTTTTGCGATAAAAGTGTTTCCTGCAATATTTCAATAACCTGTGGACAATATGATTGAAGATTGTCATTTCTCAGTTGTTTATCTGGGTGATATATTGACTAAAAGTGTATCTACTGAATAACATATCGGGAATGTAAAAATAATTTTACAAAAATATCCGAGAATACGAGTTCAAACTCATTCAGAGATAGTGCGAATTGTGTTTGCCTAAAATAAAGTACCTAAGAAACAATATTGAAAAGAATGGTCGTTAACCAGATCCGCTGAGAGCAAATGTAATTAAGAATATGGTTTCTCCATTAAATGTTACTAGACTACAATCATTTCTAGGATTATCAAATTCTTATCAAATCTACATAACTAACCGGCAAAAATGGGAGCTCTGCTGAACAATTTGCTTTTGGAACTGGACTGACTCGTGTCAAAATACGTTTGAAGAAATCAGAAAAATACTAACCTCAGACCTATCATTAGTGCACTACGATCTAAAAGCAGAAATCGTCTTGGCTTCAGATGCTAGTGACAATTGTAGATGGGTAGTAATTATACGCAAAGCTAATGACGGTAACGTGAAAGCTGTTGTGAATGTTTCGCGTTCACTACTATCGACAGAAAAGAAGCCACAGCCATATAAAAAAGAGACATTAGCAATATTTGTAGTGAAATAATTTCACCGGGGTATCATATTATTAAATTACGATATTTGATTGAATACCAACCGTCTAAGAAATTAGAACATGTTGATTAATATAAAAAATAAAAATACTGAACCGCTTAAGGAGACTGTGATTGAAGCATTAAAAAGTGAAATAAAAATTAAAAATGTATTATGCAAAAGTAAAAGAATAACATGACATTTTTATTCTGAAAATAACAAATAATGATTAAAATAAAGTAAAAATGATTTTTAGAACGAAATTCAGACTTGAAAGTTTACTCGCTATGTGACTTGGTACTAATATTTGCACAAATAGTAGCTTCCTATCAAAACAAATCGTAAATGAGCCTCATGGTGGATATCCGGGAATTGCAATGATTAAATCTCTAATGAGAAGCTATGTATACTGCACAAAACTACAGTGTTAATGCTATAGCAGAATAACTGCCTACTACGAAATTGCAACAATGGCCAAATGCAGATAATTCGTGGTGAATTCTGCTCTTAGATTTTGAAAAATCTAATAAACAAATCGCATTATCTGGTGATAATGATTATCTTTATTAAGTGTCCTGGAATATATAAGTACAAAAAACTAACTTCTATGGTTACAGGGAACTTTTTACTTGAAATTTTTGCAAGATTTTATTT
The DNA here is from genome assembly GCA_037127315.1 of Ascarosepion bandense. NCBI lineage: Eukaryota > Metazoa > Mollusca > Cephalopoda > Sepiida > Sepiidae > Ascarosepion > Ascarosepion bandense. The sequence goes on along the minus strand of JBBBDQ010001987.1, from coordinate 656,727 downwards.
TTTATTTTTTTAATCGTATCACCCCAAGCAAGGCGAAATCGCCACTGATGCGCAGGGGGCTACGTGAGAAGGAAAAGATTGGAAGAGAGAAAAACCTGAAACCACATCATAACCAGGAAACAAGGGATGAGCCTCTTCACCTTTTCAATATACGTGGGTGGAGTGTGAACCGGGCGATAGTTTAATCTATCTACTCCAATTGAAAAAAATAAAATAAAATAAGAAAAAAAGAGTGAAAAGATTGGAAAAGAGAAAAACCGGAAACCACATCCTAACCAGGAAACAAGGGATGAGCCTCTTCACCTTTTCAATAGACGTGGGTGGAGTATGAACCGGGTGATACTTTAGTCTATCTACTCCAATTGAAAAAAATAAAATGAAATAATAAAAAAAGAGTGAAAAGATTGGAAAAGAGAAAAACCGGAAACCACATCCTAACCAGGAAACAAGGGATGAGCCTCTTCACCTTTTCAATAGACGTGGGTGGAGTATGAACCCGGTGATACTTTAGTCTATCTACTCCAATTGAAAAAAATAAAATAAAATAATAAAAAAAGAGTGAAAAGATTGGAAAAGAGAAAAACCGGAAACCACATCCTAACCAGGAAACAAGGGATGAGCCTCTTCACCTTTTCAATAGACGTGGGTGGAGTGTGAACCGGGCGATAGTTTAGTCTATCTACTCCAATTAAATACCATTCCGGATGTCGTAGTCTCGGATAGCGGTACACAATTCCCTTCTTACGAATTTGAAAGACTTTTGTAAAAATTTCTAGATTGAACATATTACTATCCCACAATATCACACAAGGCAAATACGAACAAACAGGACGGTTTGTGAGTACTTTAAAGTGAGGTTTGAAAAAGAATCTAATAAAAAGTGAGTGAAGAAGTACTGCAAAATTTCTTGAGTTTATATAGGATAAGGTCGAATCCCAATACATCGGCAGGAATGTTATCAGCAGAAGTAATGTTCGTTAGAAAAATTAAATCTGTGTTCGACAAGTAACCAAGTCAAAAAGCATAAGAAAGGATAACAAAAATATTTTCAAGTGTTTATCAGTTGATATAAAAATGGAAAAGAGAGGTGGGAAGATGGCGTAATAAGGTTATAAATGAGAAAACGATTTATATGGCGAAAGGAAGAATAGGAACATAAAACACAGAAAATATTTACTGAAGATAGGACCGCAAGAAAGGAAGATCCTATGCAGGTTGTGTATACTATATTTTACATACTAACACCCCAATAATTCGTTGAACGTACAAGTATGAGATACAGAAAAAGAAAACGTAAAAAAACTAGTGGTTAGCTCAAGGCGAAAGAAGTAAAGTTCCGTAGGTGGCGAACTTGCCAAAAGACAGAGAGGTGAATACTAAGAAATAAACTGGCATCTGGGTCCCACCCATTCACAGTCAGGTTAGCCAAATGCAGACGACAATTCTACTCCTGAAGCTTCTTCTCTCGCACTTCCCGCCTGTGGAACTCGCTCTCGTATTCTTGCTTTCCTGACGGCTACAACCTCCAGAAATTTAAATGCAAAATCAATACTCATCTACTAACCACTGGACTCTAGCTCTCTCCCCACCCCTGTATAACCTTCCCTTTCTCTCCACCTATGTATCTGTCATCGCACCTGCTTTCTCAGCTTTCTATTGTTCCTTTCTAACTAGTTTGTACTCCTCACTCTTTTCTAATTAATCTTTTTACATTTATGTAGCCCCCTGCACATCAGTGGCGTTTCCGTCTTGCTCGGGGTGAAATGATTAAAAAAAAAGAAAAAAAAAAGGAAATATTTAAAAATATAAAAAACTCAAAAGCGAAGTAGTTGTGAAATAAATTTGAGAGCCCGGGTAACACAGATTAACTAGGCAAGACACTTTCAATAAAGAATACAAGGAGAGGCCAGTGTCAGAGTTCCGACAGTTCGCTTTCGGGTTCATAAGTGTCAAGCTACCTGTCTTCAACAGAATATGACAGTCGAAGGTCTGTTTTCGGACTGATAAAAATGGACAATGCAAAATGACCGATCTCGCGGTTGCAAAGCTGGGTAAATTTTTACATTTGTTCTGATTGTCTATGCTCGGGTTAAATCGGGGCCTATGTCAGTTGGGATATTTTTCGTAAATATCCAGTGCTCTCAGAGAGATCGCAATTGACAAGCTCTCTGTCGTCAGGCACAGTTCGACTCAGCCGGGGCTCACTCTACGGACGGAGACTTGACTTACTAAACTAGACAATACGAAGTGCCTGATGCCGCGTTTGCGTGGGCTTGGTATACTTTGATCCTTGGCTCGTCTGTATGCGTTCAGGTTCTCCATGTTAAAGCCTAACTAGTGTTACATGCCGCCTCAGTAGGGAGACCATTTGTCTCAGTAGGGAGACCATTGGTCTCAGTAGGGAGACCATTTATCCAGAGTTCCAAAAGCGCTCGCAATTATTAGGCTCTCTGTCCTATGACTCAGTATGACTCAGTCGTCGCTCTGTCTAGGGTCAGAGGCACGACTGAGAAAAATAGACAATACGATATTCTGTTCATGCAGTTGCAGGTGCTGGGTAAATTTTTCTCCCAATGCATTAGTGCTTGCGTTATAAGCCCAATATTTTGTTATATCATGTCTCAGTCGACTGTACTGGAATGACACGTCTGATTGCAACAGACTCCTCTTAGTCTCCGCTCGTAATGAATTTAAGTGTGTTCTAAACGAAGCAAAAATTATTGTTTGCTGATAGAGTAAAACAGCGTAGAGCATCTCGCAAGTTCGGTTCTATAGATTATTAGCAAACATGCAAGAGTGTGCCGAACAATATAAAACCCTCATTAACTCCTGTATTCAATCAATTCGAAGGTTGACTGCTTTGCTCGTAAATTCTTTTCCAACTCAACACTTAACTCGTCTGAAGTATCTACACACGATTTCTTGCCTAGAAGTGAAGCTGTACTGTGTGATATGTACATAACTCTGTCTTTAGTCTCGGGCATCATTTCCAAATTAGATAAACATAAGGCAAGTGGTAGTGATGGCATCACAGCCGACATCCTAAAGAAATGGACCCTTGAGCTGGTTTCCCCGTTTTTAAACTCTAGAACATTTGTCTCGTTGCATCCTGCTAGCCAACTTGTTGGAAGTATTCAAGCATAGTTCCTGTTTTTAAGAACAGTGGTGCACCTCCATGTCACCTCTATTGCCGTATTAGCCTCTTACTACTTTTCGGTAAAAGATTCGAGGCCCTAATCAGTGCTGAATAGTTACGCACCTTATATCTCACGACCTTCTTTCTGACAAAAAATATGACTTCAGCTTTGCCGGACCTCCCGCTGATATGCTAACGGCCATCACTGAATATACAGGGTGTGCATAAAGTTCGTGTGGAACGATTAGATTAAATTAAAGAATCAAATAAATACAGTAGCCGTCAGTATTTCAAACCCTGTCAAACGCTTTTGAAACATCTATTATCAAGAGCCCTCTATATACAGGGCGTCCATAAAGTCTGTGTGCACTTTAAAAATTTATAACTTTATTTGTATTTGCGATAGAATTAATCTGGAAAAAATGAGCTTGAATAATTAAAATTGAAAGATAATACAGTGTACAACCTGTATATAGAGGGCTCTTGATAATAGATATTTCAAAAGCGTTTGACAGGGTTTGAAATACTGACGGCTACTGTATTTATTTAATTAATTCTTTAATTTAATCTAATCGTTCATATCAAATTTCGTTTCGAACAGGCACGCCTCCAGTTCCTTTCACGTGAACGCAGGTGTCTCTCAATGCTCTCTCCTAGATCTTACTCTGTTTCTTAACTTCGTCAGTTATCTTCCTGATGTCATCTTATCAGTTCCCAAGCAGGAATTTATGGAGATGACACCACCATTTACTCCCGTCTTAATAGGCTGACGGATTAAAGTTGGCTGACGCTCTTGAAGAAACTCTCAAATCATAGGTTTGGGCTGGAAATGGCTTATAAATTGCAGCAACTCCAAAACAAAACTGCACTCCTTTAATCCCAGACACACTTTCCGGCCTTTTATCTGTATGACTGATGCTAATCTTTTGAAGGGCAAACACTGCGCCTCCTTGGACTAACTCTCTCAACTGACATGAAATGGACCAACTACACTGGATCAATAGTTGTATCTGCTGCTAGGAAATTTGGATCACTGTGGCGTGTCTAAAAGTCTTTCTCGCCAGAATCCATCTTGCTCATTGATATATCTACCATTTGTTCGTACACTGAATACTGTTGCCATATCTGGTAAGGGGCCACTGCTATTCATTTCGAGGTTCATGACAATATCCAAAGAAAGATTCGTAATGTAATGTATCCTGACATGGCATCTCGAAATCAGTCACTTTCTCACCGATGTGATGAGGTTTCATTCTCTCTTTTCTACAAATAATTCATGACAACAGCTCTGACGGTTTTTTTCTCCTAGGCGTTCCGATTACTTGAATTTAAGCTTGCTGCTACATTGTCATCGAGGCTCTACCTTTTACCTTTAAAATAGTCAAATATAACCGACACTTCTAATTAAACAGTTTCCCTTCTCACGCCTTCCACCTGTGAAACTCCCTTTCGTTTACTTATTTCCACGATAGCCACAATCTACAAATATTTAAATGCAATGCCAATTGCGATCTTTTAATGACAAGCTTAGACATATTAAGTCTAGTTGAGAGATGCTAAGACAAACTTTTTCCCACAATTATTTCGTCAGCGGAGGCTGGATAATCTTTAACCTGTGGCCGGAGCGTCCGCGCTCATTCACTTACACACAAATACTTCTAGAAAAGGTATTATGTCTATTCTTCCTCCAGCTACGGATTAAATAGCAGGACAGATTGGGTTTTGTAGCCTTGGTTGAATGAGTCCACTGCAGAAAGTAATGTCAATATTTCGCTAGAAAGTTGTCAGTCATGTCTCAAAAGAGACATGATCGCCCGAACGTGTTTCACGTATGCCAATGACCAAACTGACTGAACCCCCGTGCTTGGAGTTCAATGATTATATATAAAAAAAACAACTTATCAAGTTATAATGCGAAATCAGTTTCACTTCCTCTATGATGCTTTACTATCTTTCTTCTCTGGAGACGTGGAATATTTGAGTAGGTTTGAATTTAAGAAGGTGCTTAAGCCTTACTTAAATTAGGGAAACGCACAAGTCGTTCTTGCAGGTTAATGACAAGCTCCCATGACAAACTGGACAAGCTATTTTAACACCTCATTCATCTCTTCATGAAACGTTTCAACACGCCTTTGCATGACTCGCCTTGTGTCCCTTGATGGGCAGGCGTGTGTGATATTATCACATCGTTCCGCTTGAACTTTTCTCGTGTTGATCTCACCTTCCGTCATTTCGCAGGCATTCATGTCCATCTATTCATATGAAGGGATGTCATTTCCAGTCACACCATACATAATTATTTACCTATCTACTCTGATGAGCAGATACTAAGACCTATCAAAAAAATTGGAGTAAGGGATACCAGAAAACTGGTTCGAATTCTGCCTAGTTCTAGAGAGACATGTTGGTCTTTCTATTTAACCCATATATAGGACAAGGAGAACAGATGCATCCATACATTTCCCAAAGGATATTTTGCGAAAGTGACTATAACAAACTCTGATAGAATTTAAAACTGGAACGCTGATTTCCCTAACGTGGCTATTAGCAGTTACGCCACTCACCTAATATATATACTTTGCACTAATACTTTTGAGAAATGCATGAATCAGTTTCTTTCCTGGTGTAATATATAGATTAAATATCAGTTTAAGCTGGTCTTTTAAACCTTAAGTTGCAGTTAGTCTTGTAGAAGAATAACTTTGAATTCATAGCGCAACGAGAAAGAACAATCAATAATTTAATCAGTATACATATAATTAAGAATTAAGCCACGATCTCCTAGGACTAAAAAATGCAAGAATCAAACCTACCTTCAAGTGGCAAATAGAAACAATATAATCCAATTAACTATTAATTTCGGGGAAAGATTCTGAATTCAGAGACCTGGAGAAAGTAAAATGGAATCAGTCTACCGTCTTTCCCAAGAAGTCATAACAAAAAGGAGATATTAAAGAAAACAAATATGTGGAGAGGCATCTCTGGATTTACAACCATAGAGATGGCAACTGGAAACCAATCCATTATCTTTCCTACGAAGTTATGGCACTTCACAAATGAAAACGAAAAGGAATGCGGAGTGCCATGATCGCCTGTGTTCTGAAGAGAGAAGGGCATCTGTGGATTCATAACCATAGAGATGGCAAGTGGAAACCAATCTATTTTCTTTCCCAAGTTATGGCACTTCAAAAATGATAACGAAAAAGAATGTGGATAGTCATGATCGCCTGTGTTCCGAAGAGAGAAGGGCATCTCTGGATTCATAACCATTGAGATGGCAAGTGGAAACCAATCTATTTTCTTTCCCAAGTTATGGTACTTCAAAAATGATAACGAAAAAGAATGTGGATAGTCATGATCGCCTGTGTTCTGAAGAGAGAAGGGCATCTCTGGATTCATAACCATTGAGATGGCAACTGGAAACCAATCTATTTTCCTTCCCAAGTTATGGCAACTCAAAAATGATAACGAAAAAGAATGTGGATAGTCATGATCGCCTGTGTTCTGAAGAGAGAAGGGCATCTTTGGATTCATAACCATAGAGATGGCAACTGGAAATCAATCTATTTTCTTTCCCAAGTTATGGCACTTCAAAAATGATAACGAAAAAGAATGTGGATAGTCATGATCGCCTGTGTTCTGAAGAGAGAAGGGCATCTCTGGATTCAAAACCATAGAGATGGCAAGTGGAAACCAATCTATTTTCTTTCCCAAGTTATGGCACTTCAAAAATGATAACGAAAAAGAATGTGGATAGTCATGATCGCCTGTGTTCTGAAGAGAGAAGGGCATCTCTGGATTCATAACCATTGAGATGGCAACTGGAAACCAATCTATTTTCTTTCCCAAGTTATGGCAACTCAAAAATGATAACGAAAAAGAATGTGGATAGTCATGATCGCCTGTGTTCTGAAGAGAGAAGGGCATCTCTGGATTCATAACCATAGAGATGGCAAGTGGAAACCTATCTATTTTCTTTCCCAAGTTATGGCACTTCAAAAATGATAACGAAAAAGAATGTGGATAGTCATGATCGCCTGTGTTCTGAAGAGAGAATGGCATCTCTGGATTCATAACCATAGAGATGGCAAGTGGAAACCAATCTATTTTCTTTCCCAAGTTATGGCACTTCAAAAATGATAACGAAAAAGAATGTGGATAGTCATGATCGCCTGTGTTCTGAAGAGAGAAGGGCATCTCTGGATTCATAACCATTGAGATGGCAACTGGAAACCAATCTATTTTCTTTCCCAAGTTATGGCAACTCAAAAATGATAACGAAAAAGAATGTGGATAGTCATGATCGCCTGTGTTCTGAAGAGAGAAGGGCATCTCTGGATTCATAACCATAGAGATGGCAACTGGAAACCAATCTATTTTCTTTCCCAAGTTATGGCAACTCAAAAATGATAACGAAAAAGAATGTGGATAGTCATGATCGCCTGTGTTCTGAAGAGAGAAGGGCATCTCTAGATCACAACCATAGAGATGGCAACTGGAAATCAATATGTTTTCTTTCCCAAGTTAGGGCACTTCAAAAATGATAACGAAAAAGAATGTGGATAGTCATGATCGCCTGTGTTCTGAATAGAGAAGGGCATCTCTGGATTCATAACCATTGAGATGGCAACTGGAAACCAATCTATTTTCTTTCCCAAGTTATGGCAACTCAAAAATGATAACGAAAATGAATGTGGATAGTCATGATCGCCTGTGTTCTGAAGAGAGAAGGGCATCTCTGGATTCATAACCATAGACATGGCAAGTGGAAACCTATCTATTTTCTTTCCCAAGTTATGGCACTTCAAAAATGATAACGAAAAAGAATGTGGATAGTCATTATCGCCTGTGTTCTGAAGAGAGAAGGGCATCTCTGGATTCATAACCATAGAGATGGCAACTGGAAACCAAACTATTTTCTTTTCCAAGTTATGGCAACTCAAAAATGATAACGAAAATGAATGTGGATAGTCATGATCGCCTGTGTTCTGAAGAGAGAAGGGCATCTCTAGATTCACAACCATAGAGATGGCAACTGGAAATCAATATATTTTCTTTCCCAAGTTATGGCACTTCAAAAATGATAGCGAAAAAGAATGTGGATAGTCATGGTCGCCTGTGTTCTGAAGAGAGAATGGCATCTCTGGATTCATAACCATAGAGATGGCAACTGGAAATCAATCTATTTCTTTCCCAAGTTATGGCACTTCAAAAATGATAACGAAAAAGAATGTGGATAGTCATGATCGCCTGTGTTCTGAAGAGAGAATGGCATCTCTGGATTCATAACCATAGAGATGGCAACTGGAAACCAATCTATTTTCTTTCCCAAGTTATGGCACTTCAAAAATGATAACGAAAAAGAATGTGGATAGTCATGATCGCCTGTGTTCTGAAGAGAGAAAGGCATCTCTGGATTCACAACCATAGAGATGGCAACTGGAAACCAATCTATTTTCTTTCCCAAGTTATGGCACTTCAAAAATGATAACGAAAAAGAATGTGGATAGTCATGATCGCCTGTGTTCTGAAGAGAGAATGTCATCTCTAGATTCACAACCATAGAGATGGCAACTGGAAACCAATCTATTTTCTTTCCCAAGTTATGGCACTTCAAAAATGATAACGAAAAAAATGTGGATAGTCATGATCGCCTGTGTTCTGAAGAGAGAAGGGCATCTCTGAATTCATAACCATAGAGATGGCAACTGGAAACCAATCTATTTTCTTTCCCAAGTTATGGCACTTCAAAAATGATAACGAAAAAGAATGTGGATAGTCATGATCGCCTGTGTTCTGAAGAGAGAATGGCATCTCTGGATTCATAACCATAGTGATGGCAACTGGAAATCAATCTATTTTCTTTCCCAAGTTATGGCACTTCAAAAATGATAACGAAAAAGAATGTGGATAGTCATGATCGCCTGTGTTCTGCAGAGAGAAGGGCATCTCTGAATTCATAACCATAGAGATGGCAACTGGAAACCAATCTATTTTCTTTCCCAAGTTATGGCACTTCAAAAATGATAACGAAAAAGAATGTGGATAGTCATGATCGCCTGTGTTCTGAAGAGAGAATGGCATCTCTGGATTCATAACCATAGAGATGGCAACTGGAAATCAATCTATTTCTTTCCCAAGTTATGGCACTTCAAAAATGATAACGAAAAAGAATGTGGATAGTCATGATCGCCTGTGTTCTGAAGAGAGAAGGGCATCTCTGGATTCCCAACCATAGAGATGGCAACAGGATATCAATCTATTTTCTTTCCCAAGTTATGGCAACTCAAAAATGATAACGAAAATGAATGTGGATAGTCATGATCGCCTGTGTTCTGAAGAGAGAAGGGCATCTCTAGATTCACAACCATAGAGATGGCAACTGGAAATCAATATATTTTCTTTCCCAAGTTATGGCACTTCAAAAATGATAGCGAAAAAGAATGTGGATAGTCATGGTCGCCTGTGTTCTGAAGAGAGAATGGCATCTCTGGATTCATAACCATAGAGATGGCAACTGGAAATCAATCTATTTCTTTCCCAAGTTATGGCACTTCAAAAATGATAACGAAAAAGAATGTGGATAGTCATGATCGCCTGTGTTCTGAAGAGAGAATGGCATCTCTGGATTCATAACCATAGAGATGGCAACTGGAAACCAATCTATTTTCTTTCCCAAGTTATGGCACTTCAAAAATGATAACGAAAAAGAATGTGGATAGTCATGATCGCCTGTGTTCTGAAGAGAGAAAGGCATCTCTGGATTCACAACCATAGAGATGGCAACTGGAAACCAATCTATTTTCTTTCCCAAGTTATGGCACTTCAAAAATGATAACGAAAAAGAATGTGGATAGTCATGATCGCCTGTGTTCTGAAGAGAGAATGTCATCTCTAGATTCACAACCATAGAGATGGCAACTGGAAACCAATCTATTTTCTTTCCCAAGTTATGGCACTTCAAAAATGATAACGAAAAAAATGTGGATAGTCATGATCGCCTGTGTTCTGAAGAGAGAAGGGCATCTCTGAATTCATAACCATAGAGATGGCAACTGGAAACCAATCTATTTTCTTTCCCAAGTTATGGCACTTCAAAAATGATAACGAAAAAGAATGTGGATAGTCATGATCGCCTGTGTTCTGAAGAGAGAATGGCATCTCTGGATTCATAACCATAGTGATGGCAACTGGAAATCAATCTATTTTCTTTCCCAAGTTATGGCACTTCAAAAATGATAACGAAAAAGAATGTGGATAGTCATGATCGCCTGTGTTCTGCAGAGAGAAGGGCATCTCTGAATTCATAACCATAGAGATGGCAACTGGAAACCAATCTATTTTCTTTCCCAAGTTATGGCACTTCAAAAATGATAACGAAAAAGAATGTGGATAGTCATGATCGCCTGTGTTCTGAAGAGAGAATGGCATCTCTGGATTCATAACCATAGAGATGGCAACTGGAAATCAATCTATTTCTTTCCCAAGTTATGGCACTTCAAAAATGATAACGAAAAAGAATGTGGATAGTCATGATCGCCTGTGTTCTGAAGAGAGAAGGGCATCTCTGGATTCCCAACCATAGAGATGGCAACAGGATATCAATCTATTTTCTTTCCCAAGTTATGGCACTTCAAAAATGATAACGAAAAAGAATGTGGATAGTCATGATCGCCTGTGTTCTGAAGAGAGAAGGGCATCTCTGGATTCACAACCATAGAGATGGCAACTGGAAATCAATCTATTTTCTTTCCCAAGTTATGGCACTTCAAAAATGATAACGAAAAAGAATGTGGATAGTCATGATCGCCTGTGTTCTGAAGAGAGCATGGCATCTCTGGATTCATAACCATAGAGATGGCAACTGGAAATCAATCTATTTCTTTCCCAAGTTATGGCACTTCAAAAATGATAACGAAAATGAATGTAGATAGTCATGATCGCCTGTGTTCTGAAGAGAGAATGGCATCTCTGGATTCACATCCATAGAGATGGCAACTGGAAATCAATCTATTTTCTTTCCCAAGTTATGGCACTTCAAAAATGATAACGAAAAAGAATGTGGATAGTCATGATTGCCTGTGTTCTGAAGAGAGAATGGCATCTCTGGATTCATAACCATAGTGATGGCAACTGGAAATCAATCTATTTTCTTTCCCAATTATGGCACTTCAAAAATGATAACGAAAAAGAATGTGGATAGTCATGATCGCCTGTGTTCTGCAGAGAGAAGGGCATCTCTGAATTCATAACCATAGAGATGGCAACTGGAAACCAATCTATTTTCTTTCCCAAGTTATGGCACTTCAAAAATGATAACGAAAAAGAATGTGGATACTCATGATCGCCTGTGTTCTGAAGAGAGAAGGGCATCTCTGGATTCACAACCATAGAGATGGCAACTGGAAATCAATCTATTTTCTTTCCCAAGTTATGGCACTTCAAAAATGATAACGAAAAAGAATGTGGATAGTCATGATCGCTTGTGTTCTGAAGAGAATGGCATCTCTGGATTCACAACCATAGAGATGGCAACTGGACACCAATCTATTTTCTTTCCCAAGTTATGGCACTTCAAAAATGATAACGAAAAAGTATGTGGATAGTCATGATCGCCTGTGTTCTGAAGAGAGAAGGGCATCTCTGGATTCACAACCATAGAGATGGCAACTGGAAATCAATCTATTTTCTTTCCCAAGTTATGGCACTTCAAAAATGATAACGAAAAAGAATGTGGATAGTCATGATCGCCTGTGTTCTGAAGAGAGAAGGGCATCTCTGGATTCACAACCATAGAGATGGCAACTTTAAACCAATCTATTTTCTTTCCCAAGTTATGGCACTTCAAAAATGATAACGAAAAAGAATGTGGATAGTCATGATCGCCTGTGTTCTGAAGAGAGAATGGCATCTCTGGATTCATAACCATGGAAATGGCAACTGGAAGCCAATCTATTTTTTCAAGAATTAATGTCAAATCAGTGTTATTTATGACACCATGAAGAGACGTGACATTTTTTTAAATCATGCCTACAAAGGTAAACATTTAAATTTTCAGTTTGAGTTTACAACAAATTTAATCTAAAATATGAATTTATCTTTTTAGCAAAAACTTCTCGCTCAATATAAAATTCATTGATTATAGATTATATTCAATGGCAAATCCTCTTATCGGACTATCAGCAGTCCAATCGTCTTTCGCTCAGACCATTACTTATTCCAATATTTATTCATAAGGTTTTTCTCAGTACAGATAAGATATCTAGTACGATATAATGTTACATCATCTTAGTAACGTCTTAAGTGTTATACGTGACACACGCTTCGGCGATCATGCTTCTTTCGATCCATGACTTCAAACTTTTCTCGTGGTAAACTGGTTCCAACCAAGGCTAGAGAACCCAATCCGTCCTGCTACTCAACCCATAGCTGGAGGGAGAAGAGATGGATTCGTACTTTTCCCAAGGGTAGTTGCGCGTAAGTGAATGCAGTGAATTCGACTGGAATGTGAACTTGGTGTTGTGGAGTTGTCAGTTGCTAATAGATTTAACATACCATAAATGTTAGGAACTTGGTAATCTTCCACTATAAGTTGACTCCTTAGTATTCTGCTAACTGCCAACTAATATCAACTGCCTAGTAGTTCTACTGAACTCCAATAGAACTCAAAAGGACTCCTATGAAGTTCGCAAGAACTCTCTAGAACTTCCTGTTAACTCTTATTAATATAGGAGGGAGAGTCCATTATTTGAGGAATAGGTGTGTTTTCCCATAACACTTGGCTCACTGATTTCTCATTCCAAGCTGATATCTATTGCCCCACGAAGCACATACGAGATTAAAATTCATACTCAAAATAACTCTTTATTTCTGGTCTCCGTAAAATTAACGTCGAGCGAATCAAGGCCATGTGGTTTCGGGCCTTTCTTTGAATATTTTCTCTTCTTACGGTGGTCTAAGTTATTCTCTTTCTCTTTTTGTAAGCCAGAATTTAATATATCTCCCTTTGATTGTCCCGCGTGCACGCGAGTGTGTGCGTGCCTGTAACCCTATCTTCTAGCTGGTTCCCTTTCTTACGCATCAACATTCTTCCAGACCCAATCATGCACTTTATGGCTTCGTTGGAACCTTCTAGGTCAATTCTCGTGGCTGGTATATGCTTGCTTTTTTGATGTGACGCAGCATACGAAACTTATTTTAAATCTCTTGGCGAACACAGTACATATTGGGGTCGCCAGAGATCAGGTCTTCTTAGATTAAAGGTTCTTGATGGGTGGTTAATTCGATTCAGACAACTGTTATTTCCTAGCTTGAATCAAATAAGGCAAAAAGAGTAAGCTATGTTTTTTTTATACTTTCTGCATATTAAAACAACACATCAGAAGTGATAATCTGAGGGATGGAGGTCAGGTCAATACGACGTACGTGGAATGACATCCAATTCCATCGCCATGAATATCTGCTGTGTCGCATTTTCATTTTGAGGACTGTCCTTGTAAGACAAGAAAAAGTACGGAAGAATCTTGCTGTCAGCATTGTTTCTTTTTATACAATATTTTTTCAGTATTATTCTTATTAGTTCTTTTTTTTTTTTTTCATCACACTACTTTGGGGCCGTCATATATAGAAAACAGGAAATAAAAACGATAATGAAAAGCAGCATCCAATGATGACCTCTAACATCGCATACATCGAGTCCTCATATTTCATGGACATCCACTTAAACACTTCGGCTATGAGGAAACCTCGATCAATTAAATAGGCTACAAATCTGTTTTAATATCGCCAGAATATAAGATTTCTTTTTACTTCTGGATTTTGTGCCGTTTGCTTTAGCCGTTAAAGATTGTATCGACCCAGAATATTGCGATAAATAACAAGAATAAGACGGGAAAAATCATAGTAATAAAAAAAATGTAATCCATATCTCACAATGAATTTAACGTTTTTTATTTTCTTTATTCAATTAGAAACAGTTCTTTTATGCACCCCGTCCTGTGTATGGCGATAAACTGCATCTGGCAGCAAGGGACTTTGATGGTTTTGAGGAGCAATCACGTTTTAATTGCTGTTTATCCTAGGCCCAAAGTGGTAGCATCGATTAATCTAAATAGGGAATTATAAAAATACATTTTTATAGTACAAATACCAACAATACAATTTTAGAGTTTAGAGTTTGAGTTTTGTTTAACGGCGTATTAACATATATGTAGGTTATTTAATGCCAGGATGTTGGGAGTTTAAGGTATTTTTTGTTAATGTTCGGTTATAGTGAGAAGGTCGATTTAGTTTGATTTTTTCTTTTTTTTGCTTTTATTCTTCTTTTAATTTAGAAAACTGAAAAGGTCTTCTAGTTTCGTATTCAAAAATATTTTTCAGAGAACAATAATTTTTCATTCAAAAATGCGTTATGGTAATAATATTTTTCTTAAATGTATTGTTGGTTATAATTTTCCTTCAAAAATGTATATTGTTCTATAAAAGATTATTTTTATGAATATATTTCCATAAAAGTGTATTTTAATACGTTCATAGTGTTTTGACCCCAGGTTTTAGGGGGTTAACTTTTTGCTCATAGCTGGGACCTTAATAGGTGCTATCACTCCGGGTCAGGGTGGACTTGAGAACAACAGCAACTAAAATGTGTTTCCATGCTTCTCACAACCTCCTAATTAGAGACCTTGCTGCCAGTTGCAGTTTACCGTCATGCCCAGGATCACAATTTATTTCTAGTGAAATTACTAGCAATACATTTTCATATTAAAAAATACTAGCAATATATTTTTATAGTAAAATTACCAAAAATTACATTTTTTTTAAAATTGGAGTAAATAGACTAAACTATCGCCCGGTTCACACTCCACCCACGTCTATCGAACAGGTTAAGAGGCTCATCCCTTGTTCCCTGTTTAGGATGCGGTTTCCGGCTTTCTCTTTTCCAATCTTCTCACTTTTTTGTTTTCAATTGGAGTAGATAGACTAAACTATCGCCCGGTTCACACTCCACCCACGTCTATTGAACAGGTGAAGAGGCTCATCCCTTGTTTCCTGTTTAGGGTGCGGTTTCCGGTTTTCTCTTTTCCAATCTTCTCACTTTTTTTTTCAATTGGAGTAGATAGTGTAAACTATCGCCCCGTTCACACTCCACCCACGCCTACTGAACAGTTGAAGAGGCTCATCCCTTGTTTCCTGTTTAGGATGCGGTTTCCGGTTTTCTCTTTTCCAATCTTTTCACTCCTATGTAACCCCCTGCACATCAGTGTCGTTACCGCCTTGATCGGGGTGATATGATAAAAAAAAAGTACATATAGTTTTTATAGAAAAATCTCATTCAATACCTTTTATAGTAAAACTGAACATGTGTCATACGTTGTCAAAAAATGAAAAAGAAAAAAACAATTTTTCATTTTTTGTAAACAGAAACAAGCTTTCATTTTATGGTTGATTTTGTAGATTTTTTTTTTTTTTTTTTGCTAAAACGATGCAGCAAAATAATTATAATTTAATGGTAAAATAATGTTATTTTCTTGAATTAATTATGAATTGTTATATGTAGATCTCTGTATTAAATGATCTATATAGTTAGAGATGCCGCTAAACAAAAACAGCCAAGCAGCAAAATTTATGAACCATCTGCAAAGGGTTAACTAGATTGAGTAATCTTTAATTTTTCACATTTGATTTCTCTCTTTTGGTTGCTAATCTCAAGTGAAATTTTT
Organism: Ascarosepion bandense; assembly: GCA_037127315.1. Lineage (NCBI taxonomy): Eukaryota > Metazoa > Mollusca > Cephalopoda > Sepiida > Sepiidae > Ascarosepion > Ascarosepion bandense. Next base: position 640,872 of record JBBBDQ010001987.1, on the reverse strand, counting down.
ATGGGATGGGATGAAGATTAATTGCTTTTTAATCATATATTTTTCAACAAGGCGATAAAGCCAGTAAGACGTAAAAGAATCACTAAGCATGAAAGACAATAGCGTGAAGGAAACTGAAAAAAACATTAATGTGAATAATATACAATAAAAATAGAATTCCTGGAAACGATAACGATCGACTTTGTATTCATATTTTTATAGATTGTAGTTGACCTGAAATCAAGAATCTGGAAATGAGTTCCAGATTCGAGAAATGAGAGAGAAAAAGACTATTATATTATTTAAGGTTACATTTTCAAACAGATGAAGTATCTGTCCCGCCAAAAAAAAAAAAAATTAAATCAGTCTCTTGTGACTTCGGATAAATAATGATGCAAGGGATAATGAAATGGAAAACATTGACAATATTTTGATGGAAGAAGTCAACATTATATTTGACGACAAAAAGAAAGATTAAGTATAGATTCAGAGCAAAGAGACTAGGGAGATAAACACACGCTTTTATATAGGCTTAAGGGGCGCCCTCTAGACACAGCGTTTGGTAAAGTTTGAGTTTGGCTTTTGTTTAACGGCGTATCAACCTGTGTGGGTTATTTAATGCCAAAAGGTGGGGGTTTAAGGTATTTTTTAATGTTCACTCATAGTGAGAAGGTCGATTTAGTCAGATTTTAATAAAAATTTGTTTTTATCATTTTTTATTTCAGAAAACTGAAAATATCTATAAAAATTGTCTATTTTTATGTATATATTTCTATAAAAGTGTATTTGTATACTTTCATAGTGTTTTGACCCCAGTTTGGGAGTTAACTATTTTCCCATAGCTGAGGCCCTAACAGATGCTATCACTCGGCGTCAGGGTGGACCTGAGAACAACCGCAAATAAGAGGAGGTTCCATGCTCCTCACAACCTCCTAATCAGAATCCTTGCTGCCGAATACAGTTTACTGCCATGTCCAGGACCTTTTAGTAAAGTGGGATAGAAAGTCATAGATTCAAAGTAAATAACCATGATAACTTGATAAAATGTTTACAATATTGTTATTCGAGTTCTTTTTAGCGTAGGGATTCAAGAAATAAAAGAACTGCATCGTTTCTACTTCTTAGATTTCTATACAGTATGTTTAGCTGAAATTCCAGAACTGATAATATATTTACAAGAAGAGAATAGATTCTTGTGAATTTCAAGAGACGAAGTGGGTGTTTCGACTCTGGTGATGAAAATAGAACGAAGCTTTTTAAAAATCGTATTCTTTATAATTCTAAACAAAGATTAATAATGTACAGACCTTTTATTTTCTTCATTTACTTTAGTAAAATTTCTCGAAAGACATTTTCGCGAAAGTTTTCCATTCTAAAATCCCTAAACAGTTAAGTAATGAGCTGTACTCATCTAATTTCTATCGTTTTCTTATTTACCTCAAAGTGAAGTTAACCTGTTGTAAAACGGGATGAATAATCATTTTTACGAATCCTATTATCTGTCCCGCGCATTTATTTTACTGACTCATGTAAGTCCCGGTAAATAAGAACGCAAGAGATAATGCAGTGGACAACATTGACATCTCTTTGATAGAATAATTCAATATTACATGAACCGAAGCAAAGAAAGAACGAGTAATTGATTCAAAACAAAGAAAAATAATATATATCAATAAAGTATGTGCTGCGGGTGAAATAGATCGGAACAAGGAAAGAGAATTTGGCGAGTCAAGTTCAAATTCTGATATAGTTTGCTATATTCGCTTCTGCTAAAATAATATTGGAAAAAGGCGCGTACATTTCTCTTTTACTCTCTGCCAAATTATATGTTAAATAGTAGAGTTTATTACATTTTCTTGCCTTCTGGTGGCAACTAGTGTAATAGAAAGAAAAATGTCAATTTAAAACCAGCCTGCTGAAGGAAGATCATTATCATGCTATCTTGCCCTAAACACACGATTGCTAATTTGCTAACATTAAATATGGAACCCTTAAGATATAAATGGGACTCGTGACGTGACGATATCGATAAAATATACGGATGTCCCAGAAGTCGCGTACCATATTACTAATTTTTATTTTTATTTTTATTTTTTATTTTTATTTTATTTTTTTTTTTGGGGGGGGGGGCGGGTGTTTCAGATTTGATCTGATATGGATGAGAAACTAACAGTACAAGAAAGAGTTAAAATTGGTTTTTATGTTTGGAAGAGTTGAGGCAACATACCGCTCTGTAGCTCAAGAATTCAACCGCAATCATTCTGAGCGAGAAAAAAACCATTGAGCCATGCTGTCGTTTGATCAAACGCTTCCAAGAAACTGGATCAGTTGCTGATCGTGAGAGATGTGGTCGCCGACAGTGTGCAACCGATGAAGAAACATCCACCATGGTTCTGGCGAATGTTACTAGAAGCCCCGTAAAATCAGTAAGGAAAATATGCCGAGAACTGACGATTAGCATATCATCAGTACATCGTATTCTTAAAACAGAGAAAGAGAATTGATGTCTGTGTTAATGCAGAGAGTGAACAATTTGAGGTAACTGTTATGATTATGATCAATAAAACTGATATTCATATGTACACTACCAGCCATAATTATTAGGCAACCCCAGTGTTTTACAAAATGATGTATTTCATACTACTTTTTGGTATTTATTGCAAAGTGAATAATTGCAAATGAAAATAGAATGTGTTTTTGTTAATACTGCACAATAGCATGTGTATCAAATGAATTTATAAAATATTTAATAATTACCTATATTGCAGTTTCATCAATGAAAGAATGAAGAAAATTTAGGGTGATTCGGACGAGTTCATCTTTGCTTCCTTGCCTTGTAAAATTTTGCAAAGTAATAATAACAAACGAACCATTCTATTTTCATTTAGAATTAACCACTTAAAAATAGTATTAAATACATTATTTCTTGTTAAAAAAAACTGAGGTTTCCTAATAATTATGGCCGGTAGTGTATTTTTATAAAACATTGGATGGTGCTCGACTTCTGGGATACCCTGTATTTACAAAAGTTTGTTAGCGTAAGAAAAAAAATCCATCGTTGGAAGTATTTAAATGTTTATTAAAAAATAAATGAATTGTTTTTTAATCATATCACCCCGAGCAAGGCGGTAAGGCCACTGGTGTGCAGGGAACTACGTAAGAGTATATAGATTGGAAAAGAGAAAGCTGGAAACCACGTCCTAAACAGGGAACAAGGGATGAGCCTCTACACCTGTTCAATAGACGTGGGTGGAGTGTGAACCGGGCGATAGTTTAGTCTATCTACTCCAATGGAAAAAAAAATAAATAAAAAAGAAAAGTGAAAAGATTGGAAAAGAGAAAGCCGGAAACGACGTCCTAAAAAGGGAACAAGGGATGAGTCTCTACACCTGTTCAATAGACGTGGGTGGAGTGTGAACCGGGCGATAGTTTAGTCTATCTACTCCAATTGAAAAAAAAAATAAACAAAAAAGAAAAGTGAAAAGATTGGAAAAGAGAAAGCCGGAAACCACATCCTAAACAGGGAACAAGGGATGAGCCTTTACACCTGTTCAATAGACGTGGGTGGAGTGTAATAGACGTGGGTAAATGCATGAGATATCTTAGAAGTGAATAGAAGTAAAGTGCGCGTTGTAATTCTGGTAGTCGGCGTCGCAAAAGCGCGAGGTTTTAAAATATCACAGAGCAGTGGATCTAAAGCAAAGGGTTTTAATGCTACAAGCCTTTTATTTTATTTATTTATTTATTTTAGCAGCACTCCATGTATGACATCTTCTTAAGAAAACTAGATTGAAAAATCGTTAACTTTTTTGTCCATTTCATTTCCTTATTTTAGAAAGATTAACTGCTGATTAATTCACAACTTCATTGATAATCAGAAATGTTTAATTGAGTAATGGTTTTTTGAGTCCAATTTTAGATGAATTATCAATTCTAATAAGCAGGGAAATTTAGAAATCAATGAAGGATATATATTTAAATAAAAACCAAACATTAATTTTGTAAAGAAAAAAAAAAACAAAAAAAAAACACGATTCTTGATCTTCCACTAATTGTACACTGGAACTAATTATCGGGTTTTGTATTGACCTGTTGGAGATTCTAAATGAAAACAGAATGGTTCTTTTGTTATTATTACTTTGAAAAATTTGACGAGGCAAGTAAGCAAAAATGAACTCGTCCGAATCACCCTAAATTTTATTCAATTTTTCGTCGGTGAAACTGAAATATAGGTAATTATCAAATATTTATAAATTTATTTGATATACTTGTTATTGTGCTGTATTAACAAAAGAACAATTCTATTTTCATTTACAATTATTCACTTGCCAATAAATACTAAAAACATAGTATGAAATATATCATTTTTTAAAACAATAGTGTGACCTAGTAATTATGGCCGGTATTGTATATGCAGAAACTCTGGTTTATTCCTTCTTTGGTTACGAAGATACATTGGTTACGAAGATACAATACCTAAGTATAGTCGAAGATAAAATAGCTAAATGTAAGTTTTGCGTAAATTATTTTTGTTGAGATAATTTTGCTTACAACCAGCTCCGTTGACCTGCATTATTTTATGCAGACGCTTCAATTATTCTTTATCAGACTTAAGCTATGTCTACACGTTGCTTGCATTTCGTTACTCAATCACCATTTCTATGGCAGCTGTTTGGCAAATTATATTCGTTGCTTCCACCAGTACAGATCTTCAAACTAGGACCCGTCAAGCCATGTACACAAAATCAAGTTATAACGAACCCTTTTTTATTCCGCTGGTCTGGGACATGTAGTGAGGAATGAGGGCTTGGAGAATCCGATACACACAGGTCAGATAGAGGAAAAGAGAGACAGAGGAAAGCAGTGGGTAATATACTTAAGGTCCTGAGCAAGGCTATGGCAAAGCTGGGGTTAGGTGGAGTAACAGGAGGAAGCGTGGTAAGAGTCACCAGGAATAGAGAGACGTGGATGGCCATGATTGTCTACGCCGTTAAGAGACATGGTGCATAAAAGAAGAAGAAAGAGAAAGTTTTACTCAAACAGCTTCCTTTTCAATATGTTGTGACCCCAATCCCTACCCCGAAATGATGCTTCCCCGATCACGGCCATCTTAAGCTCTTCAAGTCTCTGGTCAACCGTTATCTTGCCGACATACCCTAATTATAAACATCTTTCACTCTCTTGCTTTCTGATATCATAAAAATTTCATTTAGAAACCGCCTGGCTTGGGCGAAAAAGAGTATTTTCTAAAAATATGAAGCCATGTGATTCTGAAGTTTGGAATCCCATTAGATCCATCATAATTGAAGGGAAATATCTCGAAAGCACCTTCTATAGTCACTTAAAAAATAACTTTTTTTTTTATAGAAGGAACCGTATCGTTGGATCATTTTTCAATGTTTCAGCACGTTCTTTTTTTTTATTTTAGAAAACCCACCTTATTTCCTACAACAACGCCCAGTAGATAATCCGTCACTAACACCTGTACAGGCAATCAATTCCCTAAACAGAAATACGCGAGATTTTTGTGTCTAATCTTTCTATTTATGTTGAGGAGGTCTTTTTAACAGGAACTTGACGAATAATCTATTAGACTCAAAACAGGCGAAAACTCATTTTTGTTTTGCTTTTTGGTAGAGGGGTCTTTTCATTTTTATTTACGCATCGATCAAAAAGTCAGTGTTGACCAGGACGAAACACAGTGATGTTATAACACGGATGTGACACTTGTCCTATCGTAGAGTCAACCAAGACTTACATTATTAATGACGTCTCAAATTAAACTTTGCCTGAAACATAAATCTTGTTATGATTTATGTTGATTAGTCGTCTGAAGCCAAAAGCAGCCATCAAGCTTTTTCCAGTCTTCTGGAACTTGAAACGCTTCTACGAATATTAATGACTAAGTTTGTTATAAATAGAGCAGAATATTTGGTTGTTTTTGGGTTTTTTTCCTTCGGTCCAAGCATAATTCCATAATTCCTCTCTTTTTTCGTTTTTTTTTTTTTTTTACCTGAACTGAACGAATCATTCAGTTTTGCAAAGCATTCCTACTTCTGTCAAGCAAGGAATATACGAAATTACATCAATAACTTGTCATCCTTACACAGCTATTAACTGGACCTTGATCTGAAATTATCACTGTACAATGTTCAATTTACGTGATATATGCAGAAAGGGATTTTTTGTTCCTGAAACAAAACGTGTTTACGATAAATTCGGTAAGGCTCATTAACTTAACAATATATAAACCATTGTCTAATATAAATTTCAATAGAAATTTAGATATAAACCCTTGTGCAAATTAGTTGAAACAACTACTATAGTTTTCTTTCTTTCTTCATATGGTTAATTTTAGTCCCACTGGGGTATCAGGGTATTATCGATTTTTGTTGTTTCCTAAGATGAGGTATTTTGAATTGGTTTGCAGTCATATGAATCTATTTTCGATGTGTATAATGTCATTTTTTGACTTCAAAAACATCGCATTACCGCGATTACATCAGATTTTTTATCAAGCCCAGACATTATTGTTTCGACTTTCGATTAGTTGATCTACGGCCATTGTCAGCAATTGACCTTACACCAAGAAAGTCTACGAAAATTGTAACACTGCGCAATCACACTGACAAGCCTTATAGCTAGATCGTGGATATTGTTGATGTCAGCCTTTCAACTGTCAGTCGTGTCATCACGGCAAAGAAACAAACTAGATCCATCAGTCCAAAACGTAAAGGAAAATGCGGTCGGAAGAGAAAACAATGCCAAGAGACTACGTATACGTGATCTGGATTAGCGTGAAAGAGCCTAAGAGAACATTATTCGTTTTGTTTTAATTCATTTGCAAAAAAAAGTGTAAATCCGGTTTACACGGGAATTAAAGTGTTAGATCCAGATTAGACCAGATTTAAAAAAGTGACATTGTTCCTATTTACGAAAGAGCGTAAAAAGAGTCATACATATGGTATAAAAAGAGTCATACATATGGTATAAAATAGAGTCTTAGAGTTAATTTTATGTCGTGTTTTAAAAAATCTAAAAGGTAAATAGTTTAGGTTTACACTAGTGACTAGAAAGGAAACATGTAGATCTTGCTTGCACGCATGTCTGAAAGGGTGCTATAGATCCGATTTACACTAACGACTCACAGGGAGACATAAGAGAACTTTATAATAGAATCCAAACAGAAGAAATTGGTTTAGTTTAAACTATAATAAAAAAAAGTAGACATTTTTATTTTAGTTTACAGTTACAAAGGCGGACAATAATCGGTTTGTTTACTAGACTCTAAGAATATCTACTCATAAGGTGTTTTTTTTAAGGGTGTCACACACTTTTGGTGGGGATATAGTCGACCTTTTCTAAACTCTGGAGGCAGATTTCTTATAATACATACCGACACCCTCGACTTAAAAACAATGGGATAGCATTACCAAATCATTTTGAAGCAAATCAATTCAGAATTCTCAAAAAACTTTCTACACATTCCCTAATTATTTAATAGACAGGGTATAGTTTTCGTTACAGAATCCACTTTCATTCCAGGTAATACGTTCAATACGTTTTTTATTAATCATTTTTATGAACCTTGATCAAGAAATGGATAAGGCTTATAAATTTCGACAGAGAAATGAATCGTTTTTAGAGAACGTTTTTAGGGTTCGTTTTTATATATCTTGATCAACAAATGGAACCCTTTTATGGATTATTTTTTAGAATCTGTCCAAGAAACTGATCATTTTATAGATCCTGTTTTTAAAATTATTTATTAAGGAATGGATTCATTTTAAACCGCATGGGCATCAGATAAAATGCGAAATTAGAATTTTTTTGATTTTCGAATTTGATTAAAATATTTTTATTGTTCTGCATATGACGGTAAACTGCATCCGGCAGCATGGAACCACCTCTTAATTGCTTTTGTTCCCAGGTCCACTCTGACCCAAAGTGGTAGCACCTGTTTGGGCCTCAGCTATTGTCAAACAGTTAAAACCCAAACTAGGGTCAAAACACTATGCAAATATAAAAAAAAATAGACTTTTATAAAAATATATGCATAAAAATATATGCATAAAAAAATATATTTTTCAAAAAAAATGTTGCCAATAATACATTTTTGAAGGAATAAAATATTGCCATGAATCAAAAAAAAACTTTTTTTCATCAAAATCTGACTTAATCAACCTTCTCACTATAACCGAACATTAAAAACAATACCTTAAAACGCCACCTCTTTAGCATTAAATAACCCACAGTGGTTGATATGCCGTGAAACAAAACTCAAACTAAAATATTCTTATATTTCTGAAATTGAAATCTTCAAATTTTGGTCTACTTCTTAAGCAATTGAAAGGTATTTCCTTTCTAAACAATCCTTCAGTTAATCATTTTTAATAGATACCTTCTACTTTCTTATCACTGTGACGCAAAAACTGAATGTCAGATTTCAGAAATTACCTCAAGTGCTTTCATTCCATGTTAGAGACAGAGAAAGAAGTGTCCCAAAATCAGATGCGGCTAATAATACATAGATAGATAGATAGATAGATAGATAGATAGATAGATAGATAGATAGATAGATATGCCCTCGTTATCCGATTGAGCTCTGTAGAGGGGAAAACGTTTAAAACAGTAAACACTTCTGCGATTTACGCATTACTCTTCAATCATGAATTGAGTTCAATCAGCTGCTGGCGTGTGTATACACCGCTTATATATAACACGTTAAAATTTCCTTTTTAATAATAGCATAAACATTTTAATGATAAAATTTTGTTTTTATTAAGTTTGAACCCTTTTAAAATCATGATAGGCTGTTTTTTTTTGGGGGGGGGGGTTTGTTTTGTTTTTTTGGGGGGGTTTTTTGGCAACTGAGTTGAAGTACCTAAATTCCTAGTTTCCTTCTTCTGTTTGACTACAACCTCCATCTCATAGATGATAAAAAATATAACAAATCTGATTTTCTCAACGATTTTCTGTAAAAAAATTACTTGTATAATTTGTTTTTCCGTGCGTGGTTGAAAGAAGTATGCGTATTTTTTTCTTTCTTTCAAATTTTCGTTTTTTTCTTTTCTTAAGCGAGGAGGAAATATAGATGTTGAGTCAATGATTATATTTTTCCAAATGAGTTTCTAAAAATGTGTGAGCGTTTTAATCTGGACGACGGAGACATTTTGGCTTCACTCTGGAAGTGTTAAGTAAACGAATGTTTACACTGACCGGGACGATATAAGCGAGACAGTAACTTGTAAATCTAAATTCCATTTGTCTTGTTTAAGCACACATTTCAGACGCCATGCATAAGATCAAAGAATTCAATAATGCCATTGAAGTTAATTCTAAGGAACTTGTGAATCTTCAGTGGCATAGTTTTTGGTTTTAAAATGAATCAGATTTCCTTTTTTTATATTTGAAGGTACACGTTTGTTTTCGAAATTTTAAATTGAACACGGGCGAGTAAAGCAATAAACGTTAATTGTGTAATTAAGTTTTTCATCGACTGAGTCGATCGAGTGAGTGAAATTATATATATATATATATATATATAATTCTGTTTTGAGATTTCACAACTAGGATCAAACATTGCCTGATGACTAGATAAAAATCTTGAAATATAGAAATTTCCGTGTCACAATGTAAATTTAATTAAAAAACAAACTTAATTATATGACTATATTATGCTCTACAATATTAATTGTATTGAGCACTTTAAAAAAAGGTAAATGCCAGAGAACTCTGAATTTTAAGTCTGTTGGTTCTCTTTACCTATATATAGGTAAAGAGAACCAACAGACTTAAAATTCAGAGTTCTCTGGCATTTACCTTTATATATATATATATATATATATATATATATACACACATATATATATATATATATATATATATATATATATATATGTATATAGGACTAATGTGGTAACGATTGTCACTTAACTGTGCAGTGTCATACCGACTAGAAGTTTTCTGAAGGCATCATTACGATATACTCACACCTCAGGGCTTGTTTTCAATCTGCTGTTGTGTCCCGGTTTTTATTCTTATTTATATTGCTATTTATCACAGAATTTGCATTAGTGATCAGCACAATATTTCAGTATATGTGCTTGGTAATTTCTAGTTAGTAAACATTACTCATTATTAATATAATTGTATATAATTATTGTATTCGGTCACGTTTGTTTATTTGTTTGTTTGTATATCTCAAGACCAATGAATGGATTCAGATAAAACCTTTAAGAATAACTGACCTCATGACTGGCACGAACTGTTTAAGTGTTGGTTAGATCTGGTACGGGATGACGTTTCTGAGTTATGAATTCCGGTTTTATTAATGCAAATACTAAATACTGAATTAGCTTCCTTAGATAATTTTAAATACTGACTTATCTCCCCTGACTCATTTTAAGTGTTTATTTAATTTTGAGAGCGGTCGAGTTCATATTTTGTATTTTCACTCATAAGAACGATCAAATTCATTACAGTTACTTTCTTACTTTAATAATCTTCTCTTGCTAATCACTGAGAGGATGTCGGTATTGCCTTGGCGGAGGTTTGTGGACTTTGACTACTCTTTGTAGTTACTTTTATTACTATTACCTAACTAGAGATTACTAAGCAAACATACTGTCAACCGGAAATGCCGATTCCATCATGACTATCTAGAAACAATTGACCATTTTGCATCAGTTTGTATCCATCAAAACAGAAAACACTGTGTGACAGGCTAATATCTGCAATAGAATTCTTTTTTATGATAAAAATACTGGAAATTGGTCTGAACACCAAATACACCCGGTTACATGTTTCTGGTTATATCGTTTTATAACATTTTTAAAATGCTTTGCCGGTTATTTAAAGCCAGAAATAATTTTTACATTTTTCTTTTTGCAGATATTAAATTAGTCTTATTAATTAATCCATAGCTAGATAGATGAGTTGTCTCAGTGTGCTTATCGTGATGAGTACTAGCTGTGAAGGCCTGAACTGGTGAAACTAAGGAATGTGTTTCGTCTCAACACCTAACATAAAAATATTGACTGGATAAAAAAGAGACTAACAATATGTAGATATAACTAAATCGAGATATAAAAAGCGGTAAGCTAGGATGTGCGGATAGAGTAATAGAAAATGAGTCGGAAATTTTAATTGAAAAGCCGAGTTCCAATTTGAATTGCGCGCAAATACCCTTGGGGAATGTATGAATTTGCCTCTTCTCCTCTCAACTATGAGTTAATTAGTAATACTTGCATCACTAAACAAATATTATCTCCTAAAAACATCCTTACAATATAAATATATTTTTTGTCTTTAAATAAAATTTGTTAAGTCATAAAAAATGAATAAGTCAATTCAACTGTCTTGCACGTATCAAGACACAAAATCTACAGAAATGCAACGCCATTGTTTAAATTCAATTTAATTACTGGATAACGTGAACCCTCGGCATTTAAGAGAAAAATAATGAGTGACATGAAAAGAGTGTCTTTGTTTTAATCATAGTTTTGCAGCACCTACCTTTGCCATATGACTGAGAATTCGTATTAAAAAATATATGAAGTGAATTCACTTTGTAAATTAGTGTCAATTTCTCTTATTATAAAGAAACACTTAGGGGAAAATAATATCTAAACTTATTTATAAATGGAACGTTGTCTGTGTGTGTGTGTGTGTCTGTGTGTGTGTGTGTGTGTGTGTGTGTGTGTGTGTGTGTGTGTGTGTGTGTGTGTCTGTGTCTCTGTGTGTGTCTGTGTGTGTGTGTGTGTCAGTTACCTTTAGACTCCGAAACTTGAAAATTTACACAGTTGTACTATAAGCGTCTGCGAGTGTTCTTAGCTAGGTTTTGTGTCGAGGTACCCCCGATAAATATCGAAAATCGATAATCGAAAAAATCGTGTTATAGAAGGAGAGGTCCAATTTTAATCAAATTTGATACACTCATAGACAAAGACATGAGAAACGATATTCAGAAGTTTCAAAGTTGCAGTTCTTACAATAGTGCAGAAAATCGACAATAACGCCGGGCTATACTGCTAGTATTTGCAAAAACGAATCTGAAAGGAAGACATTATAAAATAACCAATAATTAATATAATCCAATTAATTGCTTGAACAGCAATTAATAATTTACAACTAGAGGGAAATATGACCAAAATTGATTAAAAACTCAGAGAAAACTTTCATTAGATTTTCTCCATAATTTTACCTCATTTTTTACGCTTAGGTGATATTCTATTTGTATATACTCTCAATACAGTAATTAAGTACCTCTCTGTTTCTCCGTCACACACACACGCGTAAACACATACACAAATAGTTACCTCTCTTATTCTTTCTCTCCCAGACACGCACAAAGAAATAGCTACCTCACTCTCTGACACACACAAACGAATAGTTTCCTCACTCTCAGTCTCTGTCTCTCTGTCTCTGTCTCTGTCACTGTCTCACTCTCTCTCTCTCTCTCTCTCGCTCTCTCATCACACACACACACACACACACACACACACACACACACACACACACACACACAATCCCAAACACAAATAGTTACCTCTTACACAATCACACACGCAAACAAACTGGTAACTATATTTTTACACTCAAACTCAAATAAGTATCTCTTTCTCTCTCTCTTTCATACACACACACACAAATTGATACCTCTCTCTGTCTCTCCCACACGCACAAACAAATAAATCGCAACCTCTCTCACACACACAAATAAGTAACTCCCTCTCACACACACACAAACACGTACCCCTCTCACAGACACATAATCACACACACAAAAACTATTAGGTATTTCTCTTTCTCTCTCTATCTCTCTCTCTTACACACACACACACACACACACACACACACACACACACAGACCCACATATATATATATATATATATATATATATATATATATAGAGAGAGAGAGAGAGAGAGAAAGAGAGAGAGAGATAAAGAAAATTAGAGAGAGAGACATTGACAAAGGCACAATGATACATTTTAATCATCTTAGAGATACCAACTGATGCCAACCTCTAAGGGAGGATCTTAATGTGCGTTCTTGGTCTTGCCTTTTCTAATTACATGAAGTAGAACGTTGATGTTGAATCAACTACACTGTTCTCTATTAATCATCTGAGAGGTCCCTGTCTGTCTTCCATCAGAATGGCTAATGCTAACCTCAAGCGGTGTGACTCGTTACGCCTTCTCGGGTTAACTTTCTCGGCTGATCTGAAGTTGTAAAATTATATTGAATCCATTACTAGAAATGCTTACTAAAAATTTTGTTCACTGTGTCGTTCGAAACATTGTTTCACAGCAGAATCCATTTTACACATTTATACTTCTACCTACCATTCATCCATGCATTGAATACAACTTCCCCACCTGGACTGCTTGATCCTGCTATATGTCTTAAAATACTTAAAGAAATCCTATGAAGAAACTGCAATGTTATTGGCACTGACCTGGCATATTGGTTTCAGGTATTTTCTCGCGCTGAAATATAACGTCTATGCGTCACATCTACGAATATTTTCAGGATAACTGTCTTGATGCACTTTTTAAATCGACTTTCCGAATTGAATCGCTGTACCAAATTGGAAGTCAGGTCCCATATGTCACTGTTGAAATTGCTAATTGTTACCGTAAATTAAATCTTAACAGTTTTTTCGCACTTTCCGCCTGTGGGATTCTCTTCCAGCTTCCTCCTTTCCTGTTAAGTATGATCTTGTAAAGATAAATGCAGTGTTAATCGTCATCCTTTGTCCCCACGAGTCATGTCATTTTTTGTTTATTGTCCTCGTTTTTTTTAAATTTTTTACTTGTAAATTTTGAATCCTAGTGGTAATAAATAACTTACATGATGCGAAATTATTAAAAACATGGATATAGATTCTGTATCCATACCAAGAAAGGTAAAGATAGACGCAGAAGGTGGGTGGCTGAATCTAGAAGTCAGTCAGTTAAGTGCCATACGTGAAACACGCTTGAGCAATCATGTCTCGAAAGAGACATGACTGACTACGCAAAAGATTATCCCGCAGTAGGTTGCCATTTCTTTCTGCGATAGACTGGTTTCCAGCCAAGGCTATAGAACCCAATCTGTCCTGTTATTTAACCCATAACTGGAAGGAAGAGACGGATTAATACATTTCCCAAGGGTATTTGCGCGAAAGTGAATGCACTTAATTCAGCTGGAATTCGAACTCGGCTCCCAGATTTCTCGTTCCGAGCCGATATCCACTGCACTACAACGCACATCTAGAAGGACTTTCATAAAAAGCTGGTCTGATGACGTTTTTTCATATTTTAAAAAGAAGTCAGTTAACCGGTCAGATATATAAATCGATATATATTATTTGTAGATTCGATTTTTATGTATATCAATAGCCACATCTGATGCTAAGAATGTTGGGTCACTGTGTCGCCCAGAAAGTTTTTCTCCTCAGAATCCATCTTGCTCATATACAAATCTACAATTCGTTCGTACACTGAATATTCTTTCCATATCTAATCGGCTGCTCCTGCTATTCATCTCAGGGTTCTCGATAAAATCTAAAAGAGGATCTGCAATGTAATCGAACCCGATTTGGCAGCTCAACTTCAGTCACTTTTTAACCGACCGGATGTGGCTCTCCTCTGTCTTTTCTACAAATATTTTCACGACTTCCGCTCTGACGAACTTCTTTCCCTGACGCTCCGTTTACACGAATTTACTTGAGCTACTAAATTGGCAACTAGGTCTCTCCCTTTTACAACAAAAACCGTCAAATGTATCTTCTACTTCTACACTAATAGTTTCTTTTCTCGCACTTCCCACTCGTGGAAATCCCTTCCGTATACTTGCTTCTCTGATAGCTACAATCTTCAAGAATTTTAATGCAACATCAATTGCCATCTTTTATTGCCTTGATTCCTATCTGTCTTATCCTTTCTCCGATACCCGCTGTACCTTGTTCTTTTTTTTTTTTTCGCTCTCCTCTCATGTAAACGGTAGTACTACTTTTCTTGGGGGAAACCATTATTAAAAAAATAAAATGAGTTGGATCAGTTACGAATGGCTTTTCTATACACATAAAAAATGAACGATAATTATAAAAGAGCGATGAATTTTGGGAGCGTCTATGATAAACAAAGAGTCATTTTGAAAATTGGTTATTCATGAAACAGGCTGTAAATGGGTAACTAAATGAAAATTTTATTCTTCAAATACATCGGCAATGGCAATTGTTATTTTCTGTCTTCTTCATTTCTGTTCTGTCAATGTTCTCTCCAATTTAACATTTTTCTATTTCTCATTTTGTTTCACATTCATTAATCCCTTGGATTTTGGATACTTTATTGCCCTGCTTGATTAAATTATGTATATATATATATATATATATATATATATATATATACAAAGGTGTAAATTGTATTTTATACTAATTAGCTTTGCTATTTATATCATTTTTCTATCTTTTATTTTACTAAAATAACATTATAGATTTTTTTTTCTGTAATGAAATCTCAAGTTTCATAAGTGATTTTGACTTAGGTGTCTAGTAATGGCTTCTGTCATCTCAACTAACAGCCATTGTTATAAATCAAATTCTTTTGCTTTCAGAAGTAATGTATATTTTGATAGACTACTCACTACATTGTCCTGGGTAGCAAATATAAAGTAGTTGGCTTGATAGAAAACTGATGAGCATTGGTAAAATTGTAGGTGACAGATATCTGGAATTTTAAGGAAGTACAGTCTGAAGATAATTGGGAAAATAATTGGTCTAATCATAATTTTGGGAATTGATTCCTGAAATGATCAATGGTTCAGTTTCTTTGGCTATGCTGAGACATTTGTCTGTTATGATGAATATTTCTTTCAGACAAGTGTAAAATTTGATTACAGTGATTTATTTCTTCCAATGTATTTTAGTGTTAAACTTACCTGAGCAGAGATTTCCTAATCAGAATGGTAACATCAGTTTCAATTTATATATATATAACAAAATATAAAAATACTCGAAGCTATATAAATAAAAAGCTTGAAACCTAACCTGAACAAAATTAACTACGAAATCTCCACAAACATTCTCAAATTCCTATAATAGATAAGAGAAGCGATTGGTTATCCCAATGGCTTTCCATATTTAATACTTCTTGCCTCCACTCTCGCATGGTCATGTGCAACGCCACAAGCTGTAGTGCGATTTTCGCTTCCAGCACGCACGTGTTCGCCAATCTTCCATGCAAACAAAATAGATGACTATTAATATCGTCCTTCCGCAAACTGCTTAATACAATTGTCATCTTTGATAATGGCTGATGAGAGTCGAAAACTCAGAGAGGATTAAATTAAAAAACATGTATCAATATTTTCTTTCCTCTTTCAACGATAATGCTATTAAGCTTATCAGACGATATGAAAAAAATTACAGACAATAACTCGACAAAACTTGTCGAAATTATTAAATGAATCATACACACAATGAAAAAATGCTGGCTAAATATACACTATATATATATATATATATATATATATATATATATAATGGCTTTACTTCTACGCGAATCGGCATTCAGGTGTTCACATCATCACCAGGCTTGCAAAACAGTTTGTTGTTTTTTGACAATGTGTCCAAAATTGTGTTATGGTGAAATTGGTTTCGGCTCGGAATGAGGACTCGGGGAACCGAGTTCGAATTTCATTTGAATTTTTTGTATTCACTTACGCGCAAATACGCTTGAGAAAGGCATTAGTCCGTCTCTTCTCCCTCCAGCTATGGGTTGAATAGAAGGACAGATTGGGTTATTTAGCCTTGGTTGGCAACCAATCTACCGCAGGATGAAATGGCAAACATTTGCGGGAATATCTTCTTCCTAGTCAGTCATGTATTGAAAGAGACATGATCATCCAAGCGTATATCTCGAATGGCACTTAACTGACTGTACAAGATTTAATTTAGTCTGATGTTTTCTTGTAAAATCTTGTAGTGCGAAGAATGCCTGCAATCAACCTATATGTTATTTGCTGAGATCGATATTGTAACATACGAGGGTCGTTCTTAGAAGAATTTTTTGATTCTCTTACATGGCGTAGTATAATTTTTCGAAGACAATTTCCTTACGTTCTCTACGCATAATCAGGCTAATACATAAGTGAGTCTTTTCAGCACTTTCTTTGTTAACACTTTCTTTGTTAGCACTTTCTGGTGAAATTTTTGCATTGCATATTGACAATGGCTTGCCGGTCCCGCTGGTACTAACGTTAAAGAAAAAGCATATGACAACGGTATACGTCGACTTTCTGGTGTACCTTCTGTTGGGCGGGTCACACTCGTGAAGTCGTGTTTTGATTTTTCTAGTTTGTTTGCCACCTCTGTGTCTAGCATGACTTTGACGGATATGAACGATGCAAGGTAGACTAAGTAATAGAAAGATTTCCAGCGCTCTTGCGCGGCGAGGAAACATCAGTTCAATTGTTGAGGCGCTGTCTAGGGGAAGACGAGTGCTTTCTCTAGAGATGAGTATCAGATTTTAGCAGCCTTTGCAAAACAAGACAATTTATTCGGAGTGTTAGAATTTGAACAAGAAGCTAGAGGCGCGTCGTTTGCAAACAGATTTTTTCTCCATAGCTTAATGTCGTCACAGTATTGGCCTGGGATTGTTTTTGGTAATACGGGAAACTATTTTGAGTTGCGTTATAAAATTAAATCTCACATACACACACACACACACACACACTCGCATCCTCCCATATATATATATATATATATAGAGAGAGAGAGAGAGAGAGAGAAAGAGAAATTCCTATTTCGCTGAATCGCAGTTCATAAGTACGGTAAGATATCCGATTGCATCCAACCAGTATTGAAACCTGACCTAATTGACATCAGTTGGAGATTGTACCTCTAAGCGACCGAACAAACGCTAGTAGCCAAAAGAGTTATATTAATTATTGAAGAACAATGTGTAAATAGCGCGGAGTAGCTACTGATTTTAAAAACTGCTATTTTTCAAGAGTGCTCAATCGACGGGCGAGTGTAGATAGATAGATAGATAGATAGATAGATAGATAGATAGATAGATAGATAGATAGATAATTTAAATCAAAGTCAGCTACTCTTAAGGAAATAAGTTACAAGTCAGAAAAAGAGTTCAATGCATATATAATGAGGAAGCACTAATGTTTCTATGTAAACTTCTGGTAAACAGTAACTTGCCACAACTAAAAGTTTGATTCATGCCTCGGTGTAGTACCTAAAACTTTCCTCGTAGATATAAAATATCAATTTTCCATATATATATATCTATCAATATAGATAGATAGATAGATAGATAGATAGATAGATAGATAGATAGATAGATAGATAGAAACGAACGCACTGATACATAGATCGAGAGAAACTGAATCGAATAGAAACTGAATCGAGAAAGAAACGCACTGATAGACAAAGAGAAAGAAAAAAGAGAGATAGAGATAGAAACAAATCCAGTGATAGATAGATAGATAGATAGATAGATAGATAGATAGATAGATAGATAGATAGATAGATAGATAGATGATACTGACTGTTTTGAAAATAAAACACAGATATACTGGGAAATGTCAGAGAATAACAAATTCACATAAACAGGTAGATATGAACAACGATAGAAACATGAAACTGAGAGCAATTGATATTTCTGTTCAATAGATAGATAGATAGATAGATAGATAGATAGATAGATAGATAGATAGAACATTATAAATAGAACTAATCATATTAGGCGCTGTTGAAATTTGTATAGTGTATTTTTTAGCTTTAGTGTAAAGTTAGAAGATTTACATAAATATAAGAGAAAAGTAGAAATCTTTGAGCTAAAAGGAGTTAAGAGGAGTTTTTTCAAATTTTAAACATGCAGAGTTGGAATAATGTTTCTCCTATACAGACTTATTTATCTGCAACTTTTGCACATCACGTTTTGGTCGAAAATGACTCGGACAGCAACCATCACGTTTCTATATCTACACTCTTTCGCTATCTGTAGAAATTTGGTTTCTTCTTTTGATACTGCTAGATCCACTTTCTTCTTCACCCTATGGAACTCTGTCTGCCTTTTTGAAGCAATCGTTCGTCGCAGTGACACCGGTTATCGCCTTCATCTACCACTTAACAACGTTTAGCTCCAGGGGTATCTCATTTCGCTGACTCAATTGCTTTTCTGGACTGATGCACGAAATCCTAATTAATGAATACCCAATATATTGTCCGCTTGCCTTTACGTGTTATGTAGTAATCTTACCTCGGGTATGCATAAAATATAATTAAACTAATCTGGTCGGAAGTCTGGTTCTGATACATAACAACCAAAATAAGAGACTACGCGATCTTAAAACATGCATATAAATAATAGAATTGCAAAGAACTATAGATAAGAGAAAACATTAGGAGCTTGAAAGAAAATAAAACTGTTTATTATGGTTTATCGCCCCTGCGGGCAATTTTCCACAGACGCAACGTTCCAAGTCTATTGCTACTTATAACATCTTTTCAGACGAACTTTTTTCTTTAATGGCACTATTGTCTGTAGAAAGTGTTATGTGTATCTCCTGTTTTCAGAAACACGAGTGAGCGGTGATCTTTCTCTCAATATAGACCTATCAATCTCCTCAGTTTCATTAGCAAGCTTTTTGAGGCTATAATAAACAAGAAGGTTTTCGAGCACCTAATAAGAACTCCAACTAACGCAACAAGCAGTACTGGTTTTGATCGACCCGGTCCACTGCTGACCTCCTAATACCCATTCCTTAGAGAATCAGTGTGACACTAGACAACAAATATAAATATCAAAGACTATCGCATTAGATATTCCAAAGGCATTTTAAACGTCGCTAGACTTTCGAAACTCTATCGCTGTTTCTATTGCAAATGCTCAACCAACTGAATTCCTTAGTGCGAAATCCTCAAACCTGTACAGCCATGCCACTGTAGCGTAATGGAGTTGGTGAATGTTTCTTTGATTCGGCCTTGTGTCAGACTAAACCGAACTCCTTACAGCTTACAAATTTTATGCAGAATTATCATCAAAATTATCAGAAACTTTCCATCGTTATCAAAAGGTTGGTTGCCGGTCGGGTGGAATATGTGAAATTGTGTGGAATAATGTAAGAATAAAATATACATTTTGCATTTTAAAATAGAAATTTATTAAAAGGAAAGAATAACACAAGTTGTAGAAGTTAATATTCAATTAGAAAAATTATTAAGAACTTAAGGGTAGAGTTCGTGTTCAATGATAAAGTTATGGGTATCAAGAAATGTACAAAATGTTCATGGTAGTAATTGTTGAAAGTGTATATGCGTACGTACGTATGTATGTATGTATTCAGTAGGAATGTCTTTGCATTGAGAAGTAGAAGTAAAAGGAATCAGGAGAAGAAAAGAGAAAGAGGACAAATGTCCGGGTCAGCTTGAAGCTTCTCTCGTTACATTTCAGCTTGTCGTCTTTGCAGCTTCCATTCCCTGATTGACTTGACTGACGCCGAGGTTATTTATATAGTCCTCAAGTCTTGCAAGTCGCTCCCATTGGTCAAAAATTAATTTAACACCTACTTGCACCTACTTTCGACTTTTCTTCAAGCACATGGTCAATCCATTTTCTATTTTGGAAAAACCAGGATTTCGCACGTCATTGTGAATTTTCATAAAAGTGAAGAAGAAGGTTGATTTTAATTCTTAATTTCTTATTCGCTACACCACATACACAAGATCGAATCCTCATTCCCTTCGTATTCTCCGTGAGTGCTTCTTCCTAAGAACTGGTATTTTGAGTGACAAACTCCCGGAATGATGGTTCCTTAAACGTTAGGAGCTTAACTTAAGTAATTTTTTATCTATCCTATATATAGATACTTACGCACAAATACCCTTGGGTGAAGGTATTAATCAGTCTCTTCCCTCCAGTTATGGGTTAAATAATAGGAAGTATTGGGTTCTATAGCCTACTGCTGGATAATCTGCCAAGTCAGTCATGTCTCTTTCAAGAAACGATCGACCAAAACGTGTATTACGTATGGCACTTAACTGACTTTATAGAAGACATCCTCGCATGAATGCTTCCCAGGTCACTACAATCTTAACCTTTTCACGTCAAAGGTCAATTGTATTCTGCTTTCCCTATTCTCATAATTTTTACTTCTTAGCACCCCCTCTTTCATTCATCACACACCACATTCATTATAACCCTTTTTACAATAACCCTATATCTTGAGTTGTTCTCGAGTTTTGTATTAGGTGAATTTTAGTATGTAAAAAAAAAGATTGCTACTAATTTTTTAATTCACTGAAGTTACTTAAATGTTTGCTTACATGTTTAAAAGTGTTGTGCCTTATGATAAAGAGGCAAAGAAAATTCTGTACAGTATCAAGATAATTAGTAAATAATTGAAAGTATTCAAGGAATTTGTTATCACAGAGCTGAAAGAAACAAACATGAATGTGATATGCAATGATTTTGTGATTAATTTTAGATTGAAGAAAAATGAAAATAAATTCTTGGCTACTTGTTATTCTAAGAAATTTTACTAATTGTATTTCGTATAAAAACTTTTTTTCTTGTGTATAATACAAAGTGGTTTCTGCTCCAATGAACTTAGATCACTGGTGCCCCCTAGGTTCGAATTTGCACGAGATACTAGATTAGCAACTAGATCCCACCCTTTTACAGTGAAACCGATAAAATGCAACCGCAACTTCTACTCCAACAGTTTCTTTTCTCGTACTTCCCAACTGTGGAATTCCCTTCCACATGACTGCTTCCCCGGCGGCTACAATCACTAGGAGTTTAAATGTAAGGTTAATAAACACCTCCTAACACACTAACTCACTTCCATTCTTTCAAACTCTCTTCCCATCCTCCAAACTATCTATCACCCCCCCCCCCATCTGACATTTCCTATATCTAACCACGCTTTCTATTTACCTTCCCCTATGTAGCTTGGGGCTACATAGGGGAAGGTAAATTTTTTGTATAAAAAAACTTTTTTTTCTTGTGTATAATACACAGATTGTTTTTAAAAGCAGTTTTTGGTTTTAACCACTTTATAGAAGACATTCCCACATTAATGCTTCTCAGGTCACTACAATTTTAACCTCTTCAAGTCAAAGGTCAATTGTATTCTGTTTTCCTTATTCTCATAATGTTTACTTCTTAGCACCCCCTCTTTCATTTATCACACACCACATTCATTATAACTCTTTTTACAATAACCCTATACCTTGAGTTTTTTTCGAGTCTTTTATTGGGTGAATTTTAGTATATATAAAAACATATTTTGGCATTAATGCTTTTGCTCTTGACCTCGGGTATTTTGGACATGTGTGCTTGTTGTGGTGCAGTGGATTCCTGCTCGGAACGGCAAATCGGGGAACCGAGTTCGAATTCCAGCTGAATTCCTTGCATTCACTTACGCACAAATGCACTTGGGAAAGGTATTAATCCGTCTCTTACCTTCTTTTATAGATCAAATAATAGGACAGATTGGGTTCTATAGCCTTGGCTAGCAACCAGTCTACCACAGAAAGCAATGGCAACCTACTGCGGAATAATTTTCTACCCAGTCAGTCATGTCTCTTTCGAGACATGATCGCCCAAAGCGCGTATCACGAATGGCACTTAACTGACATATAGATATAATCTCTACTTCACCCTCTTTTAATGGCTTTTAGATCTTGTATTGTGTAAATAATTTTTAAATAAATTCAGTTTTAAATAAGAAATGAATTTTCTTATTCATTTCAAAATCTAATCTTTAAAATATAACATTTAAATAAACTACTGATTCGCTAATGACTTTAAAAGTTGCATATTTATTCTAAGAAAGTCATTTGGCTAGCTGAAGCTAGTAACGACCTTAGCATCTAAATCACAGCTTAGGGATCAAACAAAGAAGGTAACATTTAATGAAATGAACGCAGTACTATCATTTTTGCACAAAATTTTCGAAAGTTTTACCTCTTAATTTGCTACTCTGTCGATTATTTTCGTATTAAATGTTCAGATGAGCTCCACTATTTTTTTCCATCAGCTCAGATCTTTACAGCAAAGATACGACATGCCATTTCCACGAAAGCGAAACAACTGTGTTTCCTCCTTGTTCCAAATTCAAAGAGAACCGTTCCCCTTTGACGAATTTCTGACAAGAAGTTCTAAAATTCAGACATAAAAAAACACAATCTTGACCTCTTCAAAATAAAGTGGGACAATCGTCATCCTTCTCCCTTGTACTCAAATTTCACTTCCTACCACCTCCTCTTTTATACATATCCCTCACATCATTATTGCCACTGAGAGAGAGAGAGAGAGAGAGAGAGAGAGAAAGAGAGAGAGAGAGGGGGAGGAAGAGAGAGAGAGAGCGAGAATGCGAGTGCTGGGTTGTGATAATGTTTAGCTCCAATTTCTTTCAGTAGTTTTACTGATAAAAATGTATTCTGGAGAGCAGATTTATATATATATATATATATATATCTGCGACCCCTATCCACATAGGGGAAGCCACCATGTGATCTGGCGCGTCTTAAACCTCTCCACCACGAATGTTATTTTTCGTAACATGTTTACATTTGTTGACATTACGTTAGATTTCAAAGCAGAGATGGTTATTACAATGAATTCGAAAATTGTGTTATTGGTTAATTTGAATTCATATATATATATATATATAGTTTTTTCATTATTAAATTAGACCAGTACTCAGTTCTATCATAATGTGTTCAATATATTCATATTGTATGTTATTATATATTTATATTGGATTGTATTATATATTGTAGAGCATTTGAATATTTTTCATTTGGAAATGAGTAATT
Organism: Ascarosepion bandense; assembly: GCA_037127315.1. Classification (NCBI taxonomy): domain Eukaryota; kingdom Metazoa; phylum Mollusca; class Cephalopoda; order Sepiida; family Sepiidae; genus Ascarosepion; species Ascarosepion bandense. The sequence goes on along the minus strand of JBBBDQ010001987.1, from coordinate 617,062 downwards.
TCCGCAACCTAGGTTTCTACCTTTTGGTATCTTCAAGCGATTTATTATAACTCCTTTTCTAATGTTTTTTAAACGAAACAAATGGATTTTCACGAACGCGAGACAAGAATTTTTAAACAACCGAAAATTTTCAAAATTTGGAAAGAGTTACCTAGAGATCTTAAAACACTTTCATCCAGGCTTGTATGATCCTAAGATGTATTTATAGGTGTGATTACATCTGGACATTACTTCTTGTATTTCTTTCAATATCCATTATTATTTTTTTTTTCTGAAAACATTTTTTTTTTATAATCGATTTTGATTTTTTAGTAGCCCGTGCAAAGTCATACCTAGGGGGCACCAGTGATCTAAGTTCATCGGAGAAGAATCCGTGAAAGTATTTATAGAAGAGGCACAGGGAAGACACGTCCCGCCGGTGAGAGAGCGACTGCAGCTGAGCTGCTAAGTCGGTATCGATCACATTGCAGATTCTCCGTTGGATTATGTTAAGAACCACGAGGTGAATAGCAGGGGGCACCCGACCAGATGTGGCAGCAGTATCCAATACACGGGCGGATGGTAAATTTATATATGTGCAGAATGGACTCAGACGGGAAAAACTTCCTGGCCCTGCACAGTGAACCGACCTTCTTGGTAGCAGATTTAGCAATGGATTTGATATAATCATTCCACTTGAGGTTCACTGAGAGTGTGAGGCCAAGGAGACGTAGTGTTTGATTCTTAGGGAAGCTAGCCTGTTGTCTATGATAGTTAATAGATAGCAGCTTCGTTTTGGAAGCATTAAAATTTACGAGCCATTTTTCCCCAGTCCATCACGTATTGGAGGTCCTTTTCAAGCTCGGCAGCGAGGTTCGCTTTGTCAACCTCAACAGATTTTTTATCAAGGCTGAGTAAACGGGGTGTCGCCGCCATACATGCCTACTTGGAATCTTATAACATTGGGGAAATCATTAATGTAGATCAGAAAAAACGTAGGACCTAGAATAGAATCTTGAGGGACACCCGCGTTTGTATGGTAGTTTTGGGAGGCATGTCCGTTTAATACTACCTTCATTATACGATTAGAGATGAATGGCTGGATTAGGTCAAACAATGGTCCACTTATACCATAGCTCCGCAGCTTGCATTGAAAGCCAGAATGCCAGACATCTTCAAACGTTTGAAAATATCCAGGGCAACGGTTCGAGCATCGCCATTGTTGTCGAGATCCTAGTATATACTCTGTGATGGTCATTAGCATATGCAGAATGTTTCGCTGAGAGTAAAAACTGTTCTGTGTCTTGTTTGTGATTTATCTGCTGTAACGTAGAAAAAACATGGAGAAATATTCTGTAAATGATTCCATAATTTTGCCAGAGGGTCTCCATGAATTCATATATAAAGGGTGCGATGAATGAATTGTCGTCTAAATAAAGGCAAAAATAAAAATAGCCCTGACATCTCATGTTAACAGATACATTTACCAAATTTGCACAAAAATATCTTGAAATACTAATAATCAAGTTTATTATATAAAATCTGCATTAATTTTTATATCACTACACAAACATTTTCATGATTCAGAACAATATTGTTCTTCTTCAGGTGATATTTTAAAAACAAATGGCGTTAAGGTTTTATTTTAGAAAATACTACATGAATTCATGGTCTGGGAAAATTAAGGAGTGGTGATTAAAATTTAAACAATATGATTGAATAATACTGACATACTCACAATTATATTGTTTAACTTTCTCAAATCACCCCTCCTTAATTTTTTGAATAACCATGGATTCATCTTATATTTTCTAAAATAAATCATTTTCACCATTTGTTTTTAATATATGAACTGAAAAACATCAATATTGTTCTTAAAAATGAAAATTTTTGTGTAGTGATACAATGCTTTTATAAACCACTGTAATAAGAAAATTGCAATATATATATATATATATATATATGAAATGATTTGTTTGAACATTATTTTTGAATGATATTCGTATTTAAGTAGATATCTGTTTTTAATTAAACAGTATTATATATTTATATCTACCAGCCTGCTTATTTACGATAACTTTTTATTACGAAATAATACATGACACACATTTTCGTATTAAAACTTTATCGTAAATAATCAGGCTGGTACATATAAATATATAATACTGTTTAATTAAAAATAGAATATTTACTTAAATACGAGTATCGATCAAAAATAATGTTCAAACAAATCATTTCAAATTGTCGGTTGTTTATAACCAAGTTTCGTTAATATATATATATATATACGCTGAAAAATATTTATACATGGATGGATACCCACTCGTTGTAAAAAGACGGTCACCAAATTGGTGGCCTCTTTGATTGGGAGAGTTCCTCACAATCTCCAAAAACTGTTCGTTCCCTCTCGACTGTTTATAGTCATTCATAGCTTGCACATCATTATATGGACTATCAGCAGCAGACAGACTTGATCAAATGAAAAGAACCAGTTAAGATAATTGGAGATTGTCTGTGCCGCATAAGATTCGAGTAAGCAATTATAATTTAATACAAAAAACGTAGATATTCAATAGGAGAAAAAATCTGATCGGAGTCATGATTTAATTAGAGAAAACATGAAAAGACTAATCAATAAAACCGCTGTTAACCATGAGGACAGCTTTGATGCGACGTTGAAAGCGGTATTTACTCCGCACTTCCCACCTCAAGCTAGTTGTAACACAAGATCGTTTTTAACGTGGGGACCTGAGCGAGGACACTCTGGCAGCAAGACGATGTTTACCCAGCCTTCCCCAGAATACAAGATTATTAAGTAATAAGCTTGTCTTAGCTGGTCATAGCTTGTCAGCTGGTCATAGCTTATCTTAGTTAGTCGAAGATTGTCAACTGATCATAGCTTGTCTTAGCTCATCATAGCTTTTCTTAGCTAGTCCAAGCTTGTCCTAGCTAGTCCAAGCTTGTCTTAGCTGGTCATAGCTTGTCGTAGCTAGTCGAAGCTAGTCTTAGCTAATCATAGCTTGTCTTAGTTGGTCATAACTTGTCTCTGCTGGTCATAGCTTGCCTAAGCTAGTCTAAGCTTGTCTTAGCTAATCTAAGCTTGTCTTAGCTCATCATAGCTTGTCTTAGATAGTCCAAGCTTGTCTTTGCTGGTCATAACTTGTCTTAGCTGGTCTAAGTTTATCTTTGCTGATAATAGCTTGTCTCTTTAGTCATAGCCCGTTAAGCTTGTCTTAGCGGGCCCTAGCGTGTCTCAGCAACCGTAAGCTTGTTTTACCTGTTATAAGTTTCTCTTAGCTGATCATGCCTTCTGGTGTTGAAAGGCGTGTTCATAGCAAAATCAGATTGAGCTCAGTTAAGGTAGCCGTCACATCTCCAATAAAAATGTTCAACTCGTCCTTGGTATTGTGGAGCAACTGATTGGTATCACACTTACGATATCCAATACATAATTGTCCAGAGAATTTAAATCAGGTAAGCTAAAAGGCCACCTGTTGGAGATGACAAGATTGCAAAAATCTTAATCGGGCACTCCTGGATCACGTCGTTCAAACTACATCCACGTAGTCGAAACACCAACATTTCCTCTGTTTTTCAATTATAAGTAGAAGGTGCACTCAAGCTTTTTTGTTTCTTTCCTGAGAACCGTTACTATGTGAAACAATGTTCCGTGTAAATACTTTCCTAATAAACCAGTCGTAATTTCTTCAGCAAAGACAGTCTGTTTCATGATTAAACACCTGACGATTGACGTATGAATAATAAACACCTGACGATTGACGTATGAATAATAAACACCTGACGATTGACGTATGAATAATAAACACCTGACGATTGACGTATGAATAATAAACACCTGACGATTGACGTATGAATAATAAACACCTGACGATTTCACTTAACTATGAAACAAATTTTTGAAAAGCGGCTTTGAAATCAGTATCCACTCTCAGATATACAAGGTGTATTCAAAATACTTAGCAAAATTGGGTGTGGATTCCTCACACCAAAACAAAGACACATATCCTTTCAATGTAGAAGGTTACAATATGGATTTGTATTAGCATAAGAAAGGACAAGAAGTTATTAGCGACTCTGCTGGAAAGATAACAATTAACTCTAGGCTTGAAGAGGTCAAGATGTGATTAGAGAATAAAATTTCAGCGTCGTAAAAGTATAGAATTGAAGTAGACTATAGAAGTAACCAGAATCCCAATACTATACAGGAAACAAGGGATAAGCCTCTGTTCTTGTTCAAAAGACTAGGGTAGAAGTTTAACCGAATGATAGGCAAATCCATTTACTCGTATTTGAAGAAAAGTAATAATTACCTAATAAAAGATTTCAAGCGGAGACGTCAGGTGTACAGGGATGAAGGAACCAGAAACTCAATCCTAAACAGGAAACAAGGGATTAACTGCTCCTGTTAAAAATAACTGGGGAGAAGTCTGGACCTATCTACTACGGTATGGTGTCCATGTCTCATAAGAGTACAGCAGAGATGCTAAGACACAGGTTGTATACAAACCTATTCTGATTTCAATGGTAAAGAATTTAATTATTTCAGTAGTGTTCGAACTGCACATATTACGTGCGTTGTGTTTCAGTAAATATTAGTTCGGAACGAAAATTCGGGGAGCCGAGTTCGAATTCCAGCTGAATTCATTCCATTCACTTCCTTTGTTGTCCCCCACCAAGGCTTTCGTCTCGTCTCTCAATCACCCCACTCACCGTTGTCTTCACATAGTCGCCTAATCCCAAAGGTAATTGTATTTTTTATCCTTTACTTTATATTTTATTCTTTACATTATGAACAACCCCCATTTTTATGTTTATTGTGCAGTAATTTAAATCTGGAGATGCGTTGTGGTGCAGTGGATATCCGCTCGGAACGACAACTCAGGGAGCCGAGTTCGAATTCCAGTTGAATTCGTTGCATTTACTTACGCACAATTACCCTTGAGAAATGTATTAATCCGTCTCTTTCCTCCAGTTATGGGTTAAATAACAGGACAGATTAGGTTCTATAGCCTTGGCTGGCAACCAGTCTACCACAGAAAGCAATCGCAACCTACTGCGGGATAATCTTCTGCCCAGTCAATCATGACTCATCCTAGATATGATCGCCCAAGCGTGTATCACGTATGGCACTTAACTGACTGACTTCGACAAAACCCTTGGTCCAATTTTAACCAAAATTGGATCACTTGTCAATAATAACATGAACCTTTGTTGTACCCAAAAAAATTCGAATCAATTTACAGAAATCACCGAAACGCTTTGAATTTACTAACTATTTTTCTCCGAGACGCGTTATTCGAATTCAACCAAAATCATGTAACTTGTAGATCAAGGTCCGTGCCTTTGATGTACACAAAGATTTTTAAAACTAATGTACAGGTTTGTCAAAAATCAGCGACAGACATAATTTCGGGTGGTCTTTTGCGCACTATTCTCGAAGATGCTTCACACAAACTCAACCAAAATCGCGTCACTTGTGGATCAAAGTCTGATGCCTTGATATACGAAGAGAGAAAGATTTCATTTGACACACAAGGTGTTTTAAATGAAAAATGTTGCTTTTTTCAATCGAAACCCTTAGTTACATTCCAACAAAATCAGCTATTTTTGTTAATTCTATCTTATCATGGGCCATAACAATTTTACGTTTTCTACAAGGTGCCAACTCCGCCAACGTTGCAAGGAGAATGAATTCACTTCTGCGTCACAACGTCATCGCATTACATTACGGGCTCATGTAACCCTCGCTCCCGTTCTTCCACTTGCACATAATATTGTTCCCGTTTATTGGCAAAATTTTCCAAGCATGAATCCCGTTTTACAAATACAACAAAAGCCGATACTTACTTCGCATTTTTTAACTCACGGGTCACGGCAACCTCCTACTAGGGCTTTTTGAATAAGCACTTCACCTTACCATTTCTCCTCAACCACTAAAAAACCCCGAGCGACTCCAGGGTATACAGCTAGTATATATATATTTTTAAAACTGTATATAAATATATATATATAAAACTGAGAAAACAGCCCGGTTTAAGATAAATATAGATCAACACACGTGATCTATCAAGCTACCAGCTTTTCAAAAATGAAAATGGAAAAATCTAACGTGTATATTGGAATTTGGCAGAAACTTGGAAACAAAGATTTTATACTCATAGGCACTCATTTTCTCACTCTATGTTAAGATATCATAGAACCCTCTCTCGAAAATACTGGGAATTGAAATAAGAAGGCCTAAAACCAAAAATAAAGTGAAAGATGATAGGCACGGCACGTACTCCTAATAATCTACGTGATAAATGTAATCTATGAGTATGTACTTCTTAATAAACGTAACGAATGTATTAGCATGTGTCTTCACCGTAATAAATTTAAATTTCACTAGTTATCCCGTTCTTCCATAAATTCATAATACGTTTTACGTCTTACATATATTAGAATTTAAATGTGGTGAATTCGAAGCTTTTTCCTACCTACAACCGCTAACCCAATTAGTCAAACCACATGCCTTCCACTACCAAAAGAAAATTACTGCTACAATTCTCCTCTGTTTGACTCTATCGTAACCAAGATTCTTCACCCATTCTTTTACTAACTTTTGTTTCCGGAACAAGAAATTTCTCCATTCTTTGGTTGACTGGGGTTTACAATGCATGTCTCCTACTGACTTGTTGAAATAGCTATTCCCCTAAATATGATCTGAATTTATATATATATATGTATATATATATATTCATCTGTAAACGAGTTATTAAGTGACCTAGGTTTCTACTAGAGTTATTGAAAATCGCCTGAAGACACTACTTATGGTAGAAACCTATGTCGCGTAATAACTCGTTTACAAATGGAAAATGTTCAAAACTTCTACAATATAAGTGTATTGAACGCTTTTTAATACAGACGTGCACTGGTCTAAATTTATTATTACCAAAAACTAAATAACTAAACAATCAACATATATATATATATATATATATATATATATATATATATATATATATATAAATAGGAAAGTTTTGCGAAACCGTTGCCAAATGGATTAACTTTGACATATTTTCAATTTAAAACAATATTTTTAATAGATACTCGTTTTTGAGTTTATGCTCTGTTTTTGTTTTGTTTTTGTTTTTTGTTTTTTTTGTTTGTTTTGTTTTTTGTTATTTGTTTTTTGTTTCTTTTTCCATTAAAAGCACTATTCGGGATTTGTTTGTTCATGAATCTTTCGTCGCTGAGCGATTAAGACATCAGATCTCCTGCAGGTTTCGCCTAGGGAACGCAGTTTCAAATCTTATCGGAGGACGTATATTTTCCTAATAAGAGTTCTCGATTATTCAGGCCAGTAGATATAAATAAACATATTGAATATTATAATAACATCAAGCATCTACTTAAAAACGCGTATCCATTAAAAATAATGCTTAAACAAATATATATATTTATATGTGAGAGAGTGAGAGAATGACAGACCTGTAAAGACTGAGAATATAATCCAAATGATTTTATCCAATTCATATAAATTATTATTTAGATAAAAATATAGAGATCGATGGATATTATTCAGAGCATTATAAGATAATGAGAGCAATACTCAACACATAGACGGTTATAAATCACGATTTATTTCAACACTGTAAATTTACTAGCATTGTCTCATTCAGATTGTTGAAAAATAAATAAAATCACTCAGAATATTTAAAAGAATAACTTTTTTAACAGAGGAAGTGAAGCTTGTATAATTTAAACCAGAAATAAATTGAGATTATATACAACAGATCACATATAATACTGACAAAAAAAATCTTATAATTACCTACACATACAGATCTTATGCGAAAATATGTACATACACAAAAACTTTTTGAATTAGACAGACGCAAAATATGTGGACACAGACAAGATGTATATACTCAATCACACGATTATAAAAATATTATATATACTCACCAAAATAAAGGAGAAAGATAGAAATTTAAGTCAACAGACATGAACGACTAAAAATACAAAAAGAGATGAAGGAAAACGAACGAAGTAAAAATGAAATATATATATATATATATATATATATATATATATATATATATAATATATAATATATATATATATATATATATATATATATATATATATAAACGAACTGTTAAATGAAAGAACAGAATTTATGACTAATTGTATCCACACTAAGAAATACCTCTTAGATTCATACAACCATGGATGGAAACGTTATATTTCTTTTTAATTGAAAAATTGCGCGTTCATAAATTCCCTGCCACGTGAGCGTTCAAATAAAACACCGTTACAAGACCGTTCTTAAAAACGGTAAACGGTAAAATCAGTTATTAAAAATCGCCTGAAGACACCACTCATGGTAGAAACCTGGATAGCGGAATAAGTCGTTTAAAAATGGAAAATACAATATAATTGTATGGAACACTTTTGTACTGGTCTAACCCTATTATGACCAAAAACTACGTATTAAACAATTAATATATATATATATATATATCAGACGGTATGAATGGATCCTACACAAAATTAATAGACAAAACTTGTCTATATTATTCAATGAAACCTGCATTAATATATATATATATATATATATATATATATATATATATATTTAGTATATCGAGGCAGCAAGTAATTTTCTAGACATATGCTATTAAATATAAGAGACAATGAATGTCTATTATGTTTAATCATGAGCCGTTCTAAACGTCGTATTTTTGCTTTAATTTCAGTTGAAAATAAAGACAAAAATTCTCCAACATTTGGATAATTATTTATTGGTTTTCTTCTAAGCTTTCGGCTCACATGAGCCATCTTCAGAGAGGTAGTTTAAACTGAAATATTATAAAATCCACCATCACCGACGATTTTATTTTGTGTTGACATAAAACTCCGCTTGGCAACGTCAATAGTTACCAAAAATAATAAACGCAGTTCTTAAGTTTGCGATGCGGTTTTATGACGTCACACCGCGGGATAGCGCGAAATGACAACAAAACCATCTAGTCAAATGCAATGTAATATGTTATTTCCTGTTTTAAAGTTGATTTTATTGAGTGTTGGTTGTTTTGATTTGATGTACATGGCCTCCAATATCTGCAGGTTCCTCTTACTGTGTGTATGAGTAAGGATCACCGTATTGTTGACCAAAATAGAACGGCTCATGATTAAACATAATAGACATTCATTGTCTCTTATATTTAATAGCATATGTCTAGAAAATATATATATATATATATATATATATATATATATATATATATATATATATATATATATATATATATATATATATATATATATATATATATATATATATATATATAGAGAGAGAGAGAGAGGGAGAGAAAAAATTTAAAAACATTTACCACTTCTGCGATTTATGCGTTACTCTACCAAATGAATTGAGTTCTCCCGGTGACTGATGTGTGTATACACCGCATATATACATATATATATATCATACGCAAAAATTTCTCGTCTCTCATTCCATGCACCTATGGATTATGGACCGGGGACTCCGACGAACACAAAATCGGTCGAATTTCGAAATTCTGAAAGCAAGTAGTAGTCTAGCCACACTAATGAGGTGTGATACACCGAAACAGGCTTGTATGTGGATTACTAATACATACATACATATATATATATCTGCAGACAGATCTGTTTCGCTGTATCACAGCTCATCAGTACGGTTAGACTCCAATTGCCCTTAACCCAGGATTGAAACCCGACCGAATTGGCGTCAGTCTGCGATTCTACTTCTGAGCTATGGGCGCTCGGTAGAAGAAGGCAGACTATATAATATGCGTATGAGTATAATTAAAAGACACGCTGATATTGATAAATATGTGTTAGATACGAAAACTCTATCCAGCGATGAAATACTGATCCATATTTCATGATTTGATTTAATCAAAATTGGTATGACTAGCCCCAAACCTCTAATGTTGAAGTTGTTAATAATAGTATGTAGATAGATAGATGAATCGATCGGTCGAGAAACACCCACCCACCCACACACACACACACACACACACACACACACACACACACACACACACATATATATATATATATATATTGTTAATTAATCGAAATCGTATGTACTTACACCTACCAACATCTTCCTTATGCAACATTCGGAAATCTTGAAATGTCAGTTCGGAGAATATAAGGATTCGTTTCGCCGCGGTGTCACCAGCCCCCAGCGTGTTACAGCGAGGAAAAACTTTGCCCCGCAGCCTATACAAAGTGCATCTCACTTAAATTTTAATTAGATTGCCACGTGGCCACAGTTTTCTTTGCATACATTAAGAGTCCTCGAATTAAGGATAGGCTTCGGGAGGGTTCCTTGATACCGCAATAAAAGTGGTCGCTGTGAAAGCCTATTAAGATACTTTTAGTTAGGCGTTCAACACAAGTTTCTTTCGCCTACGGCTTGCAAGTATTTTTGGTTCACCCTCTATACATACATACATACATACATACATACATATATATATATATATATATATTGTGGGTATTTTGGCAGCATTTTTTCATTAATACAGGTTTCATTGAATAATATAGACAAGTTTTGTCTATTAATTTTGTGTAGGATCCGTTCGTACCATCTGATATACTTGATGGTGATATCGTTGAAAGACAACAAAAAATCACAGTAATTGTTGATTTTTTTATCGGGTCTAAGCTTCCGGCTCACATAAGCCATTATCAAAGAATAAATATTAACACACAGTAAACATAGAACATTTAAGTTATTAACAATAAAGTCCATCCCCACGTTGGCGGATGGCCGAAGACAGTGACTAAATGGTGGCGTTGTGTTCCCTGATCCGATTACAGGCATTTGAGTATGTTGAAATATCATAATTCATCGTATTCAAACCAGGTTTAAGTTGTTTAATGTAGATAGCTTCCAGGATTTTGAGTTTCTGTTTATTATTTTCTTGTCTAAGTGTATATGTGTTTTCAACGAGCGATTTTCTCAGAAGTGTGCGTTGATAACTGTGTTGTTTTAAATGTCGGAATATATTTGAATTGTTATTAAAGTGCAACGTAAGACACCGTTATAGCGAATTTGTAGTATGTCCAATGTAGATATATATATATATGTGTGTGTGTGTGTGTGTGTGTGTGTGTGTGTGTGTGTGTGTGTGATCTTTAAAGAAGTGTCGGATCTTTTGTTTATTAATCCGACAGATTTTATTACATAAAGCTTATTTTAGTGGATAACCATATTTGATGAGTCACACTATTTATTAAACAAAACTCAGGATATCACGGATGTTGTCTAAATTACGCAAAATTGAAAATAACACTAACATATAATTTTAAGTGATCAGTCAGTTATACACGCTTGGGCGATCATGTCTCAAAAGAGACATGACTGACTGGGCAGAAGATTATCACGCAGTAGGTTGCCATTGCTTTCTGCGATAGACTGGTTGCCAGCCGAGGCTATAGAACCCAATCTGTCCTGTTATTTAACCCATAACTGGAACGATCAGACGGATTAATACCTTTCCTCAAGGTATTTGCACGTAAGTGAATGCAACGTATTCAACTGGAATTCGAACTCGGCTCCCCGAGTTGTCGTTCCGAGCGGATATCCACTGCATCACATTGAACAAAAGTACTGAAACGTACATTTATTCAGTAAAAACGCTATTGGTTTCAATCACGTTCTCCAGACGATTTCCGAATCTCTCGCAAATTTTGTAGACGTTCTTCATATTTAAGTTAATAAATGCCGCTGTAGTCATTGCCTTCAGTTCATCTTTGGTGTTACAAGGAGTTCTGTTAGTCTTTCGCTCTACTGCGACCCTCACATAATAATCAAGCTGTTGCATTCTGGGGAGTGGCCAGATATAAGGTGTATTATGCTCGCAGAAATTATCTGACAGCCATAATTGCTATTATGCTTGTATGGCATGGTGCAGAATTCTGTTATCAGACATAAGGAGGGCCTTGTAGCATCCACCCTCCTGATCCAAAGTAGCACTACCTCTTCGAGGACCTTGATGTAGTCGTTTGTGCTGAGTCTGAACCCCTGAAGGAAGATGAATGGAAGCATAACGTCGCGATCACTAGGGATCACGACAAACACATTGGCAATCACCATTTGAGTCACCCAAGTCTCTTCAAATAAACTGCAATGTTTTCAGATTGACTCAGAAACATTTATTCTGAAATGCATATATTGGAAATTCCGATGCAAATGACAGGCAGTACAGCATAACTTTTTCACATTTCTGGCACAGTAAATTACGTGATTGTGCTTTTTTTCTTACGTATCCCACTTAGCCTATATATGGTGCAGTCGACAAAATAAAAATAACAGTGCGCATATGCGAAATTAAAAAACAGATGGCGACAATTATGGAACCCAGTATTCATTTACTTTCGACTACCGGCCTGAATATTCGTGAAATCTTCGACATGTTTCTGAGGCATTGTAACTATTAATACTATTTACATCGTGCGAACTGTTGTTCGAATTTTTATTGCCATATTCTCAATGTCTCGGATATTGCACGCTCCGTTCTTCTTCAGGTGATATTCTATGGAATTTCGAATCGAATTCTTTATTTTGGTTTAAAGATTGTTATAATTTCAAGTTTTGATTTTTTTTTTGTTTCATTTTTTTTTTGTTATTTCCGTTTCAGTTCATTCCCTTTAATAACTCAAATCACTAAGGAGTAGAATAGTGTAAAAATAAAATATACATTTTTCATGTTAAAATAGAAAATAGAAATTTATTGATAGAGAAATAAAAACAGCAACTGTTGCAGTTAATGTTCACTGAGAAAGTTAAAGGTATCAAGAGTTTGTACAAATGTTCGTAGTATTAATTTGTTGAAAAGAGTTTATGCGCAGGTATGTATGTATGTATGTATGTATGTGTGTGTGTGTTTTTGTATGTATGTATTAGCGTTTGTTCAGTAGGAGGGTCTTTAAATGGAGAAGAAGAAGTAAAAGGAATCAGTACACGAGAAAGAAGGAGAAAGAGGACGATATGCGACGCGACTTTATGCCTTGAAATTTCTGCCTTGTTACATTTTAGCTTGTCGTCTCGCCTTCTTCCAGCTGAGTGACTGAAACTGATCTGATCAAAGCCTTTAGAGTCATTCGGATTTTCGCACGGATCGCTAAGTCTCTTTAATCTTGCAAATTGCTTCCATTGGTCAGAAAATCAATTTAACATCTACTTGCGAAATCCGGTTTCGACTTTTTCTTTAAGCACATGGTCAATACTTTTCTATTTGGGAAAAACACAGGATTGTGAATTTTTGTAAACGTGCAGAAGAAGGTTGCTTTTAATTCTTAATTTACTATCCACCATAACTTTTATAGGATTCTCATCACATTATTTTTTTACTAAATATTCACCAAATGAAAGGTTCAAAAGTTACTTAAGTTAGATGATTGCTGAATGAGGCTACTGTAAGAAGTGGAAGATTTTTTTTCAAGTATTATCCTATGAAAAGCCCCAAGAACAAATCGAGGTAGAGGCCTGGTGAAATCGTTTATTGCGTGAGTAGAAACATTAGAGTAGCGTAGTTTATTGGTAATACGTGGAGAAGATGATAGGTGGAGTCAGTTTCTTTCTGAACTGATTCAAGGACAACTGCACATAAAAAATGAAAGTTAACTGATTCAAAAAGTGACATGAACGAAGAATAATTCAATCCCTGCCTAGGCAGAGAGAACAAAAATATGGAGAATTGAATTTACTAAAACTGAGATATCCCAAGAAATGGAACGTGGAACTAGAACAATTTACCCGCTCTCCCGTAGACTACATAATGGGTTCTGTTATTCCAACAAATATCACCTGAATGAAGACCGGAGAGCAAAACGGTTGAAACGTAGAGAATGCGAAAATAAAGACGAGAACAGCTTTTCTAAATATTGTGAATAATGTAAGGAGATATTTTTCACACACTTCAAATGCGTCAGTGCGAATGAGCCTCATAGTCCTGAAAATTATATAGAAATAAAATTATATTCAACAACTATCCCTGCCCGCTGTTTTAACCATTGATTCAAATCATACTTTTTTTCTTGAGGAAGTAACACATTCATATATGCAGATGATTGCTTTAGATTATTGAGAAAACTGCTATTTAATGGACTTGTATGTGTTCTGAATACAGGGTTTGGGCGATCATGTCTCGAAAGAGATATGATTGATTGGGCAGAAGATTATTCCGCAGTAGGTTGCCATTGCCTTCTAAGGTAGACTGGTTGCCAAACAAGGTTATAGAACCCAATTTTTCCTATTATTTAACCCATAACAGATTAATACCTTTCCCAAGGGTATTTGTGCGTAAGTGAATGCAAGGAATTCAATAGGAAATCGAACTCAGCACCCCGATTTGTCGTTCCGAGTCGATATCCACTGCACGTTGATGTTTACAGTATTTGATTGATTTTTATGTAGGTTTTGATACGGTCAAATGCTCATAGCTATATAGGACTGCGATTCACAGATAATAACTGTCTATTACTATTTTTAAAAGGGGAAAAATACGTGCGGCCAGCGAAAACACTGGTTGTTATTTTGTTTGCAAACTGGTAAATATTCTGTTTAACTACAGTGAGAATCTAAGTTGATATTTTTAAGTAAAATTATTGGTACTTCTTTGAAATTTCTAATTTAACTAGTCGTTTTCATACACCCAAATGATAAGCAAATATACGTTGTCAGTCTGGACACGAAAAATTGTAGTGTCAAAATACCGGATTTTCCCTTGACACCAGTGACGGCTACAACCTCCAGGAATTTAAATGCAATGTCAATTCCCATCTCTTATTCACTTGACTCCAGTCTTGTCTACATCACACCGTGTATCTTGTTCGTTTACTTTCTCTCTACCTTCACAACTGTCTTCTCATCCTTCTCTTGCCCTTTTTCTGAAACCCCCTGGAACTGGTTCGTCTTTCTCTTCACGCTCTACCTGCCTAAACATTTACTCTCTAATGTAGCCCCCTCCGCATCAGTCGTGGTTCCGCTTTGCTTGGGGTGAAACGATTAAAAAAAGAAAACTACCTTCACTCCTTGGCAATGTTTCTTGTTTCCAAAGGCTATGATTAAACTTGTAATAAAACGTAAACATATGATGAAAGGTTGGTAAAACATCGGCTAATTGCCAATCGATTCAAACGTTAGAAATAATAAATAATCAGGATTTCCTCATAGTAGGTTCATATATCTTAATAATTTGTAAAATATCTGCGAATAAAAAATTATTTACATATTTATTTCTATATAAACTGGTAAATTAAAAATATTGCATTGCTTTAGATTTAATACCAATTAATTTTAGAATTTTGTAAATATAAAATTATTTTTGAAATTAAGAAAAATAAATACTATTTAATTTTTGTATCAATTATCAAGAAGAAAAAATGTATAAATTCATCATATGTTTACTTTTTTTTACAATTCTAATCACTGAACATTGCTGAGAAGTCAAAATAGTATAAATAATAGCAGTGTCAAGGGAAAAACTTGTTTTTGAAACTTCCGCGAGAAGGTTCAAAATTGCCTAAAAGTTTCTCTTATTTGACGTACAAATCAGTTAAGTGCCATACGCGATTCACTCTTGGACGCGATCATGTCTCGAATAAGACATGACTGACTGGGCAGAAGATTATCCCGCAGCAGGTTGCCATTATTTTCTGCGGTAGACTGGTTGCCAAATAAGGTTATAGAACCCAGTCTGTCCTGTTTAGCCCAAAACGGCAGGGAAGAGACGGATTAATACATTTCCCAAAGGTATTTGTGCTTAAGTGAATGTAAGGAATGTTAACTGGAATTCGAACTCGGCTCTCCGATTTCTCGTTCTGAGCCGATATCCACTGCACCACAACGCACATCAACGTACAAATACGGGGTTTGTAATAATAATAATAATTATAATTATTGTTGTTAAAACTAGAAAGAAAAAAATTGCCTATTAATTGATATGGCTTGTCAAGCGGATTGTAACGAGGCAACCAAGGAATTCGAAAACTGTCAAAATATAAAGACCTGGAAATTGAAATAAAAAAATGTGGAAATGGAAAACAAGAATCGTGCCAGTAATAGTAGGTGCGCTTGGAATGATAAAAAATGGAACAAAACAACACATTGAAAGAATCCTTGGAAACCCCAGCTTAAGAGATACACAAAAATTGTCTTGTTAAGTACAGCCCACACACTAGGGAGAACTTTGTCTATGTAACGTTAGGGATGTTAGGGGAGATAGAAAAAACATGAAATGGAGCTATAACAACACACCACGACCTGCCTTAGGTCTTTCCGCGGACTTGGTAGGTAGTGCGACCATAGCAGAAACAGAAATATGATGGAAAATGACATAATAATAATATATAAAAAAGCTTTATTTAAAAGTCCTTTCAATCGTGTCCGATGGACAAAAATACAATGAAAACACTTTAAACTACACCAGTACATAATTTACTTTCTGTAATGCTTAGAAAATTCACAAAATTCATTAATACGCAAATAATATTATTACCAGCAACCATAACATAATTAAAAACATATTTCTAAGGATTTACTAAGACGAGAACACATTGAGCATGCAATAATCTCACAATTCTGAACAATAAATCAACGACCATACATACCATACTATCAAAAATCCTCGAAAAATCAATTAATAGCGCAATATGGTATACTAGTAAATAAAGAGAAAATAATCTCAGAGGTAGAATCGCCAAGTGACGCCAATTCGGTCGGGTTTCAATCCTGGATAAAAAGCAATCGAATGTCTAACCGTACTGATGAGCTGTGATACGTAAATAGTCATCTGCGGATGACTATTTACGCTCTCACACCCTGATTGAGCACTCTGGAGGAATGGTAGACTTTGAAAAACAGTAGCAACTCTAGCATATACGCATCGTTCATTCAGCAATGAATTAGAACACTCTCAGCTATTTGGCGTGTGTAATGATAATATACATGCTAAAATGTCTGCCTTCTACTACCGAGCGCGCATAGCCCAGAGGTAGAATCGCCGACTGACGTCACTTCTGTCGGGTTTCAATCCTGGGTAAAAAGCAATTGGCTATCTAACCGTAGTGATGAGCTGTGATATAGCGAAACAGATCTGTCTGCAGATGACTATATATAGGAAAAATACATAGTCATCTGTCTGCAGATGACTATATAGGAAAAATTGTTATATATATATATATATATATATATATCCGAGTGAATAAGGAACGAAGAAAATATTAACAACGTTCAAAACATTAATTTAAATCAGTGATCAATATAATATATATATATATATTGTTATAATATATATATATATAGAATGATATAATATATATATATATATATATATATATATATATAATATAGGTCTCTTTTATTTGATAAGATTTCTCTAATATTTAGGTGAAAATAAATAAATGCAGCGTCCATATATTCAATTTATATATATATATATATATATATATATATATATATATATGTAAGAAAAATTAAGACAAACACATTATTTCATGGTGAATCGGAGGTATTTCAGGCAAACCAACGTCAGCTTCCGTCTTTATTTAACAAAAATGTCGTGTAAGATCCTTCGTTAAATAAAGACGGAAGCTGACGATGGTTTGCCTGAAATAGGCTCATACCTCCGATTCACCATGAAATAACATGTCTGCCTTAATTTTTCTTATATTTGCTATATATGTATTTATATGCATATATTTTTAGAACTCTCTTAGTTATCCTACCACTTTATGTACAGGACACTCCTTTGGATTCTTCTATAACCACACTGCATGCTGATATATATATATATATATATATATATATATATATATATATATATATATATATAACAATTTTTCCTCTGTAATGGTAGGATCAGATAAGGTAATTTAATTTATTGCCCCTCTCATCATCAAAATCTCACACAGTTGTTTTTCATTCCGACCTGAAGATTCCGAACATAACACGCTTGACATCTGCGAAACTCGTATTTTCCACCTTCTCAGTATATATATCAGTTGAATATATGAACGCTCCATTTATTTATTAAAACAATATATTTATGTGTATAAATATATATATTTATATACATATATTAGTTTGCTAGCAGTATAGCCCGGCGTTGCTCGGGTGTAATGAAAGCTTTAAAACCAATCCATGGTCCTGGAGCTCGGACTCTTTGGACGCTGGCACGAAAGACTAAAAAGCAATAGTTATTTCCAGTTAAAGCGAAACCGTAGACTGAAAGAAAAATGAATGGATGTAAGTCAAATTTTGATTTCCTGGTATCGATTTATATATGTATATATATTATCGATTTTCTACATTATTTTAGGAACTGCAACCTTGAAACTTCTGCATATCGTTTCTTATGTCTTTGTCTATGAGTGTATCAAATTTGATTAAAATCGGACCACTCCCTCTATAACCCGATTTTTTCGATAATCGATTTTTGATATTTAATGGAGGTACCTCGACACGAAACCTAGCTAAGAACACTCTCAGACGCTTATAGTACAACTGTGTAAGTTTTCAAGAAAATCTGTTCAGCCGTTTCGGTGTCTATAGGTAACGGATACACACACAGACACACAGACACACACACAGACAAAGTTCCATATATAATTATGTTTAGATAACGCATGAAATGACTCACTTTATACGAAATGAATAAAATTCATCTGAAATGTTAAATAACTGATTTATTTAGTTGAAATAGGCACCATGCTGACGAATGACTGTTCTCCAACGTATCTCTAAATTCTTGATTCCATCTTTAGAAAGATTCTCATCCTTTGATAAGATAAACAGTTATCTCTTACTTATTAGAAAATGTTTTATTGCGTATGAAATGCTCAAAATGCTTAAATAAGTGATAATTAGTAAAAGAGATATCAGGGGAATATGGAGGCTAAGGCAAAATTTAATAATTCAGGCTATGCAGTTTTGGACAGTTGATTACGAAGCGTGCAATCGTGCGCTGCGCAGAAAAATTGGACCATTCCTATTCACAAGTCTAGCATGATTCTTTTTCAATTTTTTATGTATATACTCAATTCTTTCAGGTTGTTGTTATTGTTTTCCCTTGAGGCAAGAATGAATAATGAATAATTCTTTTGAAAAATACCATATATTGAGAATAAATTTTTTAGAGAGCAATGGATATATTGGGTATTGTTTTGGTGATTGGCTTGCATCTAAACACTGACGCTTAATGTTGGCTTATTCTTTTTTGCCAGTTTGTACACATACAGTAAGATTATTCGAAATTGTTTTATTGCAATCATTTTCATTGAGCTTATCAATAACATGCCGAAAGAAAAATTACTGGAAAGGAAGAAGAGTCAGAAATATGTCAAGATTTTTATATATATACTAAAAAAGTTGCTTCGTAAGCCGACGAAAACAATCTTCTTCTATGTGCCCTGTCCTTTCAGGACGTAGGCGATCATGGTTCTCCACGTCTCCCCATCCCTTGTGGCTCCTAATATGTTTGTTCCCATTACTCCTGTCAACCCCTTTCCGTCAACCACCTGATCAGTCCCTGCATATATGTTCTCCGCTGCCTTCCTCTGTCTCTTTTTCCTTCTATCTGGCCTGTCAGTATCAGGTTCTCCAAGCCTTCCTTCCTCATTGCGTGTCCCAGGAACTTCAGTTGTCTCTTCCTGATGTTCAGTATTAATTTCCTTTTTGTTGCCATTCTATCCAACACCTCATCGTTGCTTGCAGGCTCAGTCCACGATATCCACAGTATCCTTCTGTAACAATAATCAACCAAAACAAAAATGCATCATGTCATGTGTGATAACCTAATATGTGTGCGTATATGATTCATTGAATATAACGAAAAAGAAAAAAATATGTATGAGATTAATATATTTATATATATATATATATATATATATATATATATATATACTAATCTCATATATATTTTTTCTTTTTCGTTATATTCAATGAAACATCTATAAAAGAAGGACTGCTGCCCAAATATACAATATATATATATATATATATATATATATATATATATATATATATATATGTCCAGTCCGTATTTTTTGTGCCAAATGGAAGTTATATTGTAAGCTCTGATGAAATTAACTAATTAGCTCATAGAAATGAACTATAGTTTATAACCACTTGAAATGACGTGTTGAGTTTTCCTTTATATATATATATATATATATATATATATATATATATGTGTGTGTGTGTGTGTGTGTGTGTGTGTGTGTGTGTGTGTGTGTCAGAGGGAAGCGTCGGTTTTGTGTGCATGTGTATTTTTGTGTGTGAAAGAGAAAATCAAAATAAGTGAGACCCCAGATCATCATGTCTGATTGATTCTAAAAATGGTTACCGAAAATAATCATGACAAACATCACGTAGAAATAGGATGAGTTAATAGACAACACGCTCTTCCCCGCCCACTAAATCAAGATGAACGTTCTGTGATCAACTCGTGAGGACATCTCATTTATCCTCGAGGTGGGAGGGAACCAATAACAAAACAAAACAAAAAAACAATAATAATAATAATAAAAGCAAAAAAAAACAGTAAATATAGCAGACTCATCTCTTCTTTACTTGAGGTCTCCAAAATTCGATCGATACGTTTCACCTTATTTTAAACATCCAACCAACTCTGGCTACATACATCATCGAACAATTCTTTCTTATTTTCTTCATTTATTTATTTTCTTTCCAAGCAAGACAGAAGACGAAAGAGTTTTCCAGTTTCTCATCAATAAAAGCAAAAACGACTGGAGAGCATGAAATTCGTCTTTACCTCCAAACGACAAAACTTTATTTCAAGAATTGGTTTAAGAACAAAAATATTTGTCTCCCTTCAATCCACAATCGCTGGATTCTTTTAAATATTTACTTAGCATTGTCTAGTGTAGGGCATCATGTACAGATTGAACTCACTACGGTACCATCAGTCAGCGAGAGAAATTAGTTCTTCAGACTTCACTATGAAGTACACATGTATCTATTTTTTCATCTTAGTGCGAGTGAGTTGTGGTGCATCTCCTCGGAATGAGGAACTAGCAACCTGAGTTCGAATTTCAGTTTAATTCATTGCCTTCACTTACGCGTTCATATTCTTAGGAAAGTTATGAATCAGTTTCTTTTCCCTCCAGTTGAGTTGAACAACAGGACAGATTGCGTTGATTGCTAACCAGTCTAC
This sequence comes from Ascarosepion bandense, assembly GCA_037127315.1. Taxonomy (NCBI): domain Eukaryota; kingdom Metazoa; phylum Mollusca; class Cephalopoda; order Sepiida; family Sepiidae; genus Ascarosepion; species Ascarosepion bandense. The sequence goes on along the minus strand of JBBBDQ010001987.1, from coordinate 595,844 downwards.
CGCAGAAAGAAATGGCAGCCTACTGCGGGAATATCTTTTGTCTGGTAATCATAGATCGCCAAAGCGTGTATGGCACTTAACTGAGGGAGAATAAAAACGAAAGTGTTATGTAGATAAAACTATTCAGAAAAATGGAACCATTTTCAAATCAAACATTTTTTATGCTTCAAGTGTGTATCTGGAAAAATCACGATTCTAGAATTTAACTAATACAGATGAGAAAGATATTATTTTTTCCAGAGAAAAGTACTTCGAATTACCCCTCTTCATCCGTGCAACATCTCAACCAAAGACGTATTTAGGGTAATCAGGAAAATGCGTTTGTGTTTCCATTTACTCTAATCAAACAAACAAATCTTCTATGTGCCGTATCCCTTCAGGATGTTGGTGATTATGGTTCTCCACGATTTCCTCTCCTTTGTATTTATGCACTATTCTCTTAATACATTTTGTCTTTTACTTATCGTTCCATCTATTTACTTAAGCTTAGATTATGCGTTGTTTTCTTCTGACTCTCCAGCTTTCGATTTGCCCTGTGAGTATCAAATTTCTCAAACCTTCTTTTTTCATTATGTGCCCTAGAAAATTTATCTGTCTCTTCCTGATTTTAATTATAAGTGTCCTTTTTGTTTCCATTTTCTCTAAAACTTCACCGTGCTCACATGTTTGGACCATGGTATTCTCAGGATCCTACCTTTCTCTTGCTTCAAGCCTCTTGTTCATCTCTGGGGTGATTGCCCATCATTCACAGCAATATAGGAGGGGACACTATCACATGACAGTTTAGTACTCTTTTCTTTGTTTCTAACGAAAATTTTACCTTTCTTAAGTCCTTGCTTAGCTTTTGGAAGGCTTCTTTCACCATCTCAATGCGCCTTCGCATTTCAGTGTTGAATTTTCGTTCTCTGTTAAAATACTTTTTAGTTATAGAACTTTTTGTAGTTGATGATTTTTTTATCTCCAATTTGTAAACTACATTCTGGGTTGTTCTTTTTTCTAACAACCACGCATTCCCTTTCTGTAAGAGTTGTTGCATTTTTTTCTGTGTTTAATATCTTTCACCTGAATATTTTATGTTGTTTCATGAGTGACCCTTAATAATGAATCCAGATATGATTTTTAATTCTTTCAGAATCACCTCACTGTATAAGGTGAATAAGTCCGGTGGTTAAACATAAACTTTTCTTACACCACTTTATATCTTTGTATATTTAAGAACTCATTTTCCATACTTGTTTGGCTGCCAATCTAGTTTCTGCATTAGTTCAATATCATTCCCAAATATATCAAGGTTACCTAGAAGTTTCAACAATTTTGTGATGTACTTTAACAAAAGCAATTGCATAATCTATAAAATACAGCTAATAAAAGACAAACAAGTTTTACAGAAATAATAAAGCTATAAAAATACAAGAAAGGCCATGGTAAAAAATATTTAGCTGTAAATTTATATAAGCTTGAATAAGTTTTTGGTGTTTTCCAACAGATGACTTTCTCAGAACTGCGTGCCTGTAGTCTCAGATGCTAACACTTTTTACGGAAGTACTCTAAGCAAACTTGAAATTCAGTGTATGTCATGACGCTGAAGTGTAAACACTTGTTTTTCATAGCATTAAACATGTCGGATTTCTTGCTGAAGAAAAGAAATCTGCATCTGAAGTGCACTTAATCATGTAGAGATTGGTTTAGACGTTTTCAAAAATACTGATTTTGATGCTGAAGATAAAGAAAGCACTTAAAAAATATGAAGACGAAGAACTGGAAGCATTACATAATGAAGAAGCTTGCAATCTATCACGATCTATCACGTTCTCGCTCGATCACCGAAGTTAAGCAACGTTGAGCCTAATCAGGACTTAGATGAATACTCTGCATTCACTTAACCACTGGTACCCCTGGTAAAGGTTTTAATCCGTCCCTTTACTCCAGTTATGGGTTAAATAACAAGGGTAGGACTTGGGGATCCTGCCCTTAAAAAATAAATCCCAATGAATTTAATACTCGAAAAGAAAAAGGTATTACTAGACAAAAACTTATATAAAAACAACAAAAAATTGTTGAAAGAAAAAGGTATTTCCAGCAATAAATAAGTAAAATTTAGTTGTCAATAAATGACCTAACGAGGTTGATATGCCATAAAAACAAAACAACCAACCAACAACATAATGAAGACTCATGTCAGGTGGAAGCTGAACTTGCAGAATTATAAAGGAGTTGATCACACAACAGTTTCGGTACGTATGAAAGCGTTTGAATTATTCAAAATCAAGGACAATGCCGTATGAGTTGAAGCCGAGAGATACCGAACGGTGTCTTGTCAAGTGTGAATAGCTGATTCAACAGTAGAAAAGGAATAGTTTTTTTTTATAATATCGTGACCGGCGATGAAAAGTAGATACACTACGATAACCCTAAACGTAGAAGATCGTGGGGTTAGCCCGGCCATGCATCAACATCGAAGGCAAAGCCATATATCCATGGTTTTAAGCTTCTGCTCTGCATTTGGTGAGATCTGCTGGGTGTACTTTATTACGAGTTGCTCAGACTGAACGAATCCATCTCGGGCGATAATTGATGCGTTTGACCCAAGCATTGAAGAAAAATGGCCGCCATACGAGCAGAGACATGACAAAATTATTTTGCGACTTGACAACGCTACGCAACATATTGCAAAACGGGTAAAACCCTAATTGGAAACGCTTAAATGTGAAGTCCTACCCCATCACCGTATTCGCCAGACATTGCCCCGTCCGAATATCACTTGTTCCAATCGATGACACATGGCCTGGCTGAGCAGCAGTTTCATTTTTAGGAAGACACGAAAAAATGGGTCGACTCCTGGTTAGCCTCAAAAGATGGCAGACATAATCACCTGCTGATACTAGGTGTTGATCTCAATATCCGTTCATCTCACGCACTCTCTCCCTATAGCTACTCCGACTGACACCAAATTGGTCGAGTTTCGATCCCGACCGGAGGCAAGTGGATGTCTAGACACACTGATGAGCTGTGATACAGCGAAACAGGCTCGTATGTGGATGACGAATATATTATGCTCTCATTACGTTTGAGCTCTCTAGAAAGGAAAATTTACACATAAACAGTTACCACTTCTGCGATTTATGCATAACTCTACATCAATGAATTGTGTCCTTTCGGTGGCTGGCGTGTATCTACACGGCTTATATATAACTGAGTAAAATTTCCCTTCTTTAATTCCATAATTATTTGAATAATTCAAACGCTTTCAAACGTATCGAAACGTTGTGTGCTCAACTCCTTTATGATTCTGCAAGTTAGACTCTCCTGCAACATTCTAGACGATCTCTTTGTTTAAGTTGTTGAATGCTGCAATAATCGTTGTATTTGGTTCATCTTCAGGGTGATAAAGAGTTTTGTTGGTCTCTCGCTCAACTGCGTATCACATATGATAATCAAGGAGATTGTAGTCTAGGAATTTAAGTGACCAAATGTAAGGTGTGATGTACTCACAGAAATTGACTGACATCCATCGCTGCTTGTGTGGCATAGTGCAGAGTCCTGTTTCCAGGCAAAAGGTCTCCACTAGACAACCTTCTGATCCAGGAAAGCACTACCTGCACGAGGCACGACGTAGACCTCAGTGTTCATTCTGGGGCCCCGTGGAAAAATGAATTAAGACATAACCATCACTAGTGATACCTTTTTTGACATCTTCGCATTCACCATTAGGCTCGTCCAACTCTTCCCGAATCCCCTGCAATTTATTCACATTGACACCAAAACACTATAAAATGTTCGTATTGGAGCTTCCTGATAAAATGTATAGCATGTCAATTCTCAATAACGGTACCCAACTGACCCTACTATACCGTGCAGTCAACAACACCAACAATTATCAACGCGCATGCGCGAAATTCAAAATATAATGTGGTGTGAATTTAACCATCACAAGATATATATATTTATATATATTTTCTAAACATATACTGTTAAATATAAGAGACAATGAATGTTTGTTATGTTTAATCATGAGCGGTTCTAAACATCTGTAACCTCTCTGAAGATGGCTCATGTAAGCTGCAAGCTTAGAAACAACTTAATAAAAAAATATCTACATGTTGAAAATTTTTTGTCTTTATTTTCATCTGAAATTAAAGACAAAATACGATGCTTAGAACGGCTCATGGTTAAACATAATAGACATTCATTATCTCTTATATTTGACAGTATATGTTTAGAAAAGTATCTGCTGCCTCGATACACTATATATATATATATATATATATATATATATATATATATATATATATGAAAAAATAACTTTTGACGTTTGTAAGGTCGAAACTCTAGCGTGTTAAAAATTTCAAATTCGTAATTTGAAAGTTAAAATTAGCGTTTTTTCGATCAGAAAGAATATATTATGGGATCTGATCATAAGTTCAATAGATTTATCAAGCATCGGACCCTGATGAGCGCTTCAATGCAAAACACATGAGTCTGATAACCAAATAAATCACTGGAACTTTTCCTAATTTATTGAATATATCTACAAATATATGAATATTAAAGGCATTTTTATATTCCAGCTAACGCGCCTATTTGACACTCAATGTAATCACATAACACGAAAATTGGCCAACATTTCAGATTATGTAAGATTTATTTTAAATTAATGGGTTGCTTGTACCTACCTATAAAAGTGTCTATTACGCTTGGTCTAAAGCCATAAGGATGTGAATATTTCAGAGATTAAATTTTAAGTACATGAAACAATTTGCTAGCTGATGCACGCTAAAATATCTGGTTTTGTCGGCATTAAAATTCTGATTATTTAACTGCTTACAAATATATTTATGTCTGAAAATGAAATACATTTTACAAATTTGATTAGCTTATTTTTGTTTTCCATACATTTTATTTCATTACATAATTAAGAATATTTAAAAAAATAACCTTTTTAACAGAGGAAGTGAGGCTTGTATTATTTAAACCAGAAATAAATTGAGATTAAATACAACAGATCACAAATAATAAGAAATTATGTACGAGGAACATTCAATAAATAAGGTGAATTTTTCGGTATAAACACTTCTAATACAAATAGAATTATTCGGTATAAGCACTTCTAATACAAATAGAATTATTCGGTATAAGCACTTCTAATACAAATAGAATTTTTCGGTATAAGCACTTCTAATACAAATAGAATTTTTCGGTATAATCACTTCTAATACAAATAGAATTATTCGGTATAAGCACTTCTAATACAAATTGAATTTTTCGGTATAAGCACTTCTAATACAAATAGAATTTTTCGGTATAAGCACTTCTAATACAAATAGAATTTTTCGGTATAATCACTTCTAATACAAATAGAATTATTCGGTATAAACACTTCTAATACAAATATAATTTTTCGGTATAAGCACTTCTAATACAAATAGAATATTTCGGTATAAGCACTTCTAATACAAATAGAATTTTTCGGTATAAGCACTTCTAATTCAAATAAAATTTTTCGGTATAAGGACTTCTAATACAAATAGATTTTTCGGTATAAGCACTTCTAATACAAATAGAATTTTTCGGTATAAGCACTTCTAATACAAATAGAATTTTTCGGTATAAGCACTTCTAATTCAAATAAAATTTTTCGGTATAAGGACTTCTAATACAAATAGATTTTTCGGTATAAGCACTTCTAATACAAATAGAATTTTTCGGTATAAGCACTTCTAATACAAATAGAATTTTTCGGTATAAGCACTTCTAATACAAATAGATTGTTTCGGTATAAGCACTTCTAATACAAATTGAATTTTTCGGTATAAGCACTTCTAATACAAATAGAAGTTTTCGGTATAAGCACTTCTAATTCAAATAGAATTTTTCGGTATAAGGACTTCTAATACAAATAGAATTTTTCGGTATAAGCACTTCTAATACAAATAGAATTTTTCGGTATAAGCACTTCTAATACAAATAGAATTTTTCGGTATAAGCACTTCTAATACAAATAGAAGCTTACATTTTTTTTATTTTTCAACGTAGTCTCCCAGCAGTGTCACACACTTTTCCCATCTGCGCACAAGCTTCCGTATTCTCTCAGCGTAAAGATCTTTGGACTGATGTCTCATCCAATTCGTCACAGCACATTTGATTTCATCGTCACTTTCAAACTTCGTGCCTCTCGTAAGCGCTTTCAAGGGACCAAACAGGTGCAAGTTTGAAGGGGCAAGGTCTTGGCTGTAAGTCGGACGGGAGAGCAGTTCCCAGCCAAGCACGTTGATGAAGGAGCAGTTCCCAGCCAAGCTCGTTGATGGTCTGCACCGTTTGAGGTGCTGTGTGAGGCCTTGCGTTATCTTGCAGTAGGCAAGGTCATCATGGACAATTTTATGTAGTGTCCCAACAGATAGGCTTAAAGTCCTTGCAATATCATCTACTGTCACCTTTCTGTCATATTAAATAAGGTCATTGACTGATTCGATCACTTCAGGAGGCCTCACTTCTGTAGGCCTCCCAGGCCTGTCTTCATTCTCAACACTGCTCCGTCCTTCTTGAAACAATTTAACCCACTTGTAGACATGTTTTTGCTGAAACATGTGGCACCATACACAGTTGAAATTCTCTTATGGATTTCAACTGGTTTGTACCCTTCTGCAACAAAACACTTGATAACTAACCTCTGTTAAAACCTTCTTGGTCGGCCATCTTTGTTCATCTCCAAAACTCTCAAAGTTTTTTTTTAATCTGCAAAAAAATTAAATCCCTTTGAAAAAGAAGTAAAAAAAAAATTTTAAAAGTAAGCTTCTATCTGTATTAGAAGTGTTTATACCGAAAAATTTATCTTATTTATTGAATGACCCTCGTATATATACCAAGCGATAGATAGATAGACAGATAGATACATGTGAACAAAATAAGATAGATAGATAGATAGATAGATGTGAATAAAATGCGATAGATAGATAGATAGATAGATAGATAGATAGATAGATAGATAGATAGAATAAAATGCGATAAAAGATAGATAGATAGATAGATAGGTAGATAGATAGATAGATATGAACAGACTGTGATAGATAAAAAGACAAACAGAAAATAGATTGATAGAGAGAATAAACGGGACTAGCAACGAAGTGATATAAATAATGTCGACACGAGATTCCAACTATCAAAAAGTGCTGAATTCAGTCGAGCTACTAGATTAACGGCTAGGTCCCACCCTTTTACAGTGAAACAACTCAAATGTAACCAAAACCTCTACTACATCAGCATCTTTGCTTGCACTTCCCGCCTGGGGAAATCCCTTCCGTATACTTGCTTCCCTGACAGCTACAATCTGCAAGAATTTAAATGCAATGTCAATTGCCATCTTTTATCCTCTTAACTCACATCCTTTCCCTAACAAAACTTGTATCATTTTCGTCTTCCTTTCCACTCTAATCTCATGTAGCCCTCTTCGCACCTGCATTCTCATCCTTTTCTTACTCATTTTCTGACTCCCCTGTAACCTGTTCCTCTTTCTCATGGCTCATCTCTTATGTAACCCCCTGCGCACCAGTGGCAGTTCTGCTTTACTTTGGGTGAAATGATTAGAGAGAAAAAAAAAAGATAAAGACCGCATCCTTCCAGTCGAATAAGATAGATAGATAGATAGATAGATAGATAGATAGATAGATAGATAGATAAGGAATACTGTTAGATAGATAGATAGATAGATAGATAGATAGATAGATAGATAGATAGATAGATATGAAAATAAAACCGCTACAAACATTTGAAGCCATAATCGTAAAAAATAAAACGTGTCCATTAAATAAATTATCTTTCAGCTAAGGAAATTGTCTATGAAATATAGTAGAGATTTAATAATCACATAGGCTCAATCGCACCTGCATTCTCATCCTTTTCTTACTCATTTTCTGACTCCCCTGTAACCTGTTCCTCTTTCTCATGGCTCATCTCTTATGTAACCCCCTGCGCACCAGTGGCAGTTCTGCTTTACTTTGGGTGAAATGATTAGAGAGAAAAAAAAAAGATAAAGACCGCATCCTTCCAGTCGAATAAGATAGATAGATAGATAGATAGATAGATAGATAGATAGATAGATAGATAGATAGATAGATAAGGAATACTGTTAGATAGATAGATAGATAGATAGATAGATAGATAGATAGATATGAAAATAAAACCGCTACAAACATTTGAAGCCATAATCGTAAAAAATAAAACGTGTCCATTAAATAAATTATCTTTCAGCTAAGGAAATTGTCTATGAAATATAGTAGAGATTTAATAATCACATAGGCTCAATCGCACCTGCATTCTCATCCTTTTCTTACTCATTTTCTGACTCCCCTGTAACCTGTTCCTCTTTCTCATGGCTCATCTCTTATGTAACCCCCTGCGCACCAGTGGCAGTTCTGCTTTACTTTGGGTGAAATGATTAGAGAGAAAAAAAAGATAAAGACCGCATCCTTCCAGTCGAATAAGATAGATAGATAGATAGATAGATAGATAGATAGATAGATAGATAGATAGATAAGGAATACTGTTAGATAGATAGATAGATAGATAGATAGATAGATAGATAGATAGATAGATAGATAGATATGAAAATAAAACCGCTACAAACATTTGAAGCCATAATCGTAAAAAATAAAACGTGTCCATTAAATAAATTATCTTTCAGCTAAGGAAATTGTCTATGAAATATAGTAGAGATTTAATAATCACATAGGCTCAATCTGCATATGACTGCAAGCGGCTTTATATACGTGGTAAGCGGCCTACAAACTACCTAATCAACAAGGTCAAAACGTGATTCAAATTTATAACGTTCGAAAGACAAAACGTTATTCTAAAAACACAAATACATCAATTCTTTTCTTTACAAATTCGTCATCTATAATTTGTAGATCTTAAAAATGATCAAGGAGTGTTTGAAGATTTCGAGCCAAACATTAATACTTCTTCTTCGTGTATCTTTAAAACATAGACGATCATGGTTCTCCACAGCTACCTAACTCGTGTGGGTCTTAGCGGTTTTTGCTCTCTTCGCTAATGTGTGCATATTTATTACGAAATGTAATCTTATTTTTCCGTGTAACCTGATCGGGTATTGATTTCGATTTAAGTAGATATCTGATTAGCTCTATTTAAAAGATAACATTGTGCCCCATTTTTTAAACCAACATCAGGAAACCATTGTTAAAGAGGCTATAAAATCTCATCAGGTAAGTGGGTAATTACCTTTTCCTATCTCTCTTGGTCTCAAAGCTTGGAAGAATGGATTAAGATGTTCAAACACTCCTTCTTCATTATATTAGGTTATCCCAAAAGTTCGTAAACACTTGCGGAATGGGTCTATCTGGTCCAGCACAATCGAGACAAGTGATGGGTTCAGAAAGGGCAAGAGACACCGTCGGTTCCAAAACAACATCGATTCGGCAAGAAAGTCATGTTGTGCGTTTGGTGGAACTTTGAAGGAATCGTGCATCTTGAGTTGGTTCCTAATGGTCGTGCCATCAGTGCCGAACTTTACTCTCAGTAACTTGAGCGGGTTTACGAAAAGTTGAAGCAAAAGTATCTGGCTCTGATTAACCGAAAGCGCGCTTTGATAGAGCAGGGCAATGCCAAGCCACACACCGCCAGGAAGACCAAAGACAAGTTTTAAGAACTGGACGGCGATGAGGTTCTGCCACATCCAACCTACAGTCCTGACTCTGCTCCACCAGATTACGGCCTCAATGCAACACTTTCTGAAGGGCCGCCTATTCGACTCGTTTGATGAAGTCGAGGAAGCGTGTCAAGAATTCTTTGATTCGAAGCCGGCTGAATGGTACTTTAACCAGATCCAAAAGCTTGCAAATTGATGGCGGAAATTTCTTGGAAAATGATGGACTCTATTTTGAGCAATGTCTTAAAAAATTGAACTCTTTGTCTCTGTACGTACAACAGGGGTTTTGTTTTTACGAACCCGCGACTAGAATTTTTGAACGGCCGAAATTTTCAAAATTGGTGAGGAGTTATTTAAGGGTTTTAAAACACTTTCATCCAGGTTTGTATGATCCTAAGATGTATTTATAGGTGTGATTACATCTGGACATTGCTTCTGACCTTTCATTTAGTTATTTCCAAAGTACAACAATATAAATGTATAGAGCACTTTTTAATACAACTGGATACTAGTCTAATTTAATTATGACCAAAATCTAATTTATATATATATATATATATATATATATATATATATATATATATAACGTAGAATATATGGCATTTAAGTCAGGTAAATTCCAATAGACAAGAACTCAAAAGAACTCAATGTTAAATTTATTTATTTAATTTAACAAAGTAATATAATCCAAAAAAAATTTTTATATTCTTCAATTTCATGGGTAATACATATTTCGCTCTTAAAGAGCAGCAGGTTTTGACTGCGAAATATTTATTACCCAAGAAATTGTAGAATATCTAAATTTTTACTAGATTATATATATATATATATATATATATATATATGTGTGTGTGTGTGTGTGTGTGTGTGTGTGTGTGTGTTTTGACATCATTTATATATGCATATCTAGGGATTCACATAATATATGTCCCTTTGAAGGTGTGTCATCGTTGATAATTTATTATGTAGTTGCTTATTCCTGTTCTGATACTATCCTTGGTATACGTATCTATGTCTGTATATACGTTTTTGTTTATTCCCGTTCACTGTCGTGACTGCTGCCCTCCTATTAATAATAGTTTGTGACAACGCCGAACCTTTAGACGCACGGACTAGCATTGATTCCACCAACGATTTTTAAGATCGATTCTCGATATTCACTGCCTATCTTACACGCCATACATTACAGTCCATCGTCAGCAAGGCCTATGCAACCAGCGCACATTCATCGCTACAGGCTTCGCTGGGCAGACAATGTGATTCCTCTCGTTAAGAACACAATACCTAACCAAGTGCTCTCCGACGAATTGCTCTGTGGCAATCGACCCCAGCGTAAAACAAAGAGGAGCTTCATAGACTGTTTAAAAGTATCAGTTATACATGATCCTGAGTAGTATATTAATGCTTGCGTTCGGAGTAAGTGAAGGCATACAATTCATGAAGGTAATAAGGTCCCCCAAGAACAAGCAATGCGTTTGGAAAATGTCAAGCATGCATGTATAAAAAGGAGAATCATTGATCCAACAAGCTTTTCATGCAATGAATGTAGAAAATCAAATCTCTAAAATGCCGCCCTCTTTAGCCACAAAGATTGGTAAACCTTTCACAAATTATGAACAATACTACGCTGGAAATAACTTATATACCTGTAGAAATTGCTCCACTCTCAACCGTCACATGAGAACCCACAAGCAAGCTGAACAGGTTTACAAAACAGACCAAGCCCCCTACAAAACAACTTAGTTTGTCACATCTACAATAAACATTTCAAGTCACTTACAAACTTCAACAGCAATTATTGTTCATAAAAGAAGGGAGAAAATGTAAATCAAACTTATCAGCGATGGCCATACTCATTCAAAGAGTAGACAACCATCATCTGTCTTCTCGTGCTTATATACAGCATCGTCCCTATTTATCTATTTCAGGCTTTCAAAAATGTACGGATGTGTTATACTGAAAGACTGAATGATACAAAGAGCTGCAGAGTATCTTATGGTAGTAAAATGTTGGGCTATTTGAATTTTGTAATGAAACATTTTTAAAATCAGTTTCAGAACCTTTGGAAGCGATTTTCTGGTGCTGCCTAGTTGAGCAGAGCTACGACAAATAGAAACTGATAAATCCTTGAGACCACTCTTCCGTACAGCCTCTACCGCTACGTCAGTGCGCTTAGTTTCTGAATCATGATATGACTAGGAGACAATCTGATGTTAAAATGGTGACAGTATTCTCTCCGAGTTTCACCATCCATGCATGGAATGCTGCTGTCATATATGGTCAGGCATCCCCGCTGTTCATCTCAGTGTTCTTGACAGGCTCCAAAGAAGAATCAATATTGTGAGAGGCTCTACTCCAGCCACTTTCTCACCGACGGGTTGTGGCTTCCCGATGTATGTTCTATAAATATTTTCATGGCTTCTGCTCCGACGAAGTCACTGGTGCTTCTGCCACATGAGTTTACTAATGCAACCAGACTTGGAACTGGGTCCCACCCATTCACAGTTAGATCAACCAAATGCAGCCGACAATTCTAATCCAGCAGCTTCTTTTCTCGCACTTCCCGCCTGTGGAACTCTCTTTCATATTCTTGCTTTTCTGACGGCTACAATTTCCAGGAATTTAAATGCAATGTCAATACCCATCAGTTAACCACTTGTCTCCAGTTCTTTCTACATCACCCTGTATATCTTTTCCATTCTCTCTACCTTTGAAACTGTCATCACACTTGTATTCCCATCCCTCTCTTGCTCCCTTCTCTGACACCAACCTGTAACTGGTTCGTTTTTCTCTTTACTCTCCTCCTATCTAATCTTTTTCTCTTATGTAGCCACATGCGCATCCGTGGCGTTAGCGCCTTACTTGGGGTGAAACGATTAAAAAGAAATTCATCATTCACTGAAATAGAAAAACTCACTGAGTTTTACTCGTTGCTTGACAGCATACGTAGCCATTTTAATTCCAAGTTATAATCCGTTTTCTCTCTCTCTCTCTCTCTCTCTCTCTCTCTATATATATATATATATATATATATATATATATATATATATACTAGCAGTATAGCCCGGCGTTGCTCGGGTGTAATGAAAGCTTTAAAACTAATCTATGGTCCTGGAACTCAGACTCTTTGGACGTTGGGACGAAAGACTAAAAAGCAATAGTTGTTTCCAGTTAAAGCGAAACCGTAGACTGAAAGAAAAATGAATGGATGTTCAGTCAAATTTTGATTTCCTGGTATCGATATCAAATACGTTTTTTCGTCGTAAACTGAATTTTGAAGGCTAAATAAGTCTTCTGAGTAAATGAAATCATGGCTGAGACTTAGAAGTACAATTATACCTACTCAGAGCCAAACTCGAAGCAAAAACTAAAATAAAAGGGCTTAATGAAAAAAATACAGACATACAGGCAGATAAACAGACACACATACAAACATCTTGCCTTTAATATATATATATTATTGATCTTCTGCACTATTGTAAGAACTGCAACATTGAAACTTCTGAATATCGTTTCTTATGTCTTTGTCTATGAATTCATCAAATTTGATTAAAATCGGACCACACCTTCTATAACCCGATTTTTTCGGTTATCGATTTTCGATATTTATCGGGGGTACCTCGACACAAAACCTAGGTAACACTCAGACGCTTATTGTAGAACGGTGTAAATTTTCAAGAAAATCGGTTCAGCCGTTTCGGAGTCTATACATCACACAGACACACACACACACAAAGTTCCAATTATAAATGTTTATATAGATATTTATATATATATATATATATATATATGTTATGATGTTAATATATTTGCATCTACATACTGTATATACGCGTGTATCAGCCTACTTTTTGTATAGTGCGACTAATGATATATATATATATATATATATATATATATATATATATATATATATTGTGATAATAGTTTTTGATATAGCTCGTGTATAATACGCTCCCGGCTTGTGAGCAATAAACTAGTAGGTTTACCTTAGTCAAATATTGCACTACTGAGCACCATCCTAAATATATTTTATAGTAAATAAATGAACTACATTCCTTTTTGTACAAAGGTGCTTAAAAATAATCAGCAACTAAACACTTGCCTTAAAATATCTGATACAAAGATTTAGATACCGTATTTTTCTGGATTTTCAACATTTTCAAAAGATTTATGTATGTATAGTGCAACCCAGTGGCGAGGGTGACTTGGACCAAGAAACCGTTTATCTGATGAATAGTGAATAAAATTAAACCAAAATATTTTTTCATTAAAAAATACTTTTTTCGTGTACAAATAATAAGTAAAGAAATATTACGGTAGGCTGTGTATGATAAAATCTTAGCTGCTGAATACCCTGGCTCTAATTACACTACGTCACTGGTGCGACACCCTACAACTTGCGTAATAATGGATGATATATTCGAGTACATCTGTCACTTAAGTGCCATACATAAAATACACTTGGGCGATCATGTTTCTTTCGAGACCTGACTAAGTGGGCAAGAGATTTTCCCACTGTAGATTGGTATTACTTTCTGTGGTAGACTAGTTGCCAACCGAAGCTATAGAAACCAATCTGTACTGCCTCCTTAGATAGAGGGAGAAACGACAGATTAATGCTTTTCCCAAAGGTATTTGCCCGTATGTCACATCAAATAATTCAACTGGATTTCAAACTCGGCTTATATATACTTCCAGAATATACAATAGTTATATTCGATTGCATGCACTGACGTATATTAGTGATTATGAGGTAAATGTTACTGTTGATTTGTAGATGATCTGAAATGTTTAAATTAAATTTGCTATCAATAACTGAAAAAAGTTATTAACAATGTGCCATCGAGTTTAATGGGAAAGGTGAAAATTACTGTTTCCAACAGGAAAAGTTAGGCAATCATTGGCCAAACCAGGTTGCGTTATGATTTCGTTCTTTTGAAATTTATTTATTTTTCAGGAAAAAAAGCTTCTCAAAACTACTAATTCATATTGATTTTTCTGGTATTTCTTTGGTTGGGGTAGTGAGCAAAATCAATATCTTCAGGATATCATTATATTCTATTCTAGTTACATGTGCTACTCATTTTAGCTGCAGCTATTGTTACATTTGTGACAGGAAATTTGGGTCAGTGTCGTGCCAGACAATTTTTCTCTGCAGAATATATGTTTCACATTTAGAAATCTACCAATCGTTTGTGCATTGAATACTGTTGCCATATCTGGCGTGGTGCTTCTTCTATATTTTTCTAAATCAATATTTGCACCTACTGCAAAGAAAGTTGGGTCACTGTGACGTGCCAGAAAATCTTCCTCGTCAGAATCCATCTTGCACATTTATAAATATGTCATTCTTCTGTGCATTAATTACTGTTGCCATATCTGGTGTGGTGCTCCCACTATATATCTCTAAATCAATAGTTGCATCTACTGCAAGGGAAGTTGCGTCACTGTGTCGTGCTAGATCTTACTCGTCAGAATTCATTATGCACATTTCCGAATCAAATATTTTTGGTGCATTGAATACTTTCGTGTGCTTCTTCTGTACTGCCAGATTTATGACAAAATCCTAAGAAGGATCTGTAATGTAATCGATCCTGATCAGGCACCGCGATTTCAGTCACTTTCTCACCAACACGATGTGTATTTTCTATAAATATTTTCATGGCATCCGTTCTGAGGAGATGTTTTTTCCCCTGGTGCCTCGAATACACGAATTTAAGCGTGTTACTAGATTGGGCTCTAGGTCCCAGCCATTTACTGTTGCAATAGCTAAATGCAACTGCTAAATGCAACAGTTTCTTTTCTTGCGATTTCCTCGTGTGAAACTCTCTTCTAGTTTATCTCCAAAACTTTAAATGCAATGCCAGTCGCCATCTTCGTCCTCTTAAATCCCATTCATCATTTGTCCTTTCTTGAATTCTCTTCACACTCAGTTTTTTCTCTCAATTTCATTCCCTGTAACCCACTGCCTATTTGAGGCATTACCGCCTTGCTTGGGGTGGAATTATGAAAAATAAAATGAAGATTATCATCAGCATGACTAGCAATTATAACTGCAAGTTTTTTCATTCCCACTGATCTGACGAGCTTCTTTCTCTGGTGCTCTGACTACATGCATTTTAGCATGCTACTAGATTGGCATCATGGTCCCAACCCATTTACCATTGAAATAGTTAAATGCTTCTATTCGTTACTGAAATAGACCATTTAAGATCATGGGTAATTTCATCATTAAGAGTGCTGCAGAGGTGTCAGCCACTCTACAACAAACGGCAAATAGAAAAATCTAATTTCAGTTCTTCCTCTTCTACTGTAACATTTTCTTTCTTTTTTTTTTTTTTTCACTCCCTGTTTTTGGAACTCACTTCCATTTGCTTGCTTCCCTGATAGCTATGATCTTCAAAAATTGAAATGCAATATCAATCACCATCCTTTCCTCAATCCTCCTTATACTCAGTTTCTTGTCTCACTTTCACTCCCTGTAACACCCTGCGTGCTAGGGCATTCTCTTCTTGCTTGGGGTGAAATGATTAAGAATAATATTGGAACCTGTCTATTTTAACAAGTGACTTCTTTATTAAGTATTAACAAAGCGTCCGCATTACTCGACATACATTCGTAATCATCAGCTATATATGACTGATTGATTTGTTGTTTTTTTTTCGGCTTATCAAACAAATGCAGATTCATTTGAAGCCCGAATATATTATTTTAATTTTAAGAAAATTTTTGTATATAATAATGATTTACTGATATAAGTTCTACTAATTAACCCATAGCTGTGAGGAAAAGATTTGCAATTATACCTTTACCAAGTGCATTTGCGTGTAAGGGAATATAGACTCGAACTGAATTTGCCGTTTGTTGTAGAGTGGCTGACACCTCTGCAGCACTCTCAATGATGAAACTGCCCATGGTCTTAAATGGTCTATTTAAGTAACGAATAGAAGCATTTGAGGCGTAATATTCGAGTGTAATTCAAGTATTGTTCGGACTGATTACTTCGGCGACTATTGCGATCTGAACCACTCTTCTCTGTGTTTTAAGCTGTATCTTGTTATTGTAACTATTGTACTATTATGTGTATAGCCATTTAGGATTGTATAGTGTGCTGAATAATAGCGTAGAACACTTTCTCTGTGTATCGTATTCACCTCAGCGGTAAAACACAATTCCAAACACTTACCATTACACCGCTGGCAAATTCAAGCTTACTGCAATGGTATTCCCAAGCTGTCACATATATAATGACTAAGCCTGGCGTTGCTTAAGTATCACCGATCTCATGAGAATCTATGATTCAACGTAATATGCCCGTAAGCTAAGTATTCATGACTGCTAGTAATAACATATAACACAGTACTGTCTACCCCATGGTTCGGGTCATTGGTAACTAAACGAACAAGAACTTTATGTTGATAAGGGTGTCTATAGACACCTTCTTCTTTCTCACAAGACTTATTTCTCCTCTCGGTATCTCTCCCGAAACCCGCTCTGTCTTCGATTTGTTCAGACCTACCAAGTAAGTCTTGCACTGCTTTCCCTTGTCTCTCTTTCCTTCTATCCGCCCCGTGAGTATTGAATTCTTCGGGCCTTCCTTTCTCATTACGCGTCCTAGGAACATCATCTGTCTCTTCTTCTTGTTAAGTACAAGTTTTCTTCTCGTTTGCATCCTCTCCAACATCACATTTTTGCTCTCGTGTTCCGTCCATGGTATCCTCAGCATCTCTCTGTAAAACCACATTTCTGATGCCTTAAGCCTCTCCGTCATCATTTGATGAGATCGTCCAACATTCACTTCCATACAGAAAGACAAATATCATATAGCAATCCAGTTATCTCTCAGTTCTGTGGTCAGCTTTTGAAATGCGTCCTTGACCATGCTAATGCGTTTTTAGAACTCAACGTTGCACTTTCCATCCCCTGTCAAAACACTTCCCAGGTAATCAATCTTTAGGTAGATTAAAAAAAATTCCAGTCGAAGAGCGGATGAATCGTTTCATAGAATCGACAGTTATATAACCTGGGCTCGGTCATATCAAAAATTCTGGTTTAGAGATATATCCAAGTTTGTTGGAAGCGCTGAACTTCTAATTTAAGACATTCTTTATAAGAAAATGGATATCGACTCGGAACGCGACACCGGGGTGCCGAGTTCGTATTCCAGTTCAATTCCTTGCAATCACTTACGCGCAAATACCCTTGCGAAAAGTATTAATCCGTCTCTTCCTTCCAGTTATGGTTTAAATAACATAACAGAATGGGTTCTATAGCCTTGGCTGGCAACCAGTCTACCGCAGAAAGCAATGGCAACAAACTGCGGGATAATCTTCTGCCCAGTCAGTAAAGTCTCTTTCGAGACATGATCGACCAAAGCGGCACTTAACTGACTGACAGTTTTTGCATTGAGAATTTGATCAATCCAGTAAATCCTCTTTATCCTCTTTAAAAATGTCTTCTTTGATATCGTAAGAATTTTTTTTTTTACATGTTGAATGGCTGGCTGGCTGTATCCAAAAAATTCAACTATAATTAGTAAAGGTTCGCCAAAGGTTTTAAAAAATTGCCCAGCTCAAAGAGTCATATCTGTTCAAAGTATAAGTTAGTTTTACAATAATATCGGGTGATGGGCATACTAGACAAAGAAGTGGTAGCTATCAACTTCGCATTACAATTATTTTATTTCAATGTCATCTTGTCAGAATAGGTGGGTTTTTTTTCAGTTCGCCCACGTTGCTACTGAATGTGTTGCAAGGTCAGTTTAAAGTGGGTTTAACAGCAATACGGTGGAAAAATTCCCCTAATTCCCTCAATAATTCCTCTTTTGGGGCCTCTTCAAGCAGAAGGCAATAAGCCAATCCCACTTCCAATAGAGAGGCACCCTCCACGGTGTTTGAGCTAATATTTATTTCAAAGTATCCCAGCTGAAGCAAGGGAAGTATTATTAAATTATTTTCTAAGCGTAGGTTGAATGTGACACAAGGCCCAATGAGGATTGAACTAACTACACTGTCGTAATTTATCTAATAAATCAAGCTTGTCAAACCATTAGACCTCGTCGAAGTGCCCTTTTATCTGTCTGGATATATTACAATTTATTTGTGTTTATTACCTTATGTCTCTCTGTCTGTTGCAATAGACACCGAATTCGAATAGCACCATGTTCAATTTGTCAAAGAAGGGACATCATTTAATATTAATAATGTAAGTTTATCAGATTATTTCAGTTTATGGTATCGTTGAGACACACCTAAAATCTTTACGATGAATAACGCTGAAAATCACGGTATCTTTCGCTTGTTGGTTTACCAAACAGGCACAGATATTCTTGATTGAAGGCTTGAGCGTAGGACTCTTGCCTACCTATTGGAGATACATGTTAATGTACGTACTCTCGTACTCGTACTCGTACTCTCTCCCTTTCTCTTTCTCTCTCTCTCTCTCTCTCTCTCTCTCTCTCTCTCTCAATATAATGTAACTAATTTCTTTTCTCCATAAACTACTGGTTGGCTCTATGTATGTAGAATAGACACGTAAAGACATCAGTAACATAGGTGAGTTAGCCACATTCGGATACTAGCATTTTATTTATTGTTATATTATTGATCTTCTGCACTATTGTAAGAACTGCAACATTGAAACTTCTGAATATCGTTTCTTATGTCTTTGTCTATGAATTCATCAAATTTGATTAAAATCGGACCACACCTTCTATAACCCGATTTTTTCGGTTATCGATTTTCGATATTTATCGGGGGTACCTCGACACAAAACCTAGGTAACACTCAGACGCTTATTGTAGAACGGTGTAAATTTTCAAGAAAATCGGTTCAGCCGTTTCGGAGTCTATACATCACACAGACACACACACACACAAAGTTCCAATTATAAATGTTTATATAGATATTTATATATATATATATATATATATATGTTATGATGTTAATATATTTGCATCTACATACTGTATATACGCGTGTATCAGCCTACTTTTTGTATAGTGCGACTAATGATATATATATATATATATATATATATATATATATATATATATATATTGTGATAATAGTTTTTGATATAGCTCGTGTATAATACGCTCCCGGCTTGTTTACCTTAGTCAAATATTGCACTACTGAGCACCATCCTAAATATATTTTATAGTAAATAAATGAACTACATTCCTTTTTGTACAAAGGTGCTTAAAAATAATCAGCAACTAAACACTTGCCTTAAAATATCTGATACAAAGATTTAGATACCGTATTTTTCTGGATTTTCAACATTTTCAAAAGATTTATGTATGTATAGTGCAACCCAGTGGCGAGGGTGACTTGGACCAAGAAACCGTTTATCTGATGAATAGTGAATAAAATTAAACCAAAATATTTTTTCATTAAAAAATACTTTTTTCGTGTACAAATAATAAGTAAAGAAATATTACGGTAGGCTGTGTATGATAAAATCTTAGCTGCTGAATACCCTGGCTCTAATTACACTACGTCACTGGTGCGACACCCTACAACTTGCGTAATAATGGATGATATATTCGAGTACATCTGTCACTTAAGTGCCATACATAAAATACACTTGGGCGATCATGTTTCTTTCGAGACCTGACTAAGTGGGCAAGAGATTTTCCCACTGTAGATTGGTATTACTTTCTGTGGTAGACTAGTTGCCAACCGAAGCTATAGAAACCAATCTGTACTGCCTCCTTAGATAGAGGGAGAAACGACAGATTAATGCTTTTCCCAAAGGTATTTGCCCGTATGTCACATCAAATAATTCAATTGGATTTCAAACTCGGCTTATATATACTTCCAGAATATACAATAGTTATATTCGATTGCATGCACTGACGTATATTAGTGATTATGAGGTAAATGTTACTGTTGATTTGTAGATGATCTGAAATGTTTAAATTAAATTTGCTATCAATAACTGAAAAAAGTTATTAACAATGTGCCATCGAGTTTAATGGGAAAGGTGAAAATTACTGTTTCCAACAGGAAAAGTTAGGCAATCATTGGCCAAACCAGGTTGCGTTATGATTTCGTTCTTTTGAAATTTATTTATTTTTCAGGAAAAAAAGCTTCTCAAAACTACTAATTCATATTGATTTTTCTGGTATTTCTTTGGTTGGGGTAGTGAGCAAAATCAATATCTTCAGGATATCATTATATTCTATTCTAGTTACATGTGCTACTCATTTTAGCTGCAGCTATTGTTACATTTGTGACAGGAAATTTGGGTCAGTGTCGTGCCAGACAATTTTTCTCTGCAGAATATATGTTTCACATTTAGAAATCTACCAATCGTTTGTGCATTGAATACTGTTGCCATATCTGGCGTGGTGCTTCTTCTATATTTTTCTAAATCAATATTTGCACCTACTGCAAAGAAAGTTGGGTCACTGTGACGTGCCAGAAAATCTTCCTCGTCAGAATCCATCTTGCACATTTATAAATATGTCATTCTTCTGTGCATTAATTACTGTTGCCATATCTGGTGTGGTGCTCCCACTATATATCTCTAAATCAATAGTTGCATCTACTGCAAGGGAAGTTGCGTCACTGTGTCGTGCTAGATCTTACTCGTCAGAATTCATTATGCACATTTCCGAATCAAATATTTTTGGTGCATTGAATACTTTCGTGTGCTTCTTCTGTACTGCCAGATTTATGACAAAATCCTAAGAAGGATCTGTAATGTAATCGATCCTGATCAGGCACCGCGATTTCAGTCACTTTCTCACCAACACGATGTGTATTTTCTATAAATATTTTCATGGCATCCGTTCTGAGGAGATGTTTTTTCCCCTGGTGCCTCGAATACACGAATTTAAGCGTGTTACTAGATTGGGCTCTAGGTCCCAGCCATTTACTGTTGCAATAGCTAAATGCAACTGCTAAATGCAACAGTTTCTTTTCTTGCGATTTCCTCGTGTGAAACTCTCTTCTAGTTTATCTCCAAAACTTTAAATGCAATGCCAGTCGCCATCTTCGTCCTCTTAAATCCCATTCATCATTTGTCCTTTCTTGAATTCTCTTCACACTCAGTTTTTTCTCTCAATTTCATTCCCTGTAACCCACTGCCTATTTGAGGCATTACCGCCTTGCTTGGGGTGGAATTATGAAAAATAAAATGAAGATTATCATCAGCATGACTAGCAATTATAACTGCAAGTTTTTTCATTCCCACTGATCTGACGAGCTTCTTTCTCTGGTGCTCTGACTACATGCATTTTAGCATGCTACTAGATTGGCATCATGGTCCCAACCCATTTACCATTGAAATAGTTAAATGCTTCTATTCGTTACTGAAATAGACCATTTAAGATCATGGGTAATTTCATCATTAAGAGTGCTGCAGAGGTGTCAGCCACTCTACAACAAACGGCAAATAGAAAAATCTAATTTCAGTTCTTCCTCTTCTACTGTAACATTTTCTTTCTTTTTTTTTTTTTTTCACTCCCTGTTTTTGGAACTCACTTCCATTTGCTTGCTTCCCTGATAGCTATGATCTTCAAAAATTGAAATGCAATATCAATCACCATCCTTTCCTCAATCCTCCTTATACTCAGTTTCTTGTCTCACTTTCACTCCCTGTAACACCCTGCGTGCTAGGGCATTCTCTTCTTGCTTGGGGTGAAATGATTAAGAATAATATTGGAACCTGTCTATTTTAACAAGTGACTTCTTTATTAAGTATTAACAAAGCGTCCGCATTACTCGACATACATTCGTAATCATCAGCTATATATGACTGATTGATTTGTTGTTTTTTTTTCGGCTTATCAAACAAATGCAGATTCATTTGAAGCCCGAATATATTATTTTAATTTTAAGAAAATTTTTGTATATAATAATGATTTACTGATATAAGTTCTACTAATTAACCCATAGCTGTGAGGAAAAGATTTGCAATTATACCTTTACCAAGTGCATTTGCGTGTAAGGGAATATAGACTCGAACTGAATTTGCCGTTTGTTGTAGAGTGGCTGACACCTCTGCAGCACTCTCAATGATGAAACTGCCCATGGTCTTAAATGGTCTATTTAAGTAACGAATAGAAGCATTTGAGGCGTAATATTCGAGTGTAATTCAAGTATTGTTCGGACTGATTACTTCGGCGACTATTGCGATCTGAACCACTCTTCTCTGTGTTTTAAGCTGTATCTTGTTATTGTAACTATTGTACTATTATGTGTATAGCCATTTAGGATTGTATAGTGTGCTGAATAATAGCGTAGAACACTTTCTCTGTGTATCGTATTCACCTCAGCGGTAAAACACAATTCCAAACACTTACCATTACACCGCTGGCAAATTCAAGCTTACTGCAATGGTATTCCCAAGCTGTCACATATATAATGACTAAGCCTGGCGTTGCTTAAGTATCACCGATCTCATGAGAATCTATGATTCAACGTAATATGCCCGTAAGCTAAGTATTCATGACTGCTAGTAATAACATATAACACAGTACTGTCTACCCCATGGTCGGGTCATTGGTAACTAAACGAACAAGAACTTTATGTTGATAAGGGTGTCTATAGACACCTTCTTCTTTCTCACAAGACTTATTTCTCCTCTCGGTATCTCTCCCGAAACCCGCTCTGTCTTCGATTTGTTCAGACCTACCAAGTAAGTCTTGCACTGCTTTCCCTTGTCTCTCTTTCCTTCTATCCGCCCCGTGAGTATTGAATTCTTCGGGCCTTCCTTTCTCATTACGCGTCCTAGGAACATCATCTGTCTCTTCTTCTTGTTAAGTACAAGTTTTCTTCTCGTTTGCATCCTCTCCAACATCACATTTTTGCTCTCGTGTTCCGTCCATGGTATCCTCAGCATCTCTCTGTAAAACCACATTTCTGATGCCTTAAGCCTCTCCGTCATCATTTGATGAGATCGTCCAACATTCACTTCCATACAGAAAGACAAATATCATATAGCAATCCAGTTATCTCTCAGTTCTGTGGTCAGCTTTTGAAATGCGTCCTTGACCATGCTAATGCGTTTTTAGAACTCAACGTTGCACTTTCCATCCCCTGTCAAAACACTTCCCAGGTAATCAATCTTTAGGTAGATTAAAAAAAATTCCAGTCGAAGAGCGGATGAATCGTTTCATAGAATCGACAGTTATATAACCTGGGCTCGGTCATATCAAAAATTCTGGTTTAGAGATATATCCAAGTTTGTTGGAAGCGCTGAACTTCTAATTTAAGACATTCTTTATAAGAAAATGGATATCGACTCGGAACGCGACACCGGGGTGCCGAGTTCGTATTCCAGTTCAATTCCTTGCAATCACTTACGCGCAAATACCCTTGCGAAAAGTATTAATCCGTCTCTTCCTTCCAGTTATGGTTTAAATAACATAACAGAATGGGTTCTATAGCCTTGGCTGGCAACCAGTCTACCGCAGAAAGCAATGGCAACAAACTGCGGGATAATCTTCTGCCCAGTCAGTAAAGTCTCTTTCGAGACATGATCGACCAAAGCGGCACTTAACTGACTGACAGTTTTTGCATTGAGAATTTGATCAATCCAGTAAATCCTCTTTATCCTCTTTAAAAATGTCTTCTTTGATATCGTAAGAATTTTTTTTTTTACATGTTGAATGGCTGGCTGGCTGTATCCAAAAAATTCAACTATAATTAGTAAAGGTTCGCCAAAGGTTTTAAAAAATTGCCCAGCTCAAAGAGTCATATCTGTTCAAAGTATAAGTTAGTTTTACAATAATATCGGGTGATGGGCATACTAGACAAAGAAGTGGTAGCTATCAACTTCGCATTACAATTATTTTATTTCAATGTCATCTTGTCAGAATAGGTGGGTTTTTTTTCAGTTCGCCCACGTTGCTACTGAATGTGTTGCAAGGTCAGTTTAAAGTGGGTTTAACAGCAATACGGTGGAAAAATTCCCCTAATTCCCTCAATAATTCCTCTTTTGGGGCCTCTTCAAGCAGAAGGCAATAAGCCAATCCCACTTCCAATAGAGAGGCACCCTCCACGGTGTTTGAGCTAATATTTATTTCAAAGTATCCCAGCTGAAGCAAGGGAAGTATTATTAAATTATTTTCTAAGCGTAGGTTGAATGTGACACAAGGCCCAATGAGGATTGAACTAACTACACTGTCGTAATTTATCTAATAAATCAAGCTTGTCAAACCATTAGACCTCGTCGAAGTGCCCTTTTATCTGTCTGGATATATTACAATTTATTTGTGTTTATTACCTTATGTCTCTCTGTCTGTTGCAATAGACACCGAATTCGAATAGCACCATGTTCAATTTGTCAAAGAAGGGACATCATTTAATATTAATAATGTAAGTTTATCAGATTATTTCAGTTTATGGTATCGTTGAGACACACCTAAAATCTTTACGATGAATAACGCTGAAAATCACGGTATCTTTCGCTTGTTGGTTTACCAAACAGGCACAGATATTCTTGATTGAAGGCTTGAGCGTAGGACTCTTGCCTACCTATTGGAGATACATGTTAATGTACGTACTCTCGTACTCGTACTCTCTCCCTTTCTCTTTCTCTCTCTCTCTCTCTCTCTCTCTCTCTCTCTCTCAATATAATGTAACTAATTTCTTTTCTCCATAAACTACTGGTTGGCTCTATGTATGTAGAATAGACACGTAAAGACATCAGTAACATAGGTGAGTTAGCCACATTCGGATACTAGCATTTTATTTATTGTTATACTATTGTAAAAGGCTCAGTTGCCATTCTAGAAAGAATGTTATTAAATAAATAAAACTGTTGTAAGGTCATGAAGTGAGGAAGAAAGAAAAGCCTATTACTATATATATATATATATATATATAGAGAGAGAGAGAGAGAGAGAAAGAAAGAAACAGAGTATCGAGGCAGCAGATAATTTTCTAAACATATACTGTTAAATATAACAGACAATGAATGGCTATTATGTTTAATGATGAGCCGTTCTAAATATCGTATTTTGGCTTAAATTTCAGGTGAAAAATAGACAAAAATTCTACAACATTTGGATAATTTGTATTATGCTGGTTCTAAACATTTGGCTCACATGAGCCATCTTCATTGAGGTTACAGGGACTTTAACATAAAGACATCCACCATTAAAGATGATGTTATCTTGTGTTGACATAAGACATTGCTATGCAACGATAACAGACACCGAATAGCAGACGCGGTTCGTAAATTTGTAATGCGGTTCCAAGACGTCACACCGCGTGAGAGACCGAAATGTTAAGAGACCATATGTCTAAATTCTATGTAATATCTTGTGACTAGATTGAAATGTGATTTTAATAAGTGTGAGTTGTTTTGATTTAATATCAATCGCCTCCAATATGTGAAGATTCTTTACTGTGTGTATGAGTGAGTATTATTGTGTTATCGACTAAAATCTGTCTAAGATAGATAGATAGATAGATAGATAGATAGATAGATATACAGTACTGTCCAAAAGTATTAGGACAGAGACTATTTTAGCTTTTATGAGGCATATTGACAGAAAAGAAACAATTTAATTGGGTTAATTTTATTTAATTTACTCAACAAATGTTTTAACAAGAAAATACTTGTTAGAAAATAAATTTGATATTTAGTATAATAGCCTTTTGCATTGATCACAGCCTTCATTCTGTCAGGCATTGACATCACCAGCTTCTTCACTGTATCTAATGATATCTCCTGCCAAGCAGATTGTGTTTGTTTTCCAAAGTGTGTCTTACGATGTAACATTAGATTTATCAATTTTTTTATCCAAAATATATAGATGTTCAACAGAGTAATTTCAAAATATCTTGTTTAATAGAAAATAGGAAAAATTAAATATAACTTCGTTTAATACATTTCTTTTCACCTAGTTTTAAATAATCAATATTTATCATGAATTTACTTGGCTATTTCACCCTGTATTTGAATTTCAGTGTCGGTTTTTAGGAAAATCACCCCTGTGCTAATACTTATATATATATATATATATATATATATATATATACGCATCGCTCATTCAGTAAAAATGAATTGGAGCACTCTCGCTATTGGGCGCGTAATATGATATGCGCTAAAAGAACAGCCTTCTTCCACCGGACGCTCCGTGGCCCAGGGGTAGAGTCGCGGATTGACGCAAATTCGGTCGGGTTTCGAGCCTGGGTTATGTAGCAATCGGTGTCTGACAGTATTGATGAGCTGTGATACAGCGAAACAGATCTGTCTGCGGATGACAATATATATATATATATATATATTGTTAATAATATATATATATGAATCTATCTAAACTTATTTATAAATGGAACTTTGTGTGTGTGTCCGTTACCTATAGATTCCGAAACGGCTGAACTGATTTTCTTGAAAATTTACACAGTTTTACTATAAGCGTCTGCGAGTGTTCTTAGCTAGGTTTTGTGTCGAGGTACCCCCCGATAAATATCGAAAATCGATAATCGAAAAAATCGGGTTGTAGAAGGAGTGGTTCGATTTTTATTAAATTTGATACACTCATAGACAAAGACATAAGAAACGATATTCAGAAGTTTCAATGTTGCAGTTCTTACACTAGTGCAGAAAATTGATAATATATATATATATATATATATATATATATATATATATATATATATAAGGCAAGATGTTTGTGAGTGTGTCTGTTTATCTGTCTGTATATTCTTCATACAAATCCACAATTTTTTATCTGATTCTCACCAAACGTCACACAAATATTCTTTAGGCTGAGTCTGAGCTCCAGGATCATGGATTAGTTTTAAAGCTTTCATTACACCCGAGAAAGGCCGTGCTATACTGCTAGTATATATAAAAAATTATACTTGGGCAGCAACCTTTCTTTCAAACATCTTTCATTGAATATGGCCAACAAGAAATATTTAATTGATTTTTTTAAGTTTACTAGCATTTTATCGTTTTGTTAGATATAAAGAATATAAAAATTGTCTATAATTTTTTTATCGTTCTAAGCGCTTCATAACCATTTTTAAGGGTGTTTATGTTTCTGTTATAGTTATTTTTTCTTCGTGTTTTGACTGTTAATTATTAATTTATATTTTTAAGGAGCCTTCATTCCAAGCCCTCACTTGCAGCGCACGACTAGAAATCGCGTTAGTATCTTTCTATTAAAAAAAGAAATTTCAAAACTGCTCCTTTACTTTTAAATAATGTAAGGTTGATGGTCGTTTAGAAATGTTTGATATATAACAATGGCGATATGATTTTGATATTATGGTTTACAGACATTTCTTTTGATCCGAATTTACCTTAAGGATTCTTGTAAATAATGGATTAATAAATGTTTTATGGGACTTTGATTTGATAAGGGATATGTAAGGTGTCTGCTCAAGGAGGTGGTAGTGTGTTCAATATAGGTTTATGATTTGAGACAACAAACACATTTTTGTACGGGGCATTGAAATTAATATAGTAGTTTAGATTTGATGGAGTTATTTTGATTTATGACCACAAGTTTTCCTGTCCTCCATTTTCTATAATATAAATTTCACATGTTTTTCAGGAATTACGGCTAAAATATCGTCTTTAATAATATTTCTTATCGCGAATTGTTCCTGCATGTAATTATTGTGCATCTAGTTGCAGTATGTTGCCGTTTTGTTAGGTGGTATGTTTATTACTGTGCCATTTATTTTTTGAAAGAATAACTTTGTTTTTTATTAATAGTTGGAAAAATTATTGTTGACTAATGTTTTTTTTTATTTTTTTTAATTAGCTAAAAATATTCTTTGCGAAGATTAATTTTGGTGTGCTCTACTAAGAACTTTGCAATCACTGCTATTTTTTATTTTTTTCCGGCATTGGCTACCATAGTTTAGAAAACAAGAGCGGATCCTTTATACGGGTAAGCGGTAAATTCTTTGAAAATTGGACTTTGTTATTAATATTAACCATGAGTTCATATGAAGATTTTAAACTTGAGTTTTTCAAAAAAAATTGATTTAAGATTTATAATATTGTCCTTCAAGTCACCCATTATAATCCTAATTTCTTGGCTTTTGCACTGAGCCTTGGCACTGTCCAGTATAGAATAGAATGATTCTATTTCGTCCTCAGTGTTTTGAGTTGTCGGCGCATAAACTACTATGATAACTACGTTGAAGGGCGTAGAGAACTGTCTCTGAAAGCTGACAGTATCCAAGAATGAATTTCTTCACTTCTTTTCTAGTGTTAAGCCGACCCCTTTTTCATTTTTTGCCTCCTGCATAAATTATCCTGTGGGTGTCACTACCGAGGTCTCCATTGTTAGGCCATCTGGTTTCGCATATGCCTAGAATATTGATCTTCAGTCTGTCCAATTCCTGCTTGACATTATCTATTTGTCCACAATTGTTAAGTGTCCTGACATTCCATGTAGCAATTGTAATTCTTTCTTTGTCTAGTCAATTGTACTTAATACTAAGTACAGACTTGATAATTTTATTTTTTTACCGGGATGTTAGCAACACTGTAGGTTAAAAAAAATTGAATCTACAAAGGGCGGAAGAACTTTTAAGGAGTCAACGGCCAGCTAACTAGAGTTGGTGTCTCAATAAATCACTTTGAAAAGGCAACAGGATACCACTCCACTCTCTACCCCCACACCCGCATTGTCACGACAAATATTTGAAACCCAACAACGTGAAGGGGGTTGCTTTCCCAACGGAAAGGATCGGCATGAGAAACAGGTGCCACCTGACCTGCATCCGGCGACTGTTAGCACCAACGGCGTAAAGGGGACATTTTACTCCAAAACTTGTCTCTCTCCCGGGAAAGAACGATATGAGCAACAGGTGTCTCTGGACCGTTACCCTGTGACTGTGCGCAACAAAGAAAGAACCGAGCATGCGAGCAACGATGAGGTGTTGGAAGGAATAGCAACAAAAAATGAAATTAATACTGAGCATCAGGAAGAGACAACTGAAGTTCCTGGGACATGCAATAAGGAAGGATGGCTTGAAGAACCTGATACTGACAGGCCAGATAGAAAGAAAAAAGAGACAGAGGAAGGCAGCGGATAACATATGTGCAGGGCCTGATCAGGTGGATAACGGAGCGGAGGTTGCGAGGTGTAACAGGAGAAAACATAATAAGAGCCACCAGAAATAGGGAGACGTGGAGAACCATGATCGCCTACTTCCTGAACGGGCAGGGTACATAGAAAAAGAAGAAGAAGAATATCGTCCTTATACAAAAGTGCCATCGATGTAGATATAAATATATAAAAAAGATAGGATAGATAACGACTGACCCTAGACTCGAAGAGATTAACATCAAATGATCGGGGAAATACTCCCTCGGGAGTCCACAAATTAACATTTCTTAGAGAGAATTTATCTGAGTTGTAGTTGTTTCTTACTTATGGAATGCAACGGGAATGAGGAGAAATCGACTGTGTAGGTAGCGTTTCGGGTCCTGGTCAAGAAAGTATGACCTGGCTGAACAAAGGAATACAGTTTGTCGAGACATTTATCATGAAAATGCTGATCAAGTAACGAGAGGATATCAACGTTTTGTCTGTAGTGAAAAAGGTTGTACGGCTGATAATAATTCAACATCCGCAACGCCGAGCAGTCATCATTTTTATTATTTTAAAACTCTCTTTGACTGCACGAGGAAATCACATTTGTTTCATCTGCCTAACTCCCAAAGTCATGTCTATCTGGTCTTGTTTATTCTATTTTTTTCTGTTAAGCACAGGCTGTAAATCAATGTCTTTATGTATCGATCTATATATATATATATATATATATATATTAGTCATCCACATACAAGCCCGTTTCGCTGTATCACAGCTCATCAGTGTGGCTAGACATATCCACTTGCTTCTGGCCGGGATCGAAACTCGACCGATTTGGTGTCAGTCGAAGTCTCTACTCCCCTAAGCCATCAGCGCATGGGGTCAGAGAAGGGAAATTTTAACGTCTTGTATGTAAGCAGTGTATACAGACGCCCGTCAACGAGAGAACACAATTCATTTCTTAAGAGTCACGCATTATAGCCGAAGTGGAAACTGTTTTTTTTAATTTTCTTCTCCAGAATGCTCAATCGTAATGAGAGCATAATATATATATATATATATATATATATATATATTTGAAATAAATTGTTTGAACATTATTTTTATCGATACTCGTATTTAAGTAGATATTCTGCTTTTTTAATTAAACAGTATTATATATTAATATCTACTGGCCTGATTATTTACGATAAATTTTTATTAGGAAAATGCGTGCCATTCGGCATTATTTCCTAATAAAAATTTATTGTAAATAATCAAGCCAGTAGATATAAATATATATATCTACTTAAATACGAGTACCGATGAAAAATAATGTTCAAACAATTCATTTCAAATTTATCGGTTGTTTATAACGAAGTTTCGTTAAAATTCGTTAATTTCCGTGACATGTTTACATGTATATATAGTAATTTAAGCAACGTTATTATAATAATTTAAACAACATTATTATAATCATAGGCACTCCTTTTCTAACCACAATCTAAAACCTTTACGATAGATGTAATCTTTACAGACGTAATCTAGTCTTCTTCTTATATCGAGTCATGAATCTCTGTCTGTGTTCCTTTTTTACGTCTGGACGACAAATTTTAAATAAATGTTTTTCTTTCTTAATCTTTTCTTTAACTTCCTGTGCATAGATATATTTTTGGGCTCCGTCCGGTATGTGAATTTTTGTACCATTTTTGAATAAATACATTTTTGTTTTTGGTCGTTGCTGATGAAGCGAGATTTTCTTGCTGAAAGAGATATTCAAAGGAATGTAAATTTCGGAATTTATTGATGTAACGCACATATTTGGCTCTGTAAATAAATAATACTCTTTACATCGATCCCTCTATCTGTATCATTTTTAAAACTAATAAAATTATTATTTATATAATATATATATTAATTATACACCGCATATATATAAAACACTAAAATTTCCTTTCTCTCATTCCATTCGCCGATGGCTAAGGAAGAAGAGACTCCGACTGACATCATATCGGTCAACTTTTGATCCCAAGTGGAAGCAAGTGGATGTCTAGCTACACTGATCTGCTGTAATGCAGCGAAACAAACTTCTATGTGGATAACTTATATATATATACATATATATATATATATATATGTGTGTGTGTGTATGTGTGTGTGTGTGTGTGTGCGTAGGGATCATTCCTCGTATATATCATTGAATGATGGACAATCACAACACAGGTGAAGAAGAGATTTGAGGCAATAGAAAGGTATTTCTACAGAAGGATGCTGGGAATAGATTGAACTATATATGTGAGCAGCAACGATAACGTTTTAGGGAAAATTAAAACAATTCTTCCTATAGACACTTATACTAAATATCAGAGAGAGACAAGTTTCTAAGATATAAAGAAAGAGAGCTTAGAAAATCTGACAGAATATATTAACGGCAAGGAAAAGAGAAGAAAGCAGCGCCTACTAAACCTAACGAAATTTAAATTAGTGGCAGAGCAGAGATTAGGAGAGATATCAAAAAGGCATATTTTACTAAGGGGTGCAGAAAAGCCATGGTACATAAAAGAAGAAGAAGAAGAAGAAGAAGAAATGATGATAAGATGTAAAATGTCATGAAACCATGTCTGATATTAGGTCTCTGGTTGACACCCGAAAGAAATATGAATACAACAAAAATCAACGGAAATACTCATTATTGCTATTGTTATTTTATTTCCTTCTTTCCCGCTTTATCTTGTTCAGATCATTCAATAATCCCAAACTCAATAAGCCATCTTCTTTATCCTGAATCCAGTTTTTCAAGTCAAATCGTAATCGTCGAATGGACGCCATCAGAGCCATCTCTTAGCTCGAAGGCTAAATTCTACGAGAGAATATCTAATCGATAGGAATACACCATGACTGTTCGAGACCTCGATTTTCCTATTGTTGTTTCAAATCGCCTCTCGTGTTTCCGTGCTCGCCATTATTCTCCCCTTCAAGAATCTACTCAGGGAAAATGAATGGCGGACGTCCAAAGATTGTCCAAAACTTGACGACCAAATAACAATGATCAGTGTCACAGTTCACAGAGGCAGAGATTGAAATTCGGTTTAAAGATTCTCAGTAACGTTGACGGCTAGGAACAGAGAAACCACAAGACGGTCAGTGGCAGTTTCTGGAAATTCATTATGTGCACCTGATTTTATTTCTGTAATTCAACCTGACATTTATTTCGGACGTATTTATAAATTTCACCCTGTTTTCATCAGTTACTCTCTGTCTTTTACCCGCTGTTCAAATCTATCTATCTATCTATCTATCTATCTATCTATCTATCTATCTATCTATCTATCTATCTATCACGGTGTGTTTATATATCACTGTCAATCAATAAATCGATTGATCATTTACTGTTCATCTATCTCTCTCCCTTGCCCCCTCTCTCTCTTTCTCTGTCTCTGTCTCTGTCTCTCTCTCTCTCTTGTTTTGTTTTACTTTCATATTTATCTATTTATACATCTGGACGATCTATCTATCTATCTATCTATCTATCTATCTATCTATCTATCTATCTATCTATCTATCTCAATCTGTTCATTATCTCTCTATCTATCTCAACCTGTTCATTATCTATCTATTACAACTTTTTCATTAATTTTTTTCATTATTAGATAGATAGATATTGCCTTAAATATACAAAAACCTATTCTTTACGATCAAAACTTTACAAGAAAGAAACGTTTGGGTATACTTAAATAAACAAATTGAAACAAATTCATACAGTGAATTATATAAAGGATGGTTAAACGAGAAGCCACTAATAAAATTGAAATTTATTACAAAAACAAGGAAAAAAGAAAGTAGAAAAGAATATGGTAATAAAACAAAGTATATAGCATCTGAGTGGGTATAAAATAGAAAAACGTCACTCACAACCCGCCTAAGAGAAACAGAGAACAAACAAAATTATATTTCTGTCTACACAAAGACAGTCGATGCAAATTTTTACGGACTGGTTTCAGCATTCGCAAGTTGTTGACTGACAGTGCTCTGCATATAGTGGTGAATGCTGTATCCGTCTACTTGACAGCACATTTCTTGATGCGCCTCTCCTAATATCTATAGTGGGTTATCCATTTTTGTGAAGTGTATTTGTGTGTTGAAACAGATTAACTGAATTTGGCCTTGTTAGTAGATAGCCCACTTTAAGAGGGGTATAAAACAAGAAAATCAAATTGTGTATAGAAAACACACACACACACACACACACACACACACACATATATATATATATATATATATATAACAATTAGGTTTTTTTTACCAATAATAGTAATGTCTTTTGGTTGGTACAAAGGTCGTTAAAAATGTTCATAGCAGTAAATGCCAAAAAGATTTGTGCTTATGTGTGTGTGGGCGTTCGTTTGTTAGGAGTGTCTTTGAGTCTCCGCTCAGTTATTCGGATAAGTGGCTCAGTGAACAGTGAAGAAGAAGATGGGAGAGATAGGAGATGCAAGCATGATGCAATCGCTTAACGTAGTCAAGGGATGTGTTAATTATGCTCGTATTTTCTTAACTGGCGATGCTTCCTGTGTCGGTCTTTTATTTCGTCTTTGGGGCTCCAAACAAGTCATTTGGGAATTCACACCAGGATTTAATTCTGGGCTTCTCATTAGACCATAAACAAAATTCACGTCGGCTAGCGAAAAGGGTCCCTAAAAGGAATTTGATTTTTATTTATTTTTGGCTTACCTCCGGAACCTCTGCGTAGAGGCCAGATGCGCAAAGACCAGTTTTACTTATTTGCTATCTGGACCTCTGAGGGCAAACATCCGGTCCTTGGTATCACTACATATCCCAATATCATAAAGAGTCCATTGACCAAACATATAAGATTCCATACACAGATTTAAAAGTAAAAAATAATCATATATCCAAAATAAATGTCAAATCCACTGGAACGACTGCAATCCAAATAAATTACTAACAATAAAACCCACTCTTGGTGAATGGATACAGGGTTACATGGAATCATGAAGGAAAGAAGTCATCCTTTCTCAACTCCGTATTGGACATACTAAAATAACTCACCCATTGATACTTGAAAAAAAGGAAACACCATGGTGCACAGCTTGTCATGCCTCATACACTGTAAGACACTTCATGATGGACTGCGCCGACTTTTCATCTATACGGGAAAAGTATTACAACATAAAAACAATAAAAGAACTATTTGAACACACCAAGATAGATCATTTAATGACATATTTAAAGAAAATAGGACTGTACAAGAAAATTTAATTAAAATAAAAATGTCTACAAACTAATGTGTACAACCACTCTAATGCTTACAACAACTTCGAGCTTAAGTCACTGATGCCTCCTCAACAGGTGTTTACTCGTGCAACCAGACTGGCAACTGGGTCACACCCATTCACAGTCAGGTTAGCCAAATGCAGACGACAATTCTACTCCTGCAGCTTCTTCTCTCGCACTTTCCGCCTGTGGAACTCGCTCCCATATTCTTGCTTTCCTGACGGCTACAACCTCAAGAAATTTAAATGCAAAGTCAATACTCATCTACTAACCACTGGCCTCTAGCTCTCTCCCCACCCCTGTATAACCCTCCCTTTCTCTCCACCTATGTATCTGTCATCGCACCTGCTTTCTATTGTTCCTTTCTAACTAGTTTGTACTCCTCACTCTTTTCTAATTAATCTTTTTACATTTATGTAACCCCCTGCACATCAGTGGCGTTTCCGCCTTGCTCGGGGTGAAATGATTAAAAAAAAAATGTGATCCCAAAATACAAAGGCTGACCCATAAATGAGCATAAGGATTGGTGGTTCGTTAAACTCAAACCAAACCAAGAATAATATTGATAAGAACTGTTGTTCAAACAGTGTCCCAATGTTTTGATATATATTCATTTTTAAACAAATATTTTTATTATTTTCATCATGATTATAGTGGAAGCTATAGTCATACAGAAGAGTGATGCTGTTTATAGTCGAGCGATTAAACACACCGGATCAAATGTTGGTTTCACCTTACAAAGAAGGATACATGCTTGTTCTCTGCCGAATCTTTATTAGGTTTTTGTGAATGTGGAGAACGGTGAATGCAATTCACACAGTTTAAAATAAAAATTGGGTGTTTATTTCAAATACGAGTACACACTATAATAAGTTTTGAATTAATAAATATATATATTGATTATGTTAATATTTTCTTATCTATCTATCTATCACTTTCTTTCGCATATTCTATTTCTTTTCTGTCTAGCTATCTATCTATCTATCTATCTATCTATCTATCTATCTATCTATGAATCTGTTCATATCTATCTATCTATCTATCTATCTATCTATCTATTTATCTATCTGAATCTGTTCATATCTATCTATCTATCTATCTGAATCTGTTCATATCTATCTATCTATCTATCTATCTATCTATCTCAATCTGTTCATATCTATCTATCTATCTCAATCTGTTCATATCTATCTATCTATCTATCTATCTATCTATCTATCTATCTATCTATCTCAATCTTTTCATATCTATCTATCTATCTATCTATCTATCTATCTATCTATCTATATGTCTGTCTATCTATCTTTTTTGTTTTTAATCATTTCTCCCCGAGCAAGGCGGAAACGCCACTGATGTGCAGGGGGCTACATAAATGTAAAAAGATTAATTAGAAAAGAGTGAGGAGTACAAACTAGTTAGAAAGGAACAATATAAAGCTGAGAAAGCAGGTGCGATGACAGATACATAGGTGGAGAGAAAGGGAAGGTTATACAGGGGAGGGGAGAGAGCTAGAGGCCAGTGGTTAGTAGATGAGTATTGACTTTGCATTTAAATTTCTTGAGGTTGAAGCTGTCAGGAAAGCAAGAATATGGGAGTGAGTTCCACCGGCGGGAAGTGCGAGAGAGGAAGCTGCAGGAGTAGAATTGTCGTCTGCATTTGGCTAACCTGACTGTGAATGGGTGTGACCCAGTTGCCAGTCTGGTTGCACGAGTAAACACCTGTTGAGGAGGCATCAGTGACTTAAGCTCATCCGAGCAGAGGCCATGAAAGTATTTATAGAAGAGA
The DNA here is from genome assembly GCA_037127315.1 of Ascarosepion bandense. NCBI lineage: Eukaryota > Metazoa > Mollusca > Cephalopoda > Sepiida > Sepiidae > Ascarosepion > Ascarosepion bandense. Next base: position 559,095 of record JBBBDQ010001987.1, on the reverse strand, counting down.
CAAAGGGAGGCCACATTTCGACGATGGGGAAGTGGCTGCAGTCGAGTCGCCAGATCAGTACATATCACATTACAGACTCTCCTTTGGAGCTTGTCAAGAACACTGAGGAGAACGGCAGGGGCACCTGACCATAAATGGCAACAGTACTCCATGCACGGACGGATGGTTGACTTTTATATATGCAGGATGGATTCAGATGGAAAAAACATCCTGGATCAACATAGTGACCCAATCTTCTTAGCACTAGATTTTGCTATTGATTCATTATAGTGGTTCCATTTGAGGTCTGAGGACAGGGTAAGTTCGATGAGGCGTAGTGTATTACTCTCAGGGAGAATCACTTGGTCCATGCTTATGGGAGGCAGAAGAGGTTGCCTGTAATGGTTGACAGACAACAGCTTGGTCTTAGATGAATTGAAGCTGACAAGCCACTTCTTGCCCCAGTTCACCACAGAGTGTAGATCCCGCTCAAGGTCAGCAGCGAGATTATGTCTGTCCGCCACGACAGGTTTCTTACTGGAGCGGGAGTATATTGTAGTATCATCTGCGTAGATGCCTACTTGGGACTTGATCTCATCTGGGAGGTCGTTGATGAAAATAAGGAAGAGCGTCGGGCCCAGGATAGAGCCCTGTGGGACACCAGCATTCGTGCTGTAGGACGAAGAGGCACGCCCATTCAGAACGACCTTCATTTTTCGGTTATTTAAGAAAGATTGGATTAGGTCAAGCAGGCGACAGGTAATACCATAACCGCGTAGTTTGCATAGGAGGCCAGAGTGCCAAACCCTGTCGAAAGCCTGGGAGATGTCCAGAGCAACCGCGCGAGCCTCGTCAGACTCATCAAGGGCATGTAGCATGTACTTCGTTACTGTTGTTAGCAGGTCGGCCGTGGACCTGTCAAAGCGGAATCCATATTGCCTGTCGGAGAACAGTTTGTGGGCGGTGAGATGATGAACTATTTCAGCATTGATTATAGTCTCGAATACTTTCCCGAATATCGGTAGAAGACTGATAGGGCGATAGTTGGATGGGTCCGAGGGTTCACCACAATTCTTAAAGACAGGAACGACTGAAGAGAATTTCCAGCATGCAGGAAAGTAGGAAGCAGAAAGGCAGTAGTTAAATAGTTTAAAGAGGACAGTGGAAAGTTCAGGAGCACACCTCTTAAGGACTATCACTGGGATTCCATTGTCTCCACTCGCCTTATGGGGGTCGAGTTTTGAAATTACTCTGGATACTACTGTCGGGGTAATATCTATCTATCTATCTATCTATCTATCTATCTGTCTGTCTGTCTGTCTGTCTGTCTATCTATCTATCTATCTATCTATCTATCTATCTCAATCTGTTCATATCTATCTATCTATCTATCTGTCTATCTATCTATCTATCTATCTATCTGTCTGTCTGGCTGCCTGTCTATCTATCTATCTATCTATCTATCTATCTCAATCTGTTCTATCTATCTATCTATCTATCTATCTATCTATCTATCTATCTATCTATCTGTCTGTCTGTCTGTCTGTCTATCTATCTATCTATCTATCTATCTATCTCAATCTGTTCATATCTATCTATCTATCTATCTATCTATCTCAATCTGTTCATATCTATCTATCTATCTATCTATCTATCTCAATCTGTTCATATCTATCTATCTATCTATCTATCTATCTATCTATCTATCTCAATCTATTCATATCTATCTATCTATCTATCTATCTATCTAATCTGTTCTATCTATCTATCTATCTATCTATCTATCTATCTATCTATCTATCTATCTCAATCTGTTCATATCTATCTGTCTATCTATCTTTCTCAATCTGTTCATATCTATCTATCTATCTATCTATCTATCTATCTATCTATCTATCTATCTATCTCAATCTGTTCATATCTATCTATCTATCTATCTGTCTATCTATCTATCTATCTCAATCTGTTCATATCTATCTATCTATCTATCTATCTCAATCTGTTCATATCTATCTATCTATCTATCTATCTATCTATCTATCTATCTATCTATCTCAATCTATTCATATCTATCTATCTATCTGTCTATCTATCTCAATCTGTTCATATCTATCTATCTATCTATCTATCTATCTATCTATCTATCTCAATCTGTTCATATCTATCTGTCTATCTATCTTTCTCAATCTGTTCATATCTATCTATCTATCTATCTATCTATCTATCTATCTATCTATATCAGTCTGTTTTATGTATCTATCGAATTGATCTAAAATAATATTCGAAGATGATCGAAAATAAATTCAAAACAAAGTTAAGAATTACTAGCGACTGCCCTTATTTTGATATACCTGATAACTCTAAGTAACTGGGTTTAAGTCATGGAAACCACTCAGAATTAGTAATACTCAGAAAATCATTGGTGGTTTCAGAAATACTATTAAGAAACTCCTACTCTCATGGAAAAAGGGAAAGAGGTCAAACTCAACCATTTCTTTCTGTTTTTTCCCCTACTGGGTCTCTTAGCTGCACCTTGGCAGCTAAATATGCTCACTTATTAACAAGTGCGAAAATATATTGATCGGTTGAAAGGTGTTGGTAAATAGAACACTATTTCATCTACTCTATGCTAATCGATCGACTTTGCGAAGGACAAGAATAATTAAAGCGGCAAAAAAGAAACACACGCTATTTGTTTGGTTTATAATCTCATAAAAGATGTTTTCCGCGACCGACTGACCTCAGAGTAATGTTGTGAACATTTTTCTTCTTGTATCAGATAAACATAATAACATCCTATTTTGGATATTACGAATCCTTATATACATACAAACACACACACACACACACATATATATATATATATATATATATATATAGTGTTTTTTTTGTCAAAAACATTATATATATATATATATATATAATGTTTTTGACAAAAAAAAACACTATATATATATATATATATAATGTGTGTGTTGTTTTGTCATAAAAGTTATATTTATTTTTTTGACCTTTTAGAAACAAGATTTTCGCATTATGAAATTACTTCATTCCTACTGAACACCTAAAAATAAATTAAAAGTTAAATACTGCATAGTCCTCCGTGGCTGAGATAGTTGCGCTTCTAGTTGTTCCATTATTTGTTTATTTTTTTCAGTATACTTTGAAACCAACTGATAGCTGCTATCTTCTTATTTTCATTTATTCAGATTTTACCTGAATGTTCAATGTGGACGGAAAGTGCGACATTCATATACAAAGGCGCGTTTGGATAACTAAAGAGGTCTTTCAAAAGCTAAACAAATATCAAGAAACAGAAAAATTTCGTGAGAACCAAACAAAAATGTGTTTTGATTTTTTGGTTTTGTTTAATGGCATATCAACCTCTGTGGGTTATTTAATGCCAAAAAGGTGAGGTTTTAAGGTATTTTTTAATGTTCAGTTATAATGAGAAGATTGATTTAATCAGATTTTGATGAAAACAATTTTGTTTTTATTTTTTTGTATTTCAGAAAACTGAAGTTATCTTCTAGTTTTATATTAAAAAATTCGATGCTGGTAATAATTTTTTTTCTTTCAAAAATGTATCATCGCAATAATTTTTTTTTACCTTCAAAAATGTATATTTTTCTATAAAGTCTGTTCGCCTACGTCCTGAAAGGATAGGGCACATAGAAGAAGAAGAAGTGTTTTGAAAAAGATACCAAAAGGAAAATATTGAAAGCGATAAGAGACAGAGCCAAGTAGAAGTCCATAATCATCTACGTAAAGACACTAAAGAACGTAAAGACGCTATACAAATAGAACTAGCTTTGCAAGCTAGTTCTATTTGTATAGCGTCTTTACGTTCCAATGACCGATTGTTTTTTTTCTTTGATGTGTGCAAGCAACAAAAGCATACTGAGAATTCCATGAAGGAATGGATTAACTAGTAAATAGTTCTTGAAGAAAATCTCAACAGAAAAATTACTGTTATAAGGAGGGTTCGAAAAACTTAAACCTCACAGAGCATACTGAGCACAAGAATGATGGGGGAGGTTAATGAGTCATCAGTCTAATGATCTAGTGTGAATGGGTGGTAGAACGTGAGTGGCGGCCCTATTCAAAGAAAAGAATGCTGTTAAAACCACAGGAGATAGGAAGTTGTTGAGATTCGTGATCTGAAGGGACATAGTACCGAGAAAAAGAACGTTATGACTATACATTTTAATGTGAACGTGAAACTTAATTTCTCAATCGTAACATTACATTATATTCAACTCTGAGTTTCATCAATTACTATTGGCCCGTATCGTGTGTGGTCATGGGGCTTTCTCCAAACGTGACCACTACATTATTGGTTGTACGACACTTACTTTTTTCCCTAACCTGGCAGAAAGTAGTACATCTACCAGAAATATATATATATATATATATATATATATATATGAATAAATATAGTTTTAAGGAGTGCTATATATATATCACCCGAAGACGAGCACTTGTGCTCTGAAAAATGAGAATTTTCGTGTAGTGATACGATGCTTTTATAAACCATTGCAACAACTATTACAATATATATATATATATATATATATATATATATATATATATATATATATATACTAGCATCATAGACAGGCGTTGCCCGTGCAACTCAGAACATTTTAGTTGTAGGAGAAAAAATCTATTTTGTTTTGTTTTGCGTAAACGTGATTTGATGTTTTGTGTGACATTGTAAACAACATTGCGTTTGTTTGTTTCAAAATTATGGGGGAAAATATTTACATTTTTTGTTGTCTAAATGAATTTAAGATAAAAATAAAAATTATTTATTTTGTTTTACTGAAATTAGAAATATAAAAACTATTACGCTCTCAGTTCAGAAAATTTCGAAGAATATTTAAAAATGTAGACATTTAATTTTACAGGAATAAGTTACATTAATGCCACACGAATTGAACTGATTCATGCAGACAATCAACGAAATATTTAGCGAAAAAAAAAGGGTTTTTTTTTTAAATTTTATTTTCTGAAGTATGAAATATAAAATCTGAGAAAAAAAAAAGACTTGAATAATTAAATTAACCATTGGCACTTTTTTTTACATACTTTGTTTTTGTTTGAAAAAACACTATTTTTTTTTAAATATTTGTTTCAAAATTAAGGGGAAAAATATTCATATTTTTTGTTGACCAAATGAATTTTTAAAACGTCGGAATAAAAGTTAAATATTAAGGCTCAATAAAAAATATTTTAGTCACGTTGGACACGTGTGATTTGATTTCTGTGACGTAAGTTAACAACCATCTTAGATCTTAGATGCTTTACGGAGGAATGTAAACAATCGGCTCCATTGGCCAAAAAGTGCGAAAGGGAAAATTGCTGATCCAACGCTAAAGTGTCTTGAAAAATGGGTCGGTTTTTTGTGTCTGTCTCCTCTTACTATGCTCTATATTTACAAGTATCAGATCGGAGCTGCTCAATTCTCATGTTCTAGACTTGAAAGTACACAAAAGTGTTTAGGTTGTCTTGTGTATAATACATTAATTTCCACCATTTAGCCACTTTCCCACAGAAAAATCGTCGCAAGCCTATTGTTACTAATGGTTTTTATGGCAAGTCTTCTGAGGAGATATATCCCTTACTTGCAATAGTTCTGACCGTCATAGCTCATCATCATCCTTCGACCAACCGGAAATTTATCGACAATCCCACTCTACACAATACAAATTGGTGTCTTGTGAATAAACGTTAATAACTTTTTTTATTGAGCCTACATCCATGGCTCACCATCCCTACATTCCGGTGTTTTTTATATACGAATCACCATTTCAAGAAAGATTGACAACTAGGCTCAAGACTTCTTCCCAGCCAGACCGCGAATAAGCAATGTTGCCAATTCTTACTGCGGTAGTCAGTCAGTTACGTGCCATACGTGATACACGCTTGGGCGATCATGTCTCGAAAGAGGCATGACTGACTATGCAGAAGATTATCCCACAGTAAGTTGCCATTGCTTTCTGTGGTAGACTGGTTGCCAGCCAAGGCTATAGAATCCAATCTGTCCTGTTATTTAACCCATAACTAGAGGGAAGAAATGGATTAATACCTTTCCCAAGGGTATTTGCGCGGAAGTGAATGCATTGAATTCAACTGGAATTCGAACTCGGCTCCCCGATTTCTCGTTCCTAGCCAATATCCAATGCACCACAACGCACATCCACTGCGGTAGACTGGTTGCTAAAAAAGGCTATAGAACCCAGTCTGTCCGACTATTTACTCATAGATGGTGAGCTGAATAGATAGATTCATATTGTTCTCATGGATATTAGCAAGTAAGTGTCATAAATTTGAACTCGACTCTCCGATTCATCAATGCGAGTCGTATTCACAGCCCCACCTCGTTTTCTTCCATTAGTAAGTATGAAGTTCATTTAAGACAGCTTTATTCCAAGTACTACTGTTTTGTGGAACAGAATAATGAGGGGAGGCCCCACCCTGATCACTAAAATCTTAGCCCGTCTTGGGTAAATCATTATCCACATACAACAAGGCGATTTCCAAGACATAAAAAGCTACTCTACCTGTAACTCAACTTCACTGACATCATTTCTTGTATCTTAATAAGTGAGGCTTAGTAAATATCAACGAGGGATAATTGCTACGTAGATGGGATAGATTTTTCCCAACCAGGAATAGGATTGCACTCAATTTTACATTCAAGAGATGTCAAGCCGATTCATCCGCTGTCAATGGTAACCTCGACAGGTGAACACCTGTGAGGAAATCTAAGAGCATAAGAAAAAGTACTGGACTGATAGATATATAAAGAACCGTATCAAATATGAAGGGTCAGTTTCGTTCAGACATCACAAGTTGAATGTATAGTGCACATGTTGGATGGTGACGTGAGGTCATGTGCTAGGAAGTGACCGACAATATCGAAATTTGAATAAAATGTAAAGTAATGAAGATACAAGTCGAATGAATAATGATTTTTTTTATCATTTCATCTAAATAAAGACAATAACGTCACTGAGACACAAGTGGGTGTTAATATGCGTGAGAGAATATGAGTAAAATGAAACGTTATTAAGGAGAGAGAGCAATAAAAGAACAGGAATTTAAAAAAAAAAGAAGATAACGATTGGCATTACATTTTTAAGATCACAGTTGACTAAAAAGCAATAAAAAGAAAGATTATTCCCCAAGCAAGAAAAGCAAAAGAGGAAAATGTTACCATAGAACTTACGGTTACATCAAGCCGTTTTCGAATGAAAGATAATGAAATCTTGTTGCCAAATCTAGTAGTACGCTTAAATTCATGAAGTCTAAGTATAAAAACGAAAGCTCATCAAAACAATTAACATGACAGTATTTAAAGAAAAGACACAGAAGCTATTTTACGCCAGAAGAAACTTGACTGAAACTGAGATGCCAAGTCAGAGCCAATAATATTGCAGAGTGTTTTTTGTATCTTGTCAAGAATCTCGAATTACATAGCAGGAACACCAGACAAAATCTGAGATCAAAATTCAAATCATGGACAAATGGTAGTCAAATAAATATGTAAGATAAATTTTGACAAGCAAAATTTTCTCAGCACCATAAATTGAATCAAATTCTCTGAGAGTAAACCTATCAACTGATTCGATATAATCTTTCACTTCAACTCAGCGGAACAATTAGCCCGAAAAGATACAACAATTCACTCTCCTAGAGGTTAACATTAGCCATGCTGACTGAAGACGAAAATTATTTTTCTTTGACGCTTGATGTTTTACGACTTATCAACCGAAAGACTTATTAAGTAATTTGAAATCAGAAAATGTTTACAGTTTATACAAGTGTCTTAGGGATTATAATGATTTACTTATACAAGTCCTAGCTAATTTAAGACAAAGAAGTGGATTCATAATTTTTCTAAGAGTATTTGAGCTTAAATAAAAATTAACTTATCCAACGAGAATATGGATTCTATTCTATGATTCCTAATTCTGATTATACCATTCAAACCTTACAACACCTGGTATTCACTAACGGTCACTCATCTAGGTATTGATCAAGCTCGACGTTGTTTAACTTTAGTGGACCGTTCTAGGTTTGACGAAGAACTATATCCAGTAGCAAGACCTCTGATCGAAAAGCGTGAAACTACGTGTTAATTGCTGTTGTTCCCAGATCTGCCTTGACTCCTGGTGACAGCACCTGTTAGGGTCCCAGCTATGGGCAAATAGTTAACCCCTAAAATGGTATCAAAACAATTCGTAAGCATAGAAAATTAGAGTAAAATTACAAGCAATACTTTTTCATAGTAAAAAGATAATACCAGCAATACATTTTTGGGAAAACAATATTACCAGCAATACACTTTTGTAAAAAAAAAAATTACCAGCAACACATTTGTCAATAAAATTACTAATGATCCCAAGAAAATTGAATTTTGGCATTAAATGACCCATAAAGAGTTGATATGCTGCTAAACAAACTTCAGTTTCCTAACACTTCTTTACACAATAGGTCGATGTTCGAGACGTTGTAAACTAAAACTCTTTTCACGGTATTTAGATAATTCTTATTTTGAAGATTAGCGCAATACAATATTTCTTAGTCCCTACTCATCATAGAATGTTTTTCATTCATATAATCTTTTATTTTTTATTTATTTGTTATATCTTCCCTTAGAAGAATATAGTGTCGAAGTTTTAATTCTTAATTCCTAATCTAAAACAGACATCTGGTTATATTAGAGAACACAGACATATTTTTCAGATCTAGATCCTGATTATTTCACTCAACGAATTTTCATCTGGATCTATTAAGAATAAGCATTCTAAGTTCTGGATCTGGATTCGATTGGACGAAACAACTAATGGTTTTACTGTGATACGATAACTAGGCGTATATTAAGGTGCTTTGTAAAATATGTATTTTATTATAATAGATTAAAATAGAAAATGGTTAAGAATAGAAAATAGTTTAAAAACGTATTTAACAAAAATGAAAAAGAAGAGAAGAAAATAAATAAATAAACGCTTTTTCTTTTATGAGGAAAATTGTGGAAGAGACAAGGGTATCAGATTACTGTTTTAAATCCTACCACTCTTCCGGTAAATATTTGACTCAGTGATTTAATGTGATAAAGAGATAAAGTTCAGGAAATAGAGTTCGGGAGGTAGGTTTTTGAATGACCAGGTCAAAGGCTGTCTTTTACTGTATCTTGACCACACATTAAGAATTTTTCGGCGGAAGTTTTATTAAGATAAAAAGATAAAAAAAAAATCCGCAAGTCTGCAAGATGTTTCACATCAAAAGAAGGAAAATTTAAGTACCTTGAAATTTCGGACTTACAGTCGCCAATGCTTATCTTTTAGTTTTATTTTAGCCTGGGGGTCTTTAGTCACTTCCGGATTGTTTTAAATAAGTACAGGTGATTTTTCCGAGTAGAGTAGAGTAGAGTAGACTAGAGTAGAGTAGAGTAGAGTGAGAGAGTCAGTTAAGTCAGTCAGTCAGTTGAGTGAAGTGAACCTCCGTTCGTCTTGTTTCGGTCAGTTCGGATTTGTTGATCTCCATTAATTAGAGTTAGAGCTGTGTGTCACATTCGCCTGCCCCAACCGAAAAGGCTAGCTCTAAACGAAATAAAGCATCCTTTCAACTCATCCAAGTTGTGGAAGTTCGTTCCTTATAGTTTAATTTTGTACCCCTAGCTGTTCGGCCGACATTTTCAACAAACTCCCGGCAAACATCACAGCGTGGAGAACGGCCACCGGAGAAATTGTACAGACCTCCATCTGATCGGCACAACTAACTCACACTCATCTAATTGTCCTAAACAAAGCAGACAACTCACACTTATCTGAGTCTGAATTTAATCGTAAAATACAACCAATGTTCTATTAGGTTGTCGGAAAAGTTCGTAAACACTTGCAAAAAATTGAAATTTTACTCGCAAAAACAACAAAAATTATTTCTCAAAATAAAGACAAAGACTTTCTGCCATCGATCTACAAGCTTTCGGATCTGGTCAAAGTACCATTCAGTCGGCTTCGAATCAAAGAATTCTTGACACGCTTCCTCGACTTCATCAAACGAGTCGAATCGGCGGCCCTTCAGAAGGTGATGCATTGAGCAGAAAAGGCCGTAATATGATGGAGCACAGTCAGGACTGTAGGCTGGATGTGGCAGAACCTCAACGACGTCCAGCTCTTCAAACTTGTCTTTGGTCTTCCTGGCGGTGTGTGGCTTGGCATTGTCCTGCTATATCAAAGCGCGCTTTCGGTTAATCAGAGCCGGGTATTTTTGCTTTAACTTTTTGTAGACCCGCTCAAGTTGCTGACAGTAAAGTTCGGCACTGATGGCATGACCATTCGGAACCAACTCAAAATGCATGATTCCTTCAAAGTTCCACCAAACGCACAACATGACTTTCTTGCCGAATCGATCTTGTTTTTGGAACCAATGGTGTCTCTTGTCCTTTCGGAACCTATCGCTTGTCTCGATTGTGCTGGACCAGATAGACCCATTAAGGGACCTACCAAGGTTTCACCAAATGGATCGTCAGGGCAAGTTGCCCTGACGATCCATTGCTCTAGGATAGCTACTTACTTACTTATATATATATATATATATATATAAAAATTCAGATAAAACTTACAGAAAAAATATGCAACAATAAATATACATATTATCCTATTTTTTACTCATGACTGAGTTTCATTCATCACAGCAATCTTCAGATTAACATATCATACTTGCTTATTTACGATTTTAATTATTAATAGTCTTCCTTTCTTAAAAGTTGTTATGGGTGATATTGCATGTACAAATATTCTTATATTTATTAAATGTAACAACGAGTTAGTTTAATAGTGGAACCTATAAACAGAATAGGATACTAAAAACATGGAGGGAGATAAAATAAAACAGATTAAATAATTTAATTATAAATATAAATATAGTAAAATTAGGGCCCGTTAGCTCAAAGGGCAGTAAATATTTCGTTTACATTTGCATACTGATAATTAATACGTACAGATTTACGCATCCATACATATACATGCATTTACAGATTTATACAAAGTTGAGGGCTGATGATAGTTCAATTTGAACTATATTTAAATATTAATACCTTGTTTCGGGTATGAATAGATAATATATAGTTAGCCGGTTAATGTAAAGTAGAAAATAGAAGTTTGATAGAGTAAAGATTAAAGTAAAAATCAATAAGGCAATGGATATAATCTAATTAAATCAATTAAATCTATTTGATCAACTATGTAATAAATTAACTACATACAAATAACTAATCAATTAAATAAATAAGTTATCCTATTAGTTTAGATAGTTCAACTAGAATCAGTTTAGATAATTCAACTAGATAAAATATATATATATATATATATATATATATATATAATTTAGATCAATTTATTTAATAAATTAATCCAATAATTAATCAATTTAAGTAATTAGATAATTAAATAAATAGAGTAAAATAAAATAAAAATTAAGGGAGATAAAACGCAAAATACAAACAGAAACAAAAAATAAAAAGTTAGTAAATGCAAAAATATAATATGTATCAATAAACAAAATATAAATGAAAACAGAAAATAAATAAAAAAAATACACAAACAAAGCTAATAAACATGCACATGTAAACATATATTAATATAAAACATACAAAGGTAACGTGATTTCATCACAAATAGACAAACCAATAATACAATTTTACACATAAAAACATATAAATACACGCAGCAAACCTAAACGCATAAAACAATTTAATGCAAAAAACATATATATGAAACAAGATACAACGAATACAAAATAAGAAAGAAATGTAAATACATATAAAAATAAAAATGAATAAATACATATACGTATTTGTAGGTATACATATATAAACGTAAACACATATACACATACCTAAACTAATGAAAAACGGCGACTGCAAGCTCTACTTTGTATCAAGAGGCGGTCATTGAAAATAAAGATTTAATAACCATAAACTGATTTGAACAATATTAAATACAAGCATAGAACTGCCTATTCCAAGTATTTTTTGTTTTTAAAAAATAAGAAGAAAAACCAAATTATTGCTTGGAAAACCATTGCGAAAACCAAATCTTATAAAGGAATTGGAAATACATATAATTTATGCTTTTCAGAAAAGCTTGTTATACTAAAACACATTAATAACCATACATTATTAAACAGAAGAAGTGAATTGATGACAATATGTAGACATAGAATCAATTGCTTAAATATTTAGACCCTGAATAAAACTTATAGCCCCATTCTTCGGTTGTTGTTTTTTTTTTATGTTGTACTACATTCTTCATCCATGTTTCGGTTCTAACATTACTTAAAGTTTACCTAACGGGTACATAATATTATTTATATGTATATATTTATATATGTTTGTATATCATATATTTACGTGTGTTTATGTATGTTTTATTTTATTCGTATTATTTTTTATTTTGTTACATGCTTATATTTTATATATTTTGTGTTTAGTTACGTATGTGTTTCCATGTTTTTCTTTTGTATAAAGTTGTATGTTTAATCTTAATTTTAAGTTTAGAGGGTCGGTTTTTCTTTTAATTTTTTTTTATATTCTTTTTTTTTCTATAAATTATCGTTTGGAATCCTATTTATTTCTTTTGATTTTTTATATATTTTATTTATTTAAATATTTTTTCGGGCATTATATCTTGCTTTAAGTATTTATTACATCGATTTCTTTTTATTGAACCGACCCTCTAAACTTAAAATTAAGATTAAACATAGAACTTTATACCAAAAACTGATAAAACGCCAATTTGCATTTACTTCCTAAAAAATACAAATTTAGATTTCTTGAAATAACTTAGCCTAAATACAAAAATACTCCAAACTTGTGTATAAAATATTTAAAAAAATATATATTTAAATAAAACCCTATAAAATAAAAAAATATTCTATTCGGAAAAAATCAAAATTGGAAAGAAAAAACACCCCACCCCTATCACGTCTATCTAAGAAACCCCAAAGTGAAAACCTAGATACAGGATCAAAGTGAATATATGAATTAGGTCAACTAACAGCAGAGATCAATCAATTAGACGATAGCCAACCATAAAAATGACAACCCAACACGCTGTCCTCTTAGAAACTCTAACCAAAAGATATACCCGACCGACCGACAAAACGTACATTCCAACAGATAATACAATTAATCAACAATTTCACACCTACGCACCAGATTCTTCAAAAGTCTATAACGGTCAAAACAAGAAGTACATTCACTTAATTACCAATAATCCCAACCAGCCCCCACAACAACAACGAACCAAATATAAAGAGAGAATGATTCCAAACCTTTACTTCTCCCGATGATGTGCTTGGGTTCCAAAAACACTGAAACAGCCATATGATTGTAGAGAAGAGGACATATATAGAAGAAATTATGTACATGTTCTAAAACATAATTTATAATAAATATTCACAGCTCTATACATCATATATCGAGCACTGTTTTAAATTAATGCTTTGGAAGGAAATTTTTTTTCTTTTTTCTCTCCTCATTCTATATTCACTCGGATAGATATATATATATTGATTTTCTTATTTTTATATGTATTTACATTATATTACTTTATTTTATATTCTTTTTGTCTTGTTTCATATGTATGGGTTTTTTACAATGAATTTTTTTATGCGTTTACGTTAGCTCTGGGTACTTATATATTTTTATATGTCCATTTTTTTACTTCTTTTATTTGTTTATTTGATATTTGTTATCCAAGTACGTTGCATTTGTATTTTTTATAATAGTATACGTTTATATTAGTATCTTTTTTATTAGTTCGCTATAAATCAACGTATAATAGCAAAATTTTCAATCTTTAGTCGGATTAGTTATAGAATAATTTTTGAAAAAATCATCTTTTTTAACAAAAAAATCTTTGTCAACTTGAGCACGAGGCTATTTTCAGGTTTTAAATGTACCTATAATCCCGTTAAGTTATTTGTGTTTTGACTAGCACTGGTACTATTTTGATTTGCGACCACGATTTCAAATAAAAGGAATATGATTTACTGAGAACTTCCTGAGAGACTTTTAATAAAAAAAGAAAAAAAAATGTGAAGAAACAGATCTGAATGAAACAGGCCCAAAAGAAGCAGTAAAAAAGCGTGAAATATTCGTAAAAAAAAAGAGTAGAGATAATCTTATAGAAAAATGATGCACTGTGTAAAATTACACAATGAATAATCTGTCACGCTGTGTTTCCCCTTTCTACTATTCGCTATATTTCTCTCGCAAGAATCCAAGAATAGACTCCACGGGAATTGTTGTTATACACAATTACTTCAGGGAAGACATTTTCGATTTCCTTTTGAGCTCGTATAGAGAAACATTAAGACAGCCAGATAAATCAAGTTCTGTTTGTACAATAAGTCTTGCAAGTGTGTTTGATCTTCTTTGTGGAATGTCATTAAGCTGACATTGTGCAACTGGGTCTGTCAAACAAGTATCTGCAATATGTAAGATTGCACCATTTGCACAGTATCTACACATGATGCAAAATATGCACAGAAATCTGAATGCAATTGTATCAGTTAAGAGAAAGCTTCTGGCTATTAAAATCTTTTTTTATTCATTTTTGAAAATTTATTTCTGACCTCATAGCTATATTTTTTTGTTTTAAAACGGAAAATGCATAAATATCAGTATTTTAGAGTGAGTTGCCATTGTTAAACGTAAATAAGTGTAAGAAATGACCAACAAACAGAACTGACAAAGTTTGCAATAAACAACAAGAAAAAGAAAAAAAGAAAACTTTTTAAAAGTTCGTTTAACGGAATACGTAAATTGTACATCTTCGGTATAATACCTGGTAGTAGTTTGATAATCCTAAGAAAATTTGTAAATTTCAGGTACTGGCCTGTTCTTAATTGCTGTAACCAGTTCTGGATATGGTCTTATATCCTCTTTATCGATAATGTGTCCCAAGCATTCAATTCTCTCCATGAAAATGTCGCATTTGGATTCTTTCAATTTGAATCCGTACTCCTGAATTCTTGAAAAGACTTTATGAACATGTCCCTTATGCTGTTCTACATTTTGACTGATCATTAATATGTCGTCCAAATATGCAACCGTGAAGTCATCATCGCTCAGCATAGTGTCCATCATTTAATGGTAAGTTGCTGATGCAACTTTTACCACGAACTTGTTCGAACTTGTACAACCCACGATGGCTGTTGATACAGAGCTACTTAGAACATTCTTACTCCACTGATATACGCACCACTGAGGTCGATTTTGACAATAATTTTCCCTCCATTTACTTTCGAAAGAAATTTATTCATTCTAGGTAAAAAAAATAATGAAGCCTTTGAATGGTGCGTTAAGACCCGTCGAGAAATCAGCGCAAACTCGGATCTCGTTTGACTTCTTCACATAGATGGTCAGTGAAGCCAATTGACTGTACATAATTTTCGACAAGACACCGGTTCTTTCTAGTCCGTCGAGTTCTTCATTTGATTTTGGTAAAGAGGCGAAAGGCACATCTGTTTTTTCTCAAACACTGGCTGGATGTCATCTTCTAACTCGAATTTTGCAGTCATCGTATTACATCGACCTACCCCACACCCCGAAAAAAAACTTCCGGAAAAGTTTTGTTTAAATTTTTTTTTAAATTATTTCAGTTTTTCGAGTTTTGGCAAAATGAATTAATTGGTATGTCCTACAACTCAAATTCCTCCATCCAGTCGGTGCCGGGTAAATTTTCTGTATTCTTTAATAGCAACGTTTTTAGTTTTAACGTTCTTCCTTGCAAAGTTACATTAGCGATAAATTCTCCCATAAACTTTTTTTGTGGTAAAAAGAACAAAGTGTGACGAAAAATGGAATTCCGTGCGTCCATTGTTGAAACAATATTGACAATTTCTACAGTCTTTTTGGGTCTTCAAGGATCATTAAGAGAACTGCTCGCCAAGTTGTTGTGGCTTTGTTAGGAGCCAGAAATAAAGACACAAATATTGAAATATATTCACAAAAACAGTAATACAAACCGATACAACATGAGAAGATCACCATCGTTACTGTATTGGTCCGGCTGTCAAAGATATCTATTGGAAATATACCTCTTCCTTCACATAGAAGAAACTGCGGCTTATCTATAGTTTGGAAGAGTTCATGTGTGCATGGGTAAATTGCCATAACAAATATAAACCTCAGAGAACGAAACGAATCGAATAGGATAAGTATTATATATATATATATATATATATATATATATATATATATATATATATATATCCGAGTGAATAAGGAACGAGGAAAAATCTTTTACGTCCATAACATTAATTTAAAACAGTGCTCGATATATAATATAGAGCTGTGAATATTTATTATAAATTATATTTTAGAATATGTAGAATATCTACTACAAATTGTACATTTTGTTTCGACATTGGACGTACAATGTTTCATATTTATTTTGGAGAATATATATATATATATATATATATATATATATATATTAAGAATATATATATATATATTAGAACAGCAATCCTTCTTTTATATATATTTCTCAACGGACAGAAATTTTTGTCAGTTTTTCTTGCACTCTCACAATGTTTAGAACTAGGAGTATATAGAAACTATTCGTAGTCTAACAGATAGATATTTAACATTGCTCGCTCCGAAACTAGTCAGAACCCCTTGGCTACGTTTTGAACACAAATTAAAAGAACTCTAATATGAACAAAACTGTTACTACTTTTAGAAAACAATATAAGAAACAAAAATATAACACACTAATAGCAGAAATAAACACTTTAAAAGTTCAAGTATTAGTTGAAAGCGTTAAATTCACTCCGGACAGTTTATACACAAACTTAACAGAAAAAATGTAAAACGTTAAGGAAAAAATTTAAAAAGTAACAATATTCCATGCCTTTCGTATTTAATATAACATATAACTTTAAAGTAATATGTATATTTAATGTAACATGTATATTTAAAAACAAACGAAATTTGTTGTTTTTTTTTTCATTCACTCTTATTTTTTTATTTATTCTTATTTTTCCATTTATTCTTTCTGATCCTCAGTATGACGGTAAACTCCATCCGGCAGCAAGGCCTCTGTTTTGGAGGTTGTGTGGAACATGGAACCACCTTTTAATTGCTGTTATTCATAGATCCACATTGAGTCGGAGTGGCAGCACCTGTTAGGGTCCCAGCTATGGGCAAAGATTAACCCCCCTGAACTGGGATCAAAACACTATGAAAGTATAAAAATATACTTTTATAGAATTATATACATAAGAATAGATTTTATAAAAAATTATACATTTTTAAGGAAAAATATTACCAACAATACATTTCTGAAGGAAAAAAAATTATTCCCAGCAAAACATTTTTGAATACAAAACTAGACGACATCTTCAGTTTTCTAAATTATACAGCAGAAAGAATCTCTATGAAAAGTTACCTACCAACAAAAACTCAAAAAGAGAACACCATGGAACAAATCTGTTAAATAGAATTTTTGAATATTTTCATTGATTAAACTAAAAATTATTCTACATACACACATGTTTGAATTTGAAGATTTCCAGTAATAGCACTTAGATTACTTCGCTAGCCCTAACGTGGTAATGATACTTGACTTTCTTACTTTCCCTTCTCCCTACGTAACACTTGGCCAGTAAACTGTTTTCTGTTTTGAATGCTACATTTGTATATTTTGTATAGATTTTATTTTGTGTTTTTTAGTAAGTTAAGTATTTGTTTTTGATTTATCTCTGTGTTTTGGTAAATCATTTTCTTTTCTTTTGTTACAATTTCCAACACGTAACAATATAAAAACGGTAATTGTAAAATCGTCCGTTTAATTATAAATTAACATCGGTATTCACTATTCGAGAAGCCATTGTTACCTTTAGCTGAAATTTTTTCTCTTAAAAAAATTATTTTTAAATAAATGACTGTAAATAGGTTTATCCTGTTATCGTCCTTTCCTGTATGGATAGAAGTTTCCTTGCTGTTCATTTCTTTGAAGCAGCATAGAATACCAACAGCTTCATAGATCAAGAAAAGATTTTGATAGATAGATAGATAGATAGATAGATAGATAGATAGATAGATAGATAGATTGATAGATAGATAGTAATAATATTTTTCAGTTATTGATAGAAGTTTTCTTGCTGATCATTTCTTTGAAGCAGCATAGAATACCAACAGCTTCATAGATCAAGAAAAGATTTTGATAGATAGATAGATAGATAGATAGATAGATAGATAGATAGATAGATAGATAGATAGATAGATAGTAATAATATTTTTCAGTTATTGATAGAAGTTTTCTTGCTGATCATTTCTTTGAAGCAGCATAGAATACCAACAGCTTCATAGACCAAGAAAAGATTTTGATAGATAGATAGATAGATAGATAGATAGATAGATAGATAGATAGATAGATAAGAGACTGAATGATAGATAGATAGATAGATAGATAGACAGATAGATAGATAGATAAGAGACTGATAGATAGATAGATAGATAATGAATAGATAGATAGATAGATAGATAGATAGATAGATAGTAATTATATTTTTCAGTTATTGATAGAAGTTTTCTTGCTGATCATTTCTTTGAAGCTTCATAGATCAAGAAAAGATTTTGATAGATAGATAGATAGATAGATAGATAGATAGATAGATAGATAGATAGATAGATAGATAGATAATATTTTTCAGTTATTGCATAATTATCTAATATATCATTTTAAACAGAGCTGAAAAGTCTTAATATCAAACATTTCATGGAAAATGAAAAAACAATCCCTATTTTAATTTGAAAACGCTGACAGCAAAAATCAATACAATGAGATTAGCTAAGACGAAGAAAACATAGAAATATACGCGCTGAACGCTATAGTGAATGTCATCCGCAGGTACATCCTACCACATATGCGCGCGCCTAAAAACGGGATTTAATTAATCAGACCCCAATATTTGCCGTTATTGCTTGGCGAAATGTTTTCCAAAAGCCAAACAAATGCATCTTCTCAGCCCCCGAATCTTACCTGAAAACAATAAAGAAAAACTCAGTGCTTGTCTCTCCCGTTATTCGTATTAATCGATTTCTTGTCATAATAAGGTTTTAGCTACCTGATTAGCGAAGAAAGAACGATGTAAATTTAATTTACATATCAGGTGTTTTGAAAAACTGGCCGCGGGTTATGCAACACAGCTACTGAAAGTTTTCGTGAGGTCTTCTATGAATGAGATAGAAGATAAATTTAGGTCGAGATTGAAGGCTTTGCGTTGTTTTTGTAGATTAGATTATGCAACTGGAATCTCAATTGCATTAGAATTGCACTGCTAATGTACCCAGAAGTTGGTTTCCATTGACTTCTATTCGTTCCAAGTGTACGAACATTAGAGTCTCGAAAGATATTCACCTCAGATCCCAGAATTTAACACACACAGACAGAGACACAGACACACACACATATATATTATCGATTTTCTGCACTATTGTAAAAACTGCAACCTTGAAACTTCTGAATATCGTTTCTTATGTCTTTGTCTATGAGTGCATCAAATTTGATTCAAATCGGACCACTCCTTTTATAACCCGATTTTTTCGATTATCGATTTTCAATATTTATCGGGGGTACCTCGACACAAAACCTAGCTAAGAACACTCGCAGACGCTTATAGTACAACTGTGTAAATTTTCAAGAAAATCAGTTCAGCCATTTCGGAGTCTATAGGTAACGGATACACACACACACAAAGTTCCATTTATAAATAAGTTTCGATATATATATGGTTAAATAAAAAGGAGACTCGCCAGTTAAATACGGTTTTCACTTGTCTTCTTTTTATTTAACCACCCTGTGCTTAATCTCAGATCATAACTAAGTATATATATATATATATAAGTGTTGGTTATACAAAAACGTATAAGTGCAAGAAATAAAATAAATTTGATACTTACAGGAATTTTCAAATGTGAAAAATAAAAATAAGACAACGAAAAATGGCCGACCGGTTTTACTTTCAAGCTCTGTCTAGGTCAACTGGGAATTTATTTCATCTTTTTCAAAATATTTTAAAATGAAGATGAAAGGTTAGAGAAAGGGGAGAAAAGGGGGAGGGGTAAGCAGTAGATAGTAATAATGTGTAATCCAAGTAGGCAATCTCCATGTTTACAGAGAGAGGAACTGCTAGATCTAATGTAAAATGATTCTTGTAAACCAAACAAAAAAGAGAACTGGTTTCCACTGAACTCAGCCCCACAATTTCTGCTATTAATAAGGAGTTCAGTAATTGCTGACCCGGAAGTGTTTAATCAATTGACTTGTGCGAGCATCCGGTTTAAAAATTCATGCTGTTTAATTCTACAAATCTAAGCATTGTGACGTCCTTCCTATGTAGTCGCTACCACAACTACAAATAAACTTATAGATAATAGATAAAATAGGACGTAAGTCTTTTTGCATAGATAGAAAAGCAGAATGAGTAACAAAATGAACTCTAATTTGAGCAGTGAAATAACATGCGAACAGCTGTAGAAATCCGCCTAAAAGCTCACCACGCAAACCAATGTAAGAAAGCCGTAAAGAAACTGGGCATTTTCCCACAATATAACAATGTTTTATGTCAACACAAGATAATATCATCTTTGGTGATGGATGTCTTCATGTTAACGTTCCTGTAAGCACTCTGTGACTTTCAGCTCACATGAGCCATCTTCAGAGTGCTTACAGGAACGTTAACAGAGTGCTTTAGGAACGTTAACAGAGTGCTTTAGAACCAGCGTAAGAAATATATCAAAATTTTGTCTTTATTTTCACAAGAAATTAAAGCCAAAATACGATGTTTAGAACGGCTCATAATTAAACATAATAGTCATTCATTGTCTGTTATATTTAACAATATACATTTAGAAATTTATCTGCTGCCTCGATACACTATATATATATATATATATATATATATAGCGAGGGAGAGAGAGAGAGATAGGGAGGGAGAGAAACAGGAAAACTGTACTTAGTCCTATCCGACCGTTTCGTCATCTGACGGACTTCTCCAGGTACGTTGATTCGCAAAACGAATGAGAGAAAACTTTCACAATAGAAACGTGACTATCAGTGTTCAAATACATCATCATGAGCAGAGACTTGAGTTAACAACTGCCTTGATAGTAAAGAGGGTGAGAAATCGTTACCATAGTATCGTATTTGTTTTTCATATTTAAATTTTCGACGATGCTGAGTAACATTATTTCAGTTAACCAGATGAATATGCATGAGCGATTAGTAATTCCATAAAAATTATTAAAAATTTCGTGTAACTAAGAAGATTTTGCTTTTGTTTATTATTAAATTTTGCAAATAAAATCACTTCGATTGTCTTGAAAGTATCCGTCAGTACAGTTTTCTTCTTGTCTGCTGGTATATATATATATATTGATTGATTGATTGATTGATTGATTGATTGATTGATTAATTGATTGACTGTTTAATTACTTAGTTTTTGGTCATGATAAAATTAAACCAGTACACATTTGTATTAAAAGGTGTTCAATACAATTAGATTGTAGAACTTTTGAATATTCTTCATTTGTAAAAGAGTTATTACGCGATCCAGGTTTCTACTTCATTTTTGCTTAGGAATAGCATAATCGCTAACTTTTCTTCCTGTCACAAACAAAAATGAATTACGGAATCAAAGAACAGAAGTTATGACTAAGTGTAACCATACTAAAAAATACCTATTAGGTTCATACCACCATGGACGTTATAATTTCTTGAAATTTTAAAAATTGCTCGTTTAATAATTCCCTGTTACGTGAGCGTTCAAAAACTCACCGTTATGTGAGCGTTCTTAAAAAAAACGGTAGACGGTGAAATCAGTTATTGCAAATAGCTTGAAACACCACTCATGGTAGAAACTTAGGTCGTGTCATAAGTTATTTACAAATATATATATATATATATATATATATATATATATATATATAATGGGTGCATTTGGCAGCAATTTGTCATTGAATTTTTATTCTATATTACGGCCCATTTTTTTAGGGTGTGTCGGCCATGCCTGGTACAAGGCAATTTCTAATCATAGCCGACAATCCCCATATTTTAAAATATCATAAGGTTTAATGAATGGTTGAAAAAATGAAAGTATTTTGTTTGTAAAATAAGTGTAATTTTACTAATAGAACCAAATAACAAATTTGTAAGAAGTAAAATATTCGAATAGAAAATGCATGTAGTTAATTAATTTGCATGAGTGAAATGTTCCAATAGAAAAATACACGAGTAAATGTTCGTTTTAGGTACCGACGGCTTCTCCCCCTTCATATTTATCCAAAATAGAATTATTTCTGTGAAAATGTATATGCTGAACTCAAATCAACAATTAGTTATTGAAGAAATTTACCTTTTTTGCTTTGAAAGAATTTTTGTCAAATTTTGGCTGATTTTCTTCCTTTACTGAAACTTCCGGCAATGTACTTTCTGTTCTGAGTGTAACAAGTGTAGAAATACAATAGCGCATTACTTTAATTTCCGGAAGTACATCGCCGGAAGTATCAGTAAATGAAGAAAAATAGACAAAAAATTTGCCAAAATCCGTTCAAATGCGCGGTCCGTCATTCTGCAGTTAATTACATGACTTCCTGAGAGTTGCGGGAGAGAAAAAGTGCAAGATATAGTTCTTTTTTTTTATGGACATTTAGATAAACAAAGGTAAGTTTCTTCAATAACTAACAGTTGATTTGAGTTCAGCATATACATTTGCACAGAGATAATGCTATTTTGGATAAATTTGAAAGGGAAAAGCGACGAGACTTACAAAGAAAATTTACCAATGCACGGGGCTAAATGTTCCAGAGAAATAGTAGTACGTAGCTGAGTGTCCCGGGGCGTATACTGATAGTAGCAGAATGTAAAGTTTTGTTCCTTTCCTTTTTTTTTTTGGTAGGTTGGTGACAGGGTGAGAAAGACGATAAAATAATATTAAAAAAAATTGTACTGAATTTTATTTAGTTTTACGAGTCAGTTGAAGATGCCCTGTTGTTGCTGTTTTCTTTGGCGGCGTGGAGAGAAAACGAAGTAAGAAAAATTGGAAGAAGAGGCAGAATGAATGTATGTCGGCGGCACATTACCTCGGTTTGAAGCTTCTTCCTTACATGGCGACAAGAAGCTTCAGATACCGCTCCCATTCTGACTGATTTTGACCGGTCAAGAGATGTGTTTTAAGTAGTGGATTTTAGTCATGTGACCGGCTCCAGTAGTATACTTATTTCTTTTAGGTGTTAAGAAAAATTAACTGGCGTCATAATTCACTTTGCTATTTCCTATCCAATCAGCATCCAGAATTTTCCTTTTCAAACTGACTTGTGAAATTTTCTTTGGTTTGGGTTTTTCCAAAATGTTTTTAGTCGTTTGTATCTGATTTTGCGGATGTGCAATTTTACTTTTTTCGTTTGTGTTAATTGTTAAATGATGTAGGATATGTATCCCATATTTTCCATGTTTTACTTTTCCGCCATTTGTTTCGTCTTACAATTACTTGAAGAAACAAAGAAGCGTTATTAAAAGATGAAGAAACTGATATAACGCAACAAAAAATACAACCAATTTGATATCTTTTAAAAGACCAAACTACTCGAACATTTATATTTCAATAAGTTATTTCTAAAGAATTAATGGATTTTATTTTTAGTTGAACTTTTTTATTCCTTCAAACGTTATTATAGTGGATACTCGTATTTGAAATAGACGCAGTATTTTTGCTTTTTAGATGTAATACTTCTTCTTCATCATCTATGTACCATGTCCGTTCAGGTCGTAGGCGATAATGGTTCTCCACGTCTCCCTATCCCTTGTGGCTCTTAGTATGTTTGCTCCTGTTACACCTCGCAACCCCCGTTCCGTCATCCACCTGATCAGGCCCTGTAAATATGTTATCCGCTGCCTTCCTCTGTCTCTTTTTCTTTCTATCTGCCCAGTCAGTATCAGGTTTTCCAAGCTCTCCTTCCTTATTGCATGTCACAGGAACTTCAGTTGTCTCTTCCTGATGCTCAGTATTAATTTCCTTATTGTTGCCATTCTTTCCAACACCTCATCGTTGCTTGCATGCTCAGTCCACGATATTCGCAGCATCCTTCTGTAGAACCACATTTTCACTGTTTTCCAGTTTTGTCCTCATTTTCGATGATATTGTCCAGAAATGACTGCCGTATTGAAGAACCGATATCACATAGCAGTCCAGCACTCTTGTCTTTGTTTCTAGTGAAAGTTTCCTGTGCCTTAATACTTTACTCAGCTTCTGGAACGCGTCTTTTGCCATGCCAATTCGCCTTCGGATCTTTGTGTCGCCACACACTTTTTAAAATAAAAGCGGGACGTCTATATCAAATTCGAGTACTCACTAATTATAACATATGAAGTAATTTTTAAAAATCTGGAAACTAGAAAAGGGTTCGAAATATAGAAAAACTAAAAAAAACTAGTAAAAAATCTGTCTTGCAAACATTTTTCATTAATAAATTTATTTTTAATTAAAGGTGTAAATGAAAATATTTAAAATCGACAACTTTTTCTATTTCACTAAAACAGACGTTCGACATATCTCTCTTCCCTCCTTTCTTCCTTCCTTCCCTCCTTTCTTTCTTCCTTCCTTTCTTTCTTCCTTCCTTCCTTTCTTCCTTCCTTCCTTCCTTTCTTTCTTCCTTCCTTTCTTTCTTCCTTCCTTCCTTTCTTTCTTTCTTCCTTCCTTCCTTTCTTTCTTCCTTCCTTCCTTCCTTTCTTCCTTCCTTCCTTTCTTTCTTTCTTTCTTCCTTCCTTCCTTTCTTTCTTACATTCGTTGTCTCGATGAAACCAAGTCGCCTTTTTGATATGTCTGTTTTATTTGTTCTTACCGTCAAAACGGAATAGTTCGTTATTAATGAGGTATTGGCAGGGCTTAAGGTTTATGCGAACTAACTAAAGAAGGAAATAACAAACAGAATGACAATAAAGATCTGTCCTTGGTCTTTAAGTAAACTCATATAAATGGTTCATTGTAATGATGATACACTTTGAATATACATTTGAGATGCCGAGAAGATTTTTGTAGCCGACGTTTTGACAGTGTGATAATTTATGACGCCATTTTTATTTTCGTTATTAATTAGCTAAAATATATTGAAAGCTTTGTTTCCGTTGAGGGACTTTTGCCAGATTTTTATTATGACAAGTGAATTTAACAAAATGATTTTTTTAAAGAACTTTTCTATTTCTGTCACATCGAGTCTTGTTCACAGATAATAAATTGCTTGCCCGATAAAGTGACGTAAACATTAATGAATCGCACATTCTTTATTGTTTTTTTTACTTTAAATTTCTATCAGACCAATAATCTAAACTTATTTATAAATGGAACTTTCTATGTGTGTGTGTATGTGTGTGTGTGTGTGTGTGTGTGTGTGTGTCCGTTACTTATAGACTCCGAAAAGGCTGAACCTATTTTCTTGAAAATTTACACAGTAGTACTATAAGCGTCTCCGAGTGTTCTTAGCTAGGTTTTGTGTCGAGGTATCCCCGATAAATATGGAAAATCGATAATCGAAAAATTCGCGTTATACAAGAAGTGGTCCGATTTTAATCAAATTTAATACACTCATAGACAAAGATATAAGAAACAATATTCAGAGGTTTCAAGGCTGCAGTTCTTACAATAGTGCAGAAAATCGACAATATATATATATATATATAGGGCAAGATGTTTGTGTGTGTGTCTGTTTATCTGCCTGTATGTATGTATTTTTTTAAGCCCTTTTATTTTAGTTTTTGCTTCGGGTTTGGCTCTAAGTAGGTTGTAGTTCGTCGTCTCAGCCATGATACCATTTACTCAGAGGACTTATTTAGACTTCAAAATTCAGTTTACGACGAAAAAAACTTATTCGATATCGATACCAGGAAATGAAAATTTGACTTACATCCATTCATTTTTCTTTCAGTCTACGGTTTCGCTTTAACTGGAAACAACTATTGCTTTTTAGTCTTTCGTTCCAACGTCCAAAGTGTCTGAGCTCCAGGACCTTAGATTAGTTTTAAAGCTTTCATTACACCCGAGCAACGCCGGGCCATACTGCTAGTATATAATATCAGAGAAAATTTCACTTTGCTTTGTTTTTCCTTTATTTATTGTTTACTTTAATTGTAAGTCGGTTAAGTAATTTGGTATATAAAGAGTCAGGTCTTGATTTTGGTGACAGAAATCATGACTTCAGCCCCTAATCCGGGTAGTAAAAATTTACAGTCAGTGTAAACCGGGTAAATAATAACTAAGCAAAGTTCAATATTCTGATGATAGCCGAAGCGCACAACGTCCAGGTTCATGAGATTGCAACGATTGATTGATTTGATTTTTCCGGTTTATGAACCGTTTGTGGCTTATTTTTAGCAGATACATATTTTGTATTGTAAGAGGTCGTTTACAGTAGCCGGTTATTCCAAGAAGTGTCCAATCTAAGTGCTGTTCTAGCTCGACATTGCTTATTTTCGGTGATCGAACAGGAACTGTTTTTCTAAGGGGTGGGGTCAGAGAGATTTGTCCGTAAGTTTGTACCGACAAAGATGTCGATGCAAATAATGACAGTTCCTCATCCAGGTATTTACATAGAAATCAATTAAATAGTTAGCTTCTTTTTATTAAATAAACATATATTTAAATTTTCTTAAAGAATTATGGCTTTAAAACATCATATTCAAAAACATTCTGACACAAGGCCACAGCTTCGAAGATTCCAGTAAGCATCACTCTCTCTCCAGTAGAAAGGGTTTTCTTGGAATCTTCTGAACATCAAAGCATCCATATTCACCAAGATTAGATAAGCTCGACACAAGGTCACAATTAATTACTGATTTGTAGAGCGCATACAAAGAAATTGTGGATAAATTCTTCCTTTGAGTGGCGTGCCCCCTCATGACGTAGGCGATTTTGCTCTCCACGACTTTTCTTTCTAGTTCTTAAAAAATTTTGTCTTTTCACCATCCCTCAAACTCCCTATTCTGCCAGCTATTTATGCAATTTTGTTCTGTAGCTACCTCAATGTTTCCCTCTGTCCCTCTTGCCTTTAAAAAACATGTGAGTGTCGAATTCTCCAAGTTCTCATTCCTCTCTGTGTTTCTTAGAAATTTCAATTGTCTCTTTCGCCTTCAGAATGTCATGTAATTAGTTGGTTGATTTGTTAAGCAGCATATTTTTTGAGATAACAATTCCTTAGTGTTATGTCTTAAAAATTAATAAATGGTGGGAAGAGGAAATGGATTTTATCTTTGCCAAAAATAGATGCGTGCAAACAAATATAACGAATCCAGATGGCAATTTTTAGTATGCATGTTGAGAAAGGGGAGCTTGGTAAATTTAACACTCATAACATTTTGCTTACAGTCACATCACATTGAAAGACCGATTCTCTTACGGTCATGAAGTTAAGCAACGTCGAACCTGGTCAGTATCTAGATGGGCATCACAAAACCCTGATGTTAGTTGGTTGGTTGTTTTGTTTTTATGGCATATCAATCTCGGCGAGTCATTTATTGCCAACTAAATTTTATT
Source organism: Ascarosepion bandense (assembly GCA_037127315.1). Lineage (NCBI taxonomy): Eukaryota > Metazoa > Mollusca > Cephalopoda > Sepiida > Sepiidae > Ascarosepion > Ascarosepion bandense. The sequence continues at coordinate 531,504 of JBBBDQ010001987.1, read as the reverse complement.
TATTTATTGCTGGTAATACCTTTTTCTCTCAACAATTTATTGTTGTTTTTATATCAGTTTTGTGTCTAGTAATACTTTTTTTTATTTTCGAGTATAAAGATTCATTGGGATTTGTTTGTAAGGGCAGGTTTCCCAAGTCCTACCCTGTTATTTAATCCATAACTGGAGGGAATGGACGGATTAATAACTTTCCCAAGTATACCAACGCTTAAGTGAATGCATGGTATTCAACTGGAATTCGAACTCGGCACACCGATTTCTCTTTCCGAGCCGATATCCACTGCACCACAACGCACATCCGTTACTAAACGCTTACAGCACCTGTTATTCTCAAGCGGTCACCCAACTAAGTACTGACCAGGCTCAACGTTGCTTAACTTCGGTAATCGAGAGAGAACCGGTGTATTCAACGTGATATGGCCGTAAGCAAACTCTGATGTAACAGTCTGTTTCCTGCTAAACGCAATCGTTAAGCCAACGATAGCTTAACATGAAACAGACTCACCTCTTGATGTTGACCTCAATATATATATATATATATATATATATATATATATATATAGGGTTGAGCTATGATAGTGTTTATCGCCAAAATTGTTGTTTTTTTTTCTGTAGTTTTACAGATAAAAGCAGGTTTCTTAGTGTAAAGTGCTCGATATCAAGGTAGAGATAGATAGATAGGATTAATGCAGACAAATTTGTCTCTTAACTGAGCAGGTTCATGCCGACTTCGAAATTTCCTGAGGAGGCCATTATGTTGTCGTCACTGATTTAAAACTTAGACCTGACGAGTGACGACATCATAACGGTGTTCTCAAAAACTTTAATGTTGGCATGTACCTGCTTAGTTAATTTTTACGAATAAGAGTTATTTCTGTTTGGGTTATTGTAGTTTCCATTGTGTAAATACATAAGTAAGAACAGACAGATTATAACATGAACATCAGTACCGATGCATCATTTGGCGGCAATCGAAATGAATCATGGCAATTCACAGAAAATAAGAGAAACTATGATTGACTAGATCTTGACGTAATATGCCATTTAAAAAAGTATCAATAGCGACAAACCACTTCATTAGCATTTCATAGAAACCGTTGTAATTCTTATATAATAAAGAATAGGAAGCGGAGGAGTGTCGTGATAGCCTATATTCTAGAAGGACAATTAATTAAAAAAGTTAATACCAGCAAACCTTAATAATGAGAAATCTGTGGCCACTATCCTCAAATGATGAAACGTTTAAAACATTTACTAGTATCAGTGGAAAACACTGCATAACCTACCTGGAGAGTTTTAGTGAATAGATAGCGTGGCAAGGTTTTTTCTTATAATCATATCGCCCCAAGCAAGGCATTTTACTGCCACTGTTTTGCAGAGGTTTACAGAGGAGGAAAGTTATAAGAAAGAGAGATAGGTTATAGGGGGAGTCAAGAAGTGGGTAAGAGAGTTAGAGTGAACGGAGAAGGAAGCATGAGAGAGAGGGTGCAGGTTAATGAGATAACTATTAACTTCACATTTAAATTCTTTGAGATTGAAGCTGTCAGGGAAGCAAGTAAACGGAAGAGTATTCCACAGGCGGGAAGTGCGATAAAAGAAGCTACTGGAGTAGAATTTGCGTTTACATTTTATTGGTTTCACAGTAAAAGAGTGGGATCTAGTTGCTAATATTGTGGCTCGAGTACCCCCATAAGGCGTGTGGAGACGATGGAATCCCAATGATAGTCCTTAAGAGGTGTGCTCGTGAACTTTCCCCTGTCCTCTCTAAACTATTTAACTACTGCCTTTCTGCTTCCTGCTTTCCTGCATGCTAGAAGTTCTCTTCAGTCGTTCCTGTATTTAAGAATTGTGGTAAACCCTCGGACCCATCCAACTATCGCCCTATCAGTCTTCTACCGATATTCGGGAAAGTATTCGAGACTATAATCAATGCTGAAATAGTTCGTCATCTCACCGCCCACAAACTGTTCTCCGACAGGCAATATGGATTCCGCTTTGCCAGGTCCACGGCCGACCGGCTAACAACCGTGACGGAGTACATGCTACAGACCCTTGATGCGTCTGACGAGGCTCGCGCGGTTGCTCTGGACATCTCCAAGGCTTTCGACAGGGTTTGGCACTCTAGCCTCCTATGCAAACTACGCGGTTATGGTATTACCGGTCGCCTGCTTGACCTAATCCAATCTTTCTTAAATAACCGCAAAATGAAGGTCGTTCTGAATGGGCGTGCCGTTGTAATTCTTATATAATAAAGAATAGGAAGCGGAGGAGTGTCGTGATAGCCTATATTCTAGAAGGACAATTCATTAAAAAAGTTAATACCGGCAAACCTTAATAATGAGAAATCTGTGGCCACTATCCTCAAATGATGAAACGTTTAAAACATTTACTAGTATCAGTGGAAAACACTGCATAACCTACCTGGAGAGTTTTAGTGAATAGATAGCGTGACAAGGTTTTTTCTTATAATCATATCGCCCCAAGCAAGGCATTTTACTGCCACTGTTTTGCAGAGGTTTACAGAGGAGGAAAGTTATAAGAAAGAGAGATAGGTTATAGGCGTGCCTCTTCGTCCTACAGCACGAATGCTGGTGTCCCACAGGGCTCTATCCTGGGTCCGACGCTCTTCTTTATTTTCATCAACGACCTCTCAGATGAGATCAAGTCCCAAGTAGGCATCTACGCAGATGACACTACAATATACTCCCGCACCAGTAAGAAACCTGTCGTGGCGGACAGACATAATCTCGCTGCTGACCTTGAGCGGGATCTACACTCTGTGGTGAACTGGGGCAAGAAGTGGCTTGTCAAATTCAATTCATCTAAGACCAAGCTGTTGTCTGTCAAACATTACAGGCAACCTCTCCTGCCTCCCATAAGCATGGACCAAGCGATTCTCCCGGAGAGTAATACACTACGCCTCCTCGGACTTACCCTGTCCTCAGACCTCAAATGGAACCACTATATTGAATCCATAGCAAATCTACTACTAAGAAGGTTGGGTCACTATGTCGATCCAGGATGTTTTTTCCACCTGAATCCATCCTGCATATATACAAGTCAACCATCCGTCCGTGCATGGAGTACTGCTGCCATTTATGGTCAGGTGCTCCTGCCATTCTCCTCCGTGTTCTTGACAGGCTCCAAAGGAGAGTCTGTAATGTGATAGGTACTGATCTGGCGGCTCGACTGCAGCCATTTCCCCATCGTCGAAATGTGGCCTCCCTTTGTCTGTTCTATAAATACTTTCATGGCTTCTGCTCAGACGAACTTAAGTCACTGATGCCTCCTCAACAAGTGTTTACTCGTGCAACCAGACTGGCAACTGGGTCCCACCCATTCACAGTCAGGTTAGCCAAATGCAGACGACAATTCTACTCCTTCAGCTTCTTCTCTCGCACTTCCCGCCTGTGGAACTCGCTCCCGTATTCTTGCTTTCCTGACGGCTACAACCTGCAGAAATTTAAATGCAAAGTCAATACTCATCTACTAACCACTGGACTCTAGCTCTCTCCCCACCCCTGTATAACCTTCCCTTTCTCTCCACCTATGTATCTGTCATCGCACCTGCTTTCTCAGCTTTCTATTGTTCCTTTCTAACTAGTTTGTACTCCTCACTCTTTTCTAATTAATCTTTTTACATTTATGTCACCCTCTGCACATCAGTGGCGTTTCCGCCTTGCTCTGGGTGAAATGATTAAAAAAAAACCTGTGAGCAAAGTTCAATGGAGCAGAAGCCGTGAAAGTATTTAAAGAAGAGACACGGGGAAGCTACATTGCGCCAGTGAGGAAGTGACTGTATCTGAGCTCCCAAGTCGGAATCTATCACATTACAGATTCTCCGTTCGGTTTTGTCAAGGACACCTAGGTGGATAGAAGGAGCTCCCGATCAGATATGGCAGCAGTATTCAATGCACGGGCGGATGGTAGCATTATATATGTGCAGAATTTTTCTTGGCGGAAAAACTTCCTGGCCCTACAGAGAGAACGGACTTTCTTAGCAGTGGATTTAGCTATGGATTCTATATCTTCATTCTACTTCAGGTCTGTTGTGATAGTTAAGCCGAGCAGGCGCAGTGTTTTGGTTTAAAGAAGACTAGCCTGATCCATGTTTATGGTGGGTAGGAGCGATTGTCTGTGATGGTTAATAGATAGCAGCTTCGTTTTGGAAGCATTAAAATTCACGAGCCATTTCTTACTCCTGTCTGCCACGGATCGATGGTCCTTTTCAAGCTCGGCAGCGTAATTTGCTTTGTCAGCCTCAGCATATTTTTGATCGATGCGTGAGTAAACTGTAGTGTCGTCAGCGTATATGCCTACTTGGGATCTTATTACATCTGAGAGATCGTTAATGTAGATGAAGAAAAGCATAGGACCTAGAATAGAGCCTTGAGGGACATTCATGTTCGTATGATACCATTAGGAGGCATGTCCGTTCAATACTACCTTCATTGTGCGATTTGAAAAGAATGAATGGATAAAGTCAAACAATTGTCCAATTATACCAGAAACTCGGAGCTTGCATAGAAGGCCAGCATGCCAGACTCTGTCAAATGCTTTGGAGATATCTAGGGAAACAGTTCGGGCTTCACCGTTCTTGTCGAGAGCCTCGTGTATATACTGAGTGATGGTCGTGAGCATATCAGCAGTAGATCTGGTGAATCGGTAACCATACTGTTTGTCGGAGAATACTTTGTGGGCTGTGTGATGTTGAACAACCTCGACGTTAATGATGGCTTCGAACACTTGGCAAAAAATCGGTAGAAGGCTGATAGGGCGATAATTAAAGGGTTCACCAGTATTTTTATATATTGGAACCACGGAGGAGGACTTCCATCAGGCAGGAAAGCAAGAAGCAGAGGCAGAATTTATAGAGTTTGGGGAGAACAGAGAAGAGTTCAGGAGAACATTTCTTCAGGACAATGATTGGGATTCCGTCGCAGCAGCTCGCTTTATGGTGGTCAAGCTTTGAAATTATGTTAGAGACCCCCGAGGGAGTAATGTGGATGTCATTCAGTTGGGCCTCAGTGCGGGGTGGGAAGTCGGGTACAGATACTCTAGAAGAGTCCAGTGTCAAGTTGGTGGAGTATCTGCGAGCGAAGCACTCAACCTTGTCTTTTGTAGAGGTTAGAACCTCAAATTCGTTGATTAGAGGTGGAGTTGAGGGTTTGCTATTGTTTAGTACACTTTTACAGATCCTCCAGTAGTCTTTGGAACCGAAATTTCGGGATGTTGTGCGCTTCTTTATTCTGGCTGCAAACTTGGCTTCTTTAAGTATCTTCTTGCACTCATTGCGAGCAGAGGCAAAAATGGACCTGTTATTGTCCGACGCCTGACTCCTATAAAGCTGGAAGAAGTGGTTTCGATGGGCGATGGCGATCAAGCAAGCGGGGGAGGACCAACGAGACGAGTGGGATTTAAGTCTCAACTTCCTGGCTGGGATGAAAGTTTCGATGCCAGCCTTAACCTAAGAAAAGACCTCAGCCGCACGGTCTTCAACGGGAAGACTAAAGATTTTGTTACAAGGGACGTCACACATGAAATCGCGGAATGATTCTCAAACGGCTCTTCGTTAGCACTAAGGTATTTTGCTAGTCTGAGGTTCTTGGGTGGAGTGGGAGTGGAAGGAGATGTTAACGGAAACCACCGCATGGTCAGAGTTTCTGAGAGGGCAGAGTTGCTTGACATTGCAAGAGTCAGGGATGGAAGTAAAACAGAGATCTAGTAGTGAGTCGTGTATATTAGGGTTATTAGAGAAACGCGTGGGGAACTCAACCACTTGCGTAAAAGACTGAGTGATTGAAAAATTCATGGTATGGACACCAGCAAGATCTGTGACAGTTTTTTGGGGCGTGGGGGTTAAAGTGGCCAAACACAAATATATGGTCAGAAGGATGAGAGGAAATGGCCTTGTCAATATTATTGAAGATGCTGTCAAGAACGGAACAGTCGAGAGATGAGAAGGATTGGTAGAGGAAGAAGAGATAGCTAAATGAGCTTAGTAAGGAGAGACGGAAACACAAGTAAGAATGATATAGGGATTCAAGACAGATCACCCTAGTCTAGATGTGAACATTGAAGTCCTTCCTGAAGAGGGGAAGGTAACCAGGGACATAGAATTCAGAAGAGAGGATAGAAGGATCAAGGTTAGTTTTGCAGAGGGCTAGAATGTCAGGTAAGTGGACTTGGGGGAAAGATTCGACACTGTAAAAGTTGGTGCGTATACCTCGTATGTTAGCGAAGGAGATGTTGATGGGTTTGGGGGGTTTTAGGTCAGCTGGTTGGGATTTGCTTTTATGATAGCGTTTATTCATGATTGATTTATGAGGAGAGAGACCTAGAGTAGAATCCGTCGGTCGCTGTATGCAGCATGTGTGTGAGAGAAACAGGCGCAGACTGCAGCGTAATGTGGCCTCAGGGTTACCCAGCGGAGGTTCATGTAGGACACCCATCAATGTCCGACATGGCACTACATATAACCCCGATATTATTCAACTGTTGATCAGAGCAGCCTCTCATGACGCTACGCACGAGGTCGGGTTCCTAACTACCAGTCAGATACAGCAACCAGGAAATTGCCAACCCGGTACCCTCAGAATGAAGAGACGTTGCCTCCATTCACTAACACTGCAAAAAAGCTTGCAACAGCACTAGGACTAGGACCACAGGAGAGAAAAGAAACCGGGAACCCCTTCCTAAAGAGGAAACATAGCGTGCGCCTCTACTCCTGTCCAAAAGAAGAGGGAGGAGTGTGAACCGGGCAATAGAAGAGTCTATCTACTCCAATTAACAAAAAAAAAAAAAGGAAAAAGAACATTTTTAATTGTTTTAACTTAGTATAAGTCAGAAGAAGCCTTCTAAACCAATAGTTTTGCAGTACCACCCCAATGCTACTTAAGGAAAACTCAAGATAAACGAAAAGCCTTTGAAAGTGCTAACTCATTTTTTTAAATAGATATAACACAACCACTGCTATAAAAAGGACAAAATATAGAATGTGTTGTACAGTAGGTAAATAACATACATTTCCAAAATTTAAAAAAGCAATCAAAAGAAAACAATATATATATTATTTATATATTTTTACATTGGATGTCGGAATAAACAATACGAAATTAAATGTGTGAATTTAAAAAATTGAACGAAAAAACTTAAACAAATTAAACAGCAGTAAAAACGAAACAAAATAACGTTATAATTGGGAACGCGTTTACAATAAAATTGATATTACGTTACTTTACAAATAAAAAAAATTAAGAAAAGGTAAAGATGTAAAATTCATACTAAATGTTATAAAAGAAACTGTTTAAATATAAATAATAATGAAAAAAAATGCTTTCCACTAATTTCGAAAATTACGAACACATTCGTAATAACAACAGAAATGTTACGCTTACATACATCAGTCAGTTAAGTGCCATACGTGATACACCATGTCTCCAAAGAGACATGACTGACTGGACAGAAGATTATCCCGCAGTAGGTTGCCATTGCTTTCTGCGTTAGACTGGTTGCCAACCAAGGCTATAGAACCCAATCCGTCCTGTTATTTGATCCATAACTGGAGGGAAGAGACGAATTAATACCTTTCCCAAGGGTATTTGCGCGTATATGATTGCAACGAATTCAACTGGAATTCGAACTCGGCTCTCCGATTTGTCGTTCCGAGTCGATATCCACTGGACCACAACGCACATCCTCCGCATGTATTTACATACATAAATAAACTAAAATTATTCTTTGGATACCGACTAAAGATAAGTATACATATACAAAAAATGATAGAATACGTTTATTAAATATAACAAAAAGACATAATTTATTAAAAGCGAGAACAAGAAATTGTGTATATTTAGCATCGTCAATGTTCTGAAAGGAACATAGTACATAAAAGTATCATTCTACTATCTTACCGAAGGTAATAGAGGAAGAGAAAACTGTACAGTGTCAAGAATGTCTATATCTTGCAGGAATATGACATTTTTTTAAAATGGTACCTGCAAACTATCACAGTATATTTCTAAAAATGTCATGTTAATTGCCAGCTAATAATTTTTGCAGGTTATTTAAAACTAATTTTGTAAGCGATTTAAAAAAAATAATAACGATTTACTGATACAAGTTTTATTAACTAACCCATAGTTGTAGGGTAGAGAGCTGGATTCATACCTTTTCCAAGAATATTTGCTCGTAAGTGAATCTAATAAACCCAACCGAAATTAGAACTTGGCTCTCCTATTAACAATAAACAGCCACGCTTAGAGCGCCTGGTATCACCTAGCGGCAAAACGTCTAGCTGATGACCTGGCTCGACGTTGCTTAACTTTTGTGATCATACAGGAATTGGTGTTTCACTGTACATAGAGGAAACAATTCTACTGTTTTTTCAAAGAAGACAACGATAACAACAGAAAATTGTAAAAGATCAATAATCGCCTACGTCCTTTTTTAAAGATAGACTCAGTGAACGAATTTATTATCGTTATCAAGAAGCCATGGCAACTAATAAACGAAAAAGAATCCGTTGACAGCCATGAATACCTATATCTTGCAGAGATATGACATTTTTTTAAAATGGCACCAGCAAAGCATCCCATTGTCTTTTAGAAAAACGTCATGGTAATTCCCAAATAATAATGAAAGAAAACTGATGGAGAGCCATGATCACCTACATCCTGGAAAGACATTTTTAAAAAATTAGTACCTGCAAACCATTGCATCTTTACGAAAAAGTAATAATAATTCCCAACTAATAATGAAAAGGAATCTGTGGAGAGCTGTGATCGCCTATATCCTGAGCAGACAAGGTAATTCAAAACATTAGTACTGGTAAGCTGTTCCTTCCTCAGAAATCCTTGCAATTCACAGATAGTAACGAGAACCTGTGTGGAGGCTATGATTACTTATATATCCTGAAGAGGCGTGCCATTTCAAAAATAATTAGTGCCGGCGCATTGAGCTTGCAATTTGTTAAACCGACGCTGTTTTTCCCATTGCTTATTTTGTGAATAGAATTCCGTGCCAAAAGTGATTGAAGCCGGCAGATACAGCTTTAGACCAAACTTGGCTGAGTTCAGAAAATGAGTAATAATATTCAAAACTTGAGAGAGCAATAAGAAGTAACAATTCTCTGCCGAAAACTAGTTGTGTATCAAGCCAAAGCGAACACATGAGCATGGCACATGTCTAAATTAGATCACGTTGAACGGTATATTTATCAAGCAAACCAATAGATTGAATGATTCACCGGCAATTAAGGGAATAGTGTTAATAAATGAAGAGACACGTTTTATTAAAATTAGCAGTCGATAGAATGGAAATGTGCCTCGACTGCTTATCTGTCGACCTTCGATATGTGTCGATCCTAGGAAGAGACTATCTATCTATCTATCTATCTATCTATCTATCTATCTATCTATCTATCTATCTATCTATTCTCTCTCTCTCTTTCTTTCTCCTCCTCCTTTCACTATTTTCATTTATCCTTTCTTTCCTTTTCTCTTCTTTCTTTTATCTCTCTCTTCCCTCTCTCTCTCTCTCTTTCTTTCTCTGTCTCACGCCTTCTTCCTTTCTCTCTTTTTCTTTTCACTATCTTTCACTCTTCCAATCTTTTTTCTCTCTTGCCTTCTCTTTCTGCCTCTCTCCTGCTCCCTTCTCTTCCTCCCTCTACCTTTCACTTTTCTCTCTCCTTTTTTATTCTCTTTCTCCCTCTCTCTTTTTCTCTTTCTCCCTTCATCACTGAATTAAATTGATAGAAAATGTGTTTTTACGTCACAAAGAACTTTTAAAATACAGCGTTTTTACGCGGTAGTTCCATTGACACTGTCAGCTCTCTGCTTTCGGGGGGAGGGCATTAATCCAGTCGTGGCTCCGCCGAAGGGTAGAGTCACAACTGAGCAAAATATGACAGAAATTTTTGACTGGGCTATATGGCCCACATTTAAAAAGGCCTTGTGCCGCATTTTGTCCTGGTGGGAAGGGAAATAAATAGAAGAACTTTTAAAACTGCCAAGAATAAATTGCCGTTTAAAATGACGCCAAAAAAACAATAAAAAATCGTTTTAATAAATATGTTTACCAAAATTACACAAAAATATCTTCAAATGCTAAAGAGTAATTTTGTTCAAGAAAATCGCCATTGACTTCTACTACTGCCTCTATACGATTTCGGAATCTCCTGCAACTCTTCTGGACGTTCTCCTTGTTTACGTTGGTGAATCCTGCCTTCAGTTTATCTTTGGTGTTAAAATGAGTTTTGTTCGTCTCTAGCTCAACTGCACCCTGCACATAGTAATTAAAGGGGTCGCAGTCTAGGGAGTTAGGTAGCCCGATGTAAGAGGGGAAGTTGTTGAAGAAATAGCCATTCAGCCACGACTGGGTTCTTCTGCTTGGGTGGCATAGTTCAGTCATTTCTCCAGCAGGGACCCTCGTGACCCAGAGCAACATTACCTCATGAAGGCACTTGATGTAGGTCTCAGTATGGCCTTGTGGGAAGATGAATAGTAGCATAACGTTGCCAACACCCCCAAATACCTTTGTATTACCATTACGCTCATTTAACTTTTTCTCATTCATCTGAAATGTTCTCACTGAGACACCCTGAAATGTTCGTATTGGTGCTTCCGGCGTAAGTGCCCAACATGGTACAATTTTTTTCTTCAGACGGATCCCAACTGACCCTACTATATTGTACAATCGAAAAATCAAAAACAAACAAGAAGCGTGCGTAAAATTAAAAAAAAAGAAAATGGCGATAATTTTCCCACCTCACTATGCATTTGCGACGGATATTAGAACGATCCAGAGCTTATAGTGGGAGCAAATTAGAGTCCCTGCTATTATCGGCTGTCAAAATCTTCACAGCATTAAGTATACAAATGATAGTGTTAATAGAAAGACAAACAGAGGAACTCCTGCATCAATTAGCAAATAAAAGCGAGAAGAAAGACAATGGTTGACAATAAAAAAGAAAAGCCAACATGCGAATTACCAATTTAGGGAACCAAAATCAGGCACGTACAAAAATTTAAATATTTAGGAAGTGTTTTAACACAGATCGGAATGTAAAACACCGAAATCCAAGGGCGCAAGAGGACAGCGAAATATGCCTTCCAAAACTTAAGCAAGGTATTAAGACGATAGTATTTGGGAGCCATCGATTATTGTGCTACAATAAAGTCAAAAGTCATCGTGACCGAAGATTTGAGCATACTGGACTTCAAATGTAATTACGGTCCTCACTGCACAGCATAGTTCTATGATAAATCACTCGTTAGCTTTAATGTGTCAAACAAACACAAATGTGCCAGAGCAGGCGCGTGCAATAAAAATAGTGTTCTTTAATGAATATACCAACTCGGAGGGAACTAATACTTCCATTCACAACAACTCCGAGGTAACCTATGCTCAGTAAGCCCCTTTTTCGTATTAATATAAAATTATATATATATAGTCATCCAAAGAGAGATCTGTTTCGCTGTATCACGGCTCATTAGTACGGTTAGACTCCGATTGCTTTTAATCCAGGATTGAAACCCAACCGAATTGGCTTCAGTCGGCGATTCTACCTCTGGGCTATGCGCGCTCGGTAGAAGAAGGCAGACTTTTTAGCATGTATATTATCATTATACTCGCCCAATAGCCAGAGTGCTCTAATTCATTACTGAATGAGCGATATATATATTCAAAACAGAAATAATGGTTGTTCTAACGAGATAAATGAGTATAGAAGAAAAAGTGCGAGAAGCCATGAACGTTTTGTTTAAAGTGTAGATTTATTGTTGCTATTATTATTAATATTTCTTGCTTTTTGTATGATATATTAAGTTTCCATAATGGTATTTGTGTCGCTACACGTGTTTCGAGTCTAAAGATGACTCTCTTCAGGCAAATAAACTTGTGACTTCACATATCAAAATTCGTTTGTTTTTCTGATGGCCAAAGTATCGTGTAAGTCAAGTTGTGAGCAAGTCAGAAAGTTCATATGTGTGTGTATGTGAGTGTTTTTTTTTGTTTTTTTCACACTTCTTAAGTTTCTCCTGTCACCTTAGTTGACTAAAATAATTTTTATTGACTTGCAAAATTTAATTTAGGCCTTTATATTTCAAAATTGTTTTCAGCGGTTTTAATTCAATTCTACTCTACGGGACATCTAGTTCTGTTTGTTTTTTGGATACTATTTGAATTTAGTGTGTGTATGTGTGTATGTGTGTAAGGTTATTCACGTTGTTTTGTTGATGGAAGGCTTGTGCTTTATATAAATATTTATTCCTGTGTCATGAGTGTTATATATACATACATACATACACATATACATATATATATATATATATATATATATATATATATATAAACATTATAAGACTGTCACTTTAACTGAGCAGGTTCATGCCGACTTCGAAGTTTCGTGAGAGCATCGTTATGATGTTCTCACTCCTCAGGACTGTTTTGCCTTGAACATCCTAACGTTGTCCTCACGAAGTCGTCATGAACCTGCTCACTTAAAGTTACAGTTTCTTATCAAGGCTCTATCTTCACCCCCAACCTTAATATCGACCACTTTACGATATGAAACCACTGAAAAAACTACAATCATGGCGCTAAACATTATCACAACTCAACACTTAACAACCGACGTATTTAATTTTTTGTTTGAACATTATAATTAATCGATACTAGTTTTTGAGTAGATATTCTGTAACAGTATATATATATATATATATATATATATATATATATATATATATATACCATTTTGAATGTTTATGAAAAATTTTGTTGGGATAATGTGTGTCATTCAGCAGGATTCAAACCTAACAACATATAGCAGTTAGGAGTTGCAGGTGGAATCAATTTTATCTATGCCTTTAAATATATAGAAATGTACACGGAATGTTCCAGAGATTTACGGAATGGTTTAACAACCGACATATTTTAATTCATTTCCTTGAACGTTATTTTTAATAGATACTTGGATTTGAGTAGATACTCTGTTTTTGTTTAAATCTAAATACGTCCGTTGTTAATCCATTTCGCAAATATCCGGAACTGTTCGTAACATTGTTTGTTTACATTTGTTTACATTAAAATACACTTTCAGAGCAGATATGGATAGAAATCGAAAATGTGTGTTTGTAAGGCTTTATTCGAGTTAGTTTAGACTGGGAAATCATTCGTAGTTGAGAGTTTAAGACGCATAAGATCAATTATGTTGATAGGGTCGCAGGTTTGAATCCTGCTGAATAACTGACATTTTCTTAACAAAATTTCTCAAAAATATACAGGCCAGTAGTTATATATACATAAATATACAGTTTAATTAAAACACATTATCTACTCAGGTAGAAGTCTCTATTAAATATAGTGTTCAAACAAGTAAATGTATGTGATTAATGAACGAAATATGTTTTCACAGAGAAATAAATTAAGTGTTCTTTGGAAAATTACAAGAATAAATGTAATCATCATTTCTTTAAGGTTTCTCTTTTATCATTTTAAAATTATCAGTCGGTCAGTTAAGTGCCATGCGTAAAACACGCATGGGCGATCATGTCCCGAAAGAGACATGACTGACTGGGCAGAAGATTATCCCGCAGTAGGTTGCTATTACTTTCTGCGGTAGACTGGTTGTCACCCAAGGCTATAGAACCCAATCTGTTCTGTTTTTTTTTAACCCATAACTTGATGGAAGAGACGGATTAATACCTATCCCAAGGGTACTTGCGCGTAAGTGAATGCAATGAATTCAACTGGAATTCGAACTTGGCTTCCCGATTTCTCATTCCAAGCCGATATCCACCGTACCGCAACGCAAATTATAAATTGTCAAAATTAATATTTTGTAAGTAGCAAGAGACTGAGATTTTTATTTTGCACCACCACACCCAAACTAATTCCGGCGCAAACATATTTCCATTACAGTATTTAACTAAAAAGTCTAGTGATTATAATACTTTCAATCAATAAAATCAATTTAAAACATATTTGAGAACTAATAATGAAACATATGTAAGTCCCTGACGAATTCGTAGCAAAAAATGTTTACGGCCTTTGTACTCTCCGGCTTTCTTCAGGTGTAAACAATTTCGAACTGAACACTTTTTTTGTTATTTCATGTGCAATGCTATTTCCAGATGCCATGTAGTTTTCTCTATTTAACTCAATTCTCTAATAAATATAAGGACAACAGTCCGAACAGTGTAAATAATGTACCTCAACTTTGAAGTATAGAGAAATATTAAATATTTTGTTTGTATCTTTATCACATGACTAGCGATTTATTCTTAGGGAGGTGCAAAAGTATAATAGAGCAGTTTAAATACGTAAGAGAGATTTTGTGAGACAATTTTTTAACTTCACTTCAAATATCTATGTTTCATTCATAAATGCAGGTTAATCTTCGAGATTTAGTATTAGTTAGTCCTTGAAATTTATTCATGGCTATTCGAAATAAAGTCAAATGTCATATAATGTGGCAAAATGAGTTCAATTTGAATATATTACAATAGACTGAAAAAGGTTTTTAGAGTTTATTTATTTACTGAACAAATAGTGTGGATTCAGTAAGACAAGTAAGCTGCTTAGTCAACTGCACTCACTTTCGTACTAATATCTTTCTGAAAAATGTACGAATATATTTTCTTCTGGTTTAAAATCAGAGAAGACAACAAGAAAGCACTCCACTTCTTCTTTATGTGCCGTGTGCTTTCAGGACGTAGGCGTTTCTGTAATTTTACTTGCCCCTATCCCTTGTCGCTCTTAGCATACTTTCTCTTGGTATCATTTCTGAACCCCGATCCGCCATCCACTTGCTTATACCCAGCAAGTATGTCTCGCACTGCTTTCCCGCTATCCGTCCCGTAAGTATTAGATTCTCCAAGTAATTCTTCCTCGTTACGTGTCCTCAGCTGTCTCTTTCTTGGTATAAGTTTCGTTTTTTTATTAATCCTCTTAAAAACCTCGTCTTTACGCACATCTTCGGTTCATGGCATCCTGAGCATCCTTTTGTAGAACCACATTTCTGTTTCTTGGAGTAACTCCTTCATCTTTGCGGAGAGTGTCCAACTTTCGCCGCTATATAGGAAAACAGATATCATAGTAGTCTTTTATTTGTTTCCAACGATACCATCCTGTCTCTCAAGACTCTGCTTAGCTCCGGATCTCAATGTTGCAAGTTCCGTCCTCTGTCAGAACACTTCTCGGGTATTTATATTTCTGCACCTTTTTGATTTTGGTATCCCCGACCTGCAGTTGGCATCTATTGATACATTTTTTTTTTTTTTGGTGATGTCCATACATTCGGTTTACTTCTTCTTCTTCTTCTTCTTCTTCTTCTTCTTCTTCTTCTTCTTCTTCTTCTTCTTCTTCTTCTATGTTCTCTGTCCTTTCAGGACGTAGGCGATCCTGATTCTCCAGGTCTCCTTATCCCTTGTGGCTCTTAGTATGTTTGCTCCTGTTACACCTCGCAACCCCCGTTCCATCATCCACCTGATCAGGCCCTGCAAATATGTTATCCGCTACCTTCCTCTGTCTCTTTTTCTTTCTATCTGGCCAGTCAGTATCAAGTTCTCCAAGCACTCCTTCCTTATTGCATGTCCCAGGAACTTCAGTTGTCTTTTCCTGATTCTCAGTATTAATTTCCTTTTTGTTGCCATTCTTTCCAACACTTCATCGTTGCTTGCATGCTCAGTCCATGATATCCGCAGCATCCTTTTGTAGAACCACATTTTTCTCCTATCTTTCCTTAAACCTTTTAGTAATTCACAGAAAATAAAGAAAAGAAATTTGTGGAGAGTCATACTCCCTTACTTCCTTAATAGAGATGGCATTTATTTTTAAATAAAACACTAATTTTCGAGAAATTGATCCGTGACATTTGTAAGGTGTTTAACCCATTAACAAATGTTTCTTTTTGTAATACTTGTCTTTTTTTTTAATTGTATCACGCCAAGCAAGACAATAATGCCAGTAGAACGCAGAGTGAAAATAAAAGCAAGTGATGGGGGAGAGTGAGAATGAAGAGGATGGAGTAAAATGGACCAGGTTTAAGAAGACAGAAGATGGCGATTGATGTTGTATTTAAATTTTTAAAGATTGTAGTCATCAGGTAAGCAAAGACTTCCGCAGATGGGAGGCGCTAGAAAAGTAACTCTCAGATTAGAATTGGTGGTTGCATCTAGCAAAGTCAACAGTAAAACTTCGTGACCTAGTTTCCAATATCGTCAGTCAGTCACATGATGCACGCTTTGGGTGATCATGCCTCGAAAGAGACATGACTGACTGGGCAGAAGATTATCCCGCAGTAGGTTGCCATTGCTTTCTGTGGTATACTGGTTGCCGACCAAGGCTATAGAATCCAATCTGGCTTATTATTTAATCCATAACTGGAGAGAAGAGACGGATTAATACCTTTCCTAAGGGTATTTGTGCGTATGTGAATGCAAGAAATTCAACTGGAATTCAAACTCGGCACCTCCGATTTGTAGTTCCGAGTCGATATCCACTGCACCACGACGCACATCCAATATCGTACTACGCTTAAATTTATGTAGACCTGGCACTCGGGAAAAAAGCTCATCAGAGTAGTTGTTATGAAAATATTTGTAGAAAAGACAGATGTATGTATATCATATCGGCGAGAAAGAAAGATGTATGTATGTTATATGGTCGAGAAAGTAATTGAAATCGAGAGGCTTCGTCGGACTCTTATTTGCATTTTGTCAAGAATCTCTAGATGAACATCAGGAGCATCAGATCTTGTAGGGTAGTATGTACTTACGAACGAAAAATAAATTCATAACGGTGTAAAACGGATTCTGATAAGAAAATCTTTCTGTCACGACACAGTGCACCAACTATCCTTGCCACAGACGTAGCAATTGAGTTGATATAATCGCTCTACTTCAATGTCAATGGAAAACGCAAGACCAAGAATATGTAGAGTGTTGCTTACCTGGAGCTAAATTTTTCTGCTTTGCATTAGACTGACTGTTGCTTACCTGGAGCTAAGCAACAGCCAGTCTGATGCAAAGCAGAAAAATTTTTTGTGGTGAGTAAATGAAAATGTTTTGTTTTGGAAGTGTTAAAATTTACAAACCATTTTCAGCTAATCATTGATTGAAGGTTTTTTTTAGAGGCAGCTTCTATATTTTATTTGTCGGGTTTGCTACAAAAACAGGAATAAATGCCTAGCTGAAAACTGATAACATAATAGAGATGATTGATGAAAATCGTAAACAGCGTAGCTCCAAAGATAAAGCCCTGTGACCGAACCCCAACCTGCATTAGCATGAAATGATCTTGAAGCAAGCTCGTTCAAGACGGCCTTTATGAGGCGAATTAAAATTGTCAAACCATAAAAAGATCCAGTAGATTTGCTATTTGTAACTAGTCGAGTTTAAGGCTCCAACGGCGACTGAATCAGAAAAGCTCAAACCCACTAGGACTGACTAAATTTTTAGCCACCACACGTCAGCAGACACTATTGTCGGAACACGTGCTAAAGGATTTGTGTATAGAATTTTCCAGGTAAGAGTGGGGTAAGCCAAATTTATGTCTTTAATGACAAAACCGATCGAGGTATCTTTTTTTTTTAATCATATCACCCCGAGCAAGGCAGTAACGCCACTGATGTGAAGGGGGCTACGTAAGAGTAGAAAGATTGGAAATGAGAAAGCCGGAAACCACATCCTAAACAAGGAAACAAGGGATGAGCCTCTACACCTGTTCAATAGACGTAGGTGGAGTGCCAAACCGGGCGATAGAAACAGTGTTAACTGTAAATAAGTAGTGTATTTTTTATTGTAACAAGGACAATAGATTGTGCTGAAGAGTGGAAAGTAATTCTCCATCCACCAGGCAATGTAGACGGTCAAGGTTAGTAAGGTACATCCTTGTGCAAATTAATTGTAACAACTGCCTTAGTTTCTTTTCTTTCACCATACGGTCAGTTTTAGACCCACTGAAGTGATAGGGTGCAATTGATTTCTATTTTCTCCTTAGATTAGGTCATTTGCAGTAGTGTGTAGTAATACGGATTTATTTTCGGAGCGTATTATGAAATTGTTTAGTCTTGAAAAATATTGCGTCATCCTTGATTGCATCAGATTTGTTCAGGTCCAGACACTATTGTCTCGTCCGTTGATTAGTTGCCCAACGTCCATTGTATGGGATGGACGTTATTACAAAAATTGTAACGATCCACAAACACACTGCGAAGCCTTGCAGAGAGATCTCGGATATTGCTGCTGTCAACCTTTCAACTTTCAGTCGTGTCATCAAGGTAAAGAAACAAGTTAATTTGCACAATGGTGTAGGATTGAACAGCGGATTAGGCAAAGACATATCAGAAATATCTAAACCTATTCATAAATGGAACTTTGTGTGTGTTTGTATGTGTGTGTGTATGTGTGCGTGTGTGTCTGTGTCTGTGTGTGCGTGTGTGTGTGTGTGTCCGTTACCTATACACTCCGAAACGGCTAAACCGATTTTCTTGAAAGTTTACACAGTTGTACTATAAGCGTCTGAGAGTGTTCTTAGCTCGGTTTTGTGTCGAGATACCCCCGATAAATATAGAAAATCGATAATCGAAAAAAATCAGGTTATAGAAGGAGTGGTCCGATTTTAATCAAATTTGATACACTCATAGACAAAGTCATAAGAAACGATATTCAGAAGGTTACAGTTCTTACAATAGTGCAGAAAATCGATAATATATATATATATATATATATATATATATATATATATATATATATATATATATAAAAGGCAAGATGTTTGTGTTTGTGTCTGTTTATCTGCCTGTATGTCTGTATTTTTTTCAGCCCTTTTATTTTAATTTTTGCTTCGGGTTTGGCTCTAAGTAGGTATAATTGTAGTTCTTAGTCTCAGCCAGGATAATATTTACTCGGAGGACTTATTTAGTCTTCAAAATTCAGTTTACGACGAAAAAAACTTATTTGATATTGATACCAGGAAATCAAAATTTGACTAACATCCATTCATTTTTCTTTCAGTCTACGGTTTCGCTTTAACTGGAAACAACTATTTCTTTTTAGTCTTTCGTGTCAACGTCCAAAGAGTCTGAGCTCCAGGACCATGGATTAGTTTTAAAGCTTTCATTACACCCGAGCAACGCCGGGCTATACTGCTAGTCTAAAATATCTGAAATACTCTATTTTTAGCTGATCTGACTCTTTCTAGTCTCACTGCAAAAATGATAGTGTGTTTATATTTTAATTTCCCTTCAGTTTTTTTAATCCCACTTTTTTATGTTAGCGCCTTCGCCATTTCTCATTATATCTCCAATAAAAGTTAGCCATTTCACATTTGTATGGGGTATGCGTTGTGGTGTAAGGGATATCGTCTAGGAATGGAAAATCGGAGAATCAGGTTCGTTTTCCGTTTAAACTCGTTGCATTCACTTACCCCTAAATACCCTTCTCACGCCATGGATTGAATAACAGGATAGATTAGGTTCTATAGCCTATGTACTTTGAATTAACATTAATAGGAATTGAAAAACATTATTTGGGTAAGAAAATCAAGTACTGAAAATTGTAATCAAATTGTAATTAAAATGGCGTCATTTGCAAATACACTTAAGAAAGGTATTAATCCGTCTTTTCTCTCCAGTTATGAGTTAAATAATAGGACAGATTGGGTTCTATATCCTTGTTGGCAACCAGTCTCCAACAGAAAGAAATGGCAACCTACTGCCGGAAAATCAGTCATGTAGCGAAAGACAGATGATCGACCAAAGCGTGTATCACGTATGGCACTTAACGGACTGATGTACAGATACTTTTGGGGGTATAACAGGTGATACACAACAAGATTGATTGATTGGTCTGTTTGCATGTTTTTACAGCTTATCGAAACAGATTATTTCATGCAAGAAATTGATAGTAAGATTTTTCGTTTTTAGATATTAATGGATTTATTTATAGAGGCTCTGCTTTTTAAGCAATAGACAGATGGAATCCGGCTGAAATTAGAACCCATCTCCCTAATTTCCAATTTCGTGACGTTATACGTTACATCGCCCGCATATACAACTTTACCTTGTATTCCCAAGCGATCACTAATCTAGGTAATGTACAGCTTCGACGTTGCTTAATAATAATAATAATAATAATAACAATAATAATAATTAGAAAAAGAAGAGGTGAAGAGGACGACGACGAGGAGAAGGAAATAATTACCATTATGGAAACTAATTACCTGTTGGATTGATAATTAACTGGCTCGTGGATAAAAAGCGAGACAACAACAGATCTCGGTTCTACAAAAAGATAATATGTAATTACTTCTAACTGGTGAATCGTAACAAGCCTAAACATCCCACGCAGACACACACACACACACACACACACACACACACATATATATATATATATATATATATATATACAATTACGTATTTGGGCAGCAATGCCTCTTCTAAACATGCTTCATTAAAAACGACTGACAAGGTATTGCAATTAAGCTTCTTTCTCCTGTGTTCGTATGTTTTCTGGATAGAAAATTCGTAAAATTTCTCTTTTTCTTTTGCTCAACGCTCAATAGCCTCAACTAGGTGCACAACCACAATTGTTGACCGTGTTTGTAAAATCAAAAGTGTTTATATCTCTAGTCCCTTACATATATGGCAATTTATAAAAAAGGCTATATATTCAATTTTTAAAAGGCTATATAATCAATTTTTTAAAAAATTCTCAATTGATAATGTCGAAAAGAATAGCTAAAAGCGCTCGGATATGCAAAACATTTGAACACGTTTTACCCATTTTATGCCCATGTAAGGAAACACTAACACTTATAGGAACACAAGAAAAGGTGAATAAAAAAGATTAATCGCAGTACCTTGTCAATTATATATATATATATATATGTGTGTGTGTGTGTGTGTGTGTGTGCGTGTGTGTGTGTGTGTGTGTGTTGGCAATAAATTCGAGGAATTCGGATCATAGTAATATTAGATTACATATTAAAACTAATCTAGAAGAGAAATTACAGAGATGTAAATTTAAATCTACAGAGGAAATATTTATTCCACGTATAAATTCAATATAATACATTAAGAGAAATCCTTCTACAGAAGGATGCTGCGGATATCATGGACCGAGTATGTGAGCAATGATGAGGTTTTGGGAAAAAAGTCAACGAAAAGAAAATTAATAGTGTTAATAGTGAGCATCAGGAAGAGACAACTGAAGTTCCTGGGACATGCAATGAGAAAGAAGGGCTTGAAGAACCTGATACTGACAGGCCAGATAGAAGGGAAAAGAGACAGAGGAAGGCAGCGGATAACATATCTGAAGGGCCTGAGCAGGTGGATGACGGAGGTTTTGTAGTGTAACAGGAGAAAACATACTAAGTCACTAGGGGTAGTGAGACGTTGAATGCCATGATCGCCTACGTCCTGAAGGGACAGTGCACATAGAAGAAGAAGAAGAAGAAGAAGAAGAGAAATCCAAATGTAATATATTCAAAAGGATTTTAAAATCTTGTTGAAATTGCCATTCTCCTAATGTAACATATTGAATTTACTCCAAAAGTATTGGGACAGCAAAGTCAATTTTTTTGTTTTTGTTGTTTACTGAAGATATTTGAGTTTAAAACCAAAAACATTTATATGAAAAAAGAGTTCATAATCGCTGCTTTTATGTTCTGGTGTTTACATTTAGATAGTTTAAACAATTTAGGCCATGCCACCGTTTGTTTGAACGCACGCATTTTTCAAGTGAACAGAACTATTAGAATATGTGACTGAAAGATGTTTTGCGTGGCTCAGGGAGTTGCTTGTTAGATTGTTTAAGCATTAAATAGCTCAGAATGATTGCTCATGGTTTTACTCTAAGATTTTCAACTGTAAAAATGGCTTACGGCCTATCACGTTGAATACACCGGTTCTCGCTCGATCACCGAAGTTAAGCAACGTTGAGCCTGGTCAGGACTTAGATGGGTGACCGCTTGGGAATGCTAGGTGCTGTAAGCGTATAGTGATGGATGTGCGTTGTGGTGCAGTGGATAGCTGCTCGGAAAAAGAAATCGGTGAGCCGAGTTCGAATTCCAGTTGAATACCCTGCAAGTGCAATCACTTAAGGTCTTGTACCCTTGGGGAAGGTATTAATCCGTCCATTCCCTCCAGTTATGGATTAAATAACAAGGGTAGGAATTGGGGACCCTGCCCTTAAAAACAAATCCTGATACTCGAAAAAGAAAAATGTATTACTAGACACAAAACTTACAAAAAACAACAATAAATTGTTGAAAGAAAAAGGTATTAACATAAATAAATAAAGTTTAGTTGACAATAAATGACCCCGCAGAGGTTGATTTGCCATAAAAACAAAACAACTAATTAACTGTAAAGACCATTTTATGTTAAAAAGAATAAATTAACATGGAAGTGAAAAGGCTGTCTGTGTGAGAAAGTAATACATTTTGAATTTGAGAAAGAAGGAAAATCGATCAGAGCCATTGTACAAAAGTTGAGCATAGCAAACACAATTTTGAATGTCCTGTAAAAGAAATAAACATTTGATCTACTGAGAAACGGATACAGAACAGATCGGCCAAAGAAAGCAACAGCATTTAGAACTCTCTGGAAAAACCCCAAAACAACGGTTAGTGATTTCACCGACAACCTTCACAGAGCAAGGGTGACTGTTTCACAATCTACTGATCGAAGAAGCCTTTAAGAGGAGAAATATAGATACCACACCACAAGATGCAAACCCTTCATCAGGAGTAAGAATTGGAAAACCAGATTGGAATTTGCAAGGACGTACAGGAGTCTGTAATAAATGTTCTGATGTTTTTGGAATTATGAGTACAAGAATAATTCTATACCAAAGTGATAGAAAGGTCAAAGTGCAGAAAAAAAAGGATCTACTTATGATACAAAGCATACAATCTATTAAGCATGATGGAAGTAGTGTCTTGGTTTGGGTATGCATTTTCTTTTTTCTGGAGCAGGCTCATTGATGATGATGAGAGTCTTGACGGTAACAGCAGAGTGAATTCAGAAATATACAAAAAACACTTTGTCTGCCAATTTCCAGAGAAATCCATCCAAGCTAATCAAATGGAAGTTTATCGGGCAGCAGGACAATAACTCAAAACATATTGTCAACCAACAAAGGACTTCAGCAGGGAAAAACTGCAGTTTTAGACTGGCCGAGTCAATCACCGGATTGTCAATCCCAATAGAGAAGTGTTCTTCTTTCAGTCTCCTCTTCATTTCTTGAAGAGGAACTTGAAAGAGGAACCCTCATCGAAACAAACAAGAACTTAATATGGCTACGGTAAAAGACTGGAAAACCATCACAAATGAAAAAAAGCAACAGTTTAAATATTAAATGCTATTTACTTTAAGACTATCTGTTCCTTTACTTTTCCTTGCCTAAAAATGAGGTGATGCGATACAAAAGGCGGTATGTCCTACGCTTTTTAACTCGTGTAAAATGTAAATACCAGGAACTAAAACTGACATTCTAAATTCTTGCTTCATTCATTTTTTTTTTCTTAAACTCAAATGGCTTTCAACAAAAGTAAAGGAATTGGCCTTTGCGGGCCATTACTTTTGAAGGAGATTGTGAATATATATATATATATATATATATATATATATATATATATATATATATATATATATATAGCATAATATTAACTATAGCAACAACAATGCCAATAGTAAAACTAGTGTTAATGAAGTTATAATTTAAATCGTCTTGTATAACCCACCGAGAACAAACTCGGAGGGAAAATAAGGGGAAGCAAAAAAAAAAAAAAAACGAAGTACATGAACTAAAAGTCAAGCACTTGTAAGAAAGAAAAAAAAACCAAGAGGAAAACCCTAACACTAGGCGAAACCGTGGTCGGTTGTTGGCTCTTGCTTAGATTTTCTGTATATATATATATATATATATATATATACACTGCGTTCTTGATCTTAATTTCATAAATAATTTTATTGGCCATACCACTACGAAACTGACTCAAAGACTGACGCCACATCTCTCTCAAGTGAGCACAATTTGATCTCATTTAATCACACACGGAGATACACCGAACCATATCCGAAACATACCTGTTGACATTACAAATATCATAACATCATCCACATGCAAAATAAATAAATACATATATATTAAAAACAATGGAGGCCTTATTAATAAAAAACGAAAGAACCAAAGCTCAATGACATCAACTACGAACACGCTAACAACATGCTTACCGTGTTCGGAACATAAGACCAGTATGATAACATTGATACTCGAAAATGGGTAAAAGTATAGCCGAAAGCGCTCGGATTAACAAAACATTTGCACACATTTTATCTAATTTTTGTCCTAAAATGAAAAAGATCATAAGTTCACATGAAACATAATACGAAAAACTAATTATCTCACCTTGTCTGTCATTTTGAATGAAACCTATATATATATATATATATATATATATATATATATATATTGATGCATGTTTCATTAAATAATCTAGAGAAATTTTCTCTATTTTATATAAATTCTTTTCATATAGTCTGATAAGCTTAATAGCATTATCATTGAAAGGAAAATGAAAATCATTATATTGATACATGTTTTTAATTCTCTCTGAGCTTTGGTGGGTACATCAGCCATTATCAAAGATGACAATTATATTAAGTGTATTTAACAGTTCACGAATGGACAATAGTAGTAGTCTATTTGGTTTAAATGGAAGATTTTCAAAGCAACGACGAACACGCGCGTGCGAGACACTGGAAGCGAAAATCGCACTACAACCTGTTACGTCACACATGATAATGGCTGATGTAAGCCGAAAGCTCAGATAGGATTAAAAAAACATATATCACTATAGTGATTTTCTTTCTTCTTTCTACGATAATGCTATTAAGTTTATCATACGATATGAAGAGAATCTACATAAAATAAATAGACAAAACTTGTCTATACTATTTAATGAAACATGCATCAATAAAAATATATATATATATATATATATATATATATATATATATCCAGGTGAAGAGGACTCAAGGTTTTTCTACTTTGGGTGCCCCGGCATTTACTTTATTATGAACAGTGCTCAATATAATAAATGTTATAGAGCTTAATATAATCCTATAGTTATGAATAAATTGTACATTGTGACACGGAAATTTCTATGTTTCCAGATAGATTCTCTTCATCGTCCTGTTCGCTAAAAGACGAGACCACAATGATAAAAAAGCGAAAAGGACAGCCTTGGTACTAAATGGGCACATTACATCAAAGACGATAAACTAAGCGAGAAACAATAAAAATGGACAAAAAGAAAATTAGGTTAAAAGCAGGTTGACATCTTAACCGTTAGGGAGGAAAAAGAAGAAACGTGAAAAGGAAGGTGAGGAAAAAAGGAGGAATAAATTGAAAAAAGTTCTTTAGAATGTATTCTTTGGGGCCAAATTCTAAAATAATTTTCCCTCTGAGTAGTTAAAAGAAACACACATGTAAATTTTATATCTTCCCATATACATAAACAACAAACTGAAGGTTTTTGTATTTAAATGTAAATCATTTGTACACCCAACATCAAACATTACCTAATGAAGAGAATCTATCTCGAAACATAGAAATTTCCGTGTCGCAATGTACAATTAATTCATAACTAATTAATAGTTAATAATTAATTAACATTAATTCATATGATTATACATACATATATATATATATATATATACACACACACATATATATATATATATATATATATATATATAGAGAGAGAGAGAGAGAGAGAGAGAGTTTTATGGTAAAAGGTCGGCATTTTATATTTTTAATTTTGGGCATGCAAGCTGTTGTTTTTATTTTGTCGACTGCATAGTTGTGAATCGTCTGAGAGAAACAAGAGCAATGTGATGCAATTCGCTTCACAGAACATTTAGAAATGGCATGCTTTACTGCTTGACATTCCCTTCGAAAACTTCTATACAAAGATGACAGTGTCTGGGTGTCAATTTGAGTACAATGCAGACGATTCAGAAATAGTTGGATGAGTCTAATGCCAATTACGAATGTACAGCAGACCAGAAAACTCACCTGATAGTTCTATTAAGAAACAAATTACCGAATTTCTTTTGTGTGTGGGCCTCAGAATCAACAGTGAGGTCTACATCAAAGCATTCCGAAGGTAGTGCCGCTTAGGGATACCCTATGTCTGGTAAGAGGACTCCGCATTATACCACACAAGCAGGAGAACCCAGTCCAACAATTTCTGCGGCCACATCACCCCTTACATCTGGCTATCTAACCCCACAAAACTTATGTGTGGGTCGCAGTTCAGCAAAAGACCAACAAAACTCATAACAACAAACATGAAATGAAGGCAAAAACTGTGGCAGCATTGACCAGCTAAAAAAAGGAGGCCGTTCAAAAGAGATTTCGAAGTCGGCTGGGGGCCGTGGTTGAAGTCAATTATTGAAGTTACTCTTTAATATTTTTTATCTGTTTTGGTAAATATATCTGTTAAAAGGAGATTCCAGTGTCATGTTCATTTTTGTGTAATTGAGACGATAATTTATCCATCGCACGCTGTATCACCCCAAGCAAGGCACTAAAAGGCAAACGGTTACTGAATGCTATGGAATATGAGGAAAAACTACTACAACGGAGAGAGCACAATAAAAGAACAGAAGATAACAAGTAACACTGAATCAGAGCTCACTGGGAAGTATATATATATATATATATATATATATATATATATATATATATTACTTTAAACAAAATGGACGTCATTATAATAATAGCCTGACCTGAGGAACCTTTCGGGCAATAAGTGTTGGCCGAAAGGTTCCTCAGGTCAGGCTATTATTATAATGACGGCCATTTTGTTTAAAGTAATTAGTTCTTTCTGTGGGTACAAATATTTATATATATATATATATATATATATATATATATATGTGTGTGTGTGTGGGTTTGTGTATGTGTGTGTGCGTGCGTGCATACGTATGTGTGCATATGTGTGAGTATGCGTGTGTGTATGCGTATGTGCGTATATGGTGTGTGAATGTGTGTGTATGCCTGTGTGTATGCGCATGTGCGTATATGTGTGTTTATGCGTGTATGTGTATTCGTCTATGCATACAGGTGTGTGTCTGTGTATGTGTGTGTGTGTGTGTATTTAAACATTTGGTTTAATTAAAAATATGAAAGCAATATTTTTTGCATAGGAGAGTTTGAAATAATCCACTACCCAATAGAAATATGTGCACTTGTTTGTCTGAAGACAGAGATGATAACATATATATGCCTAAAATATATGTGTGTGTGTGTGTGTGTGTGTGTTCGCACTTGCTTGCGCGTGCGTGCAGTTGCGTGCGCCTGATGGAACGCTGAGTGAGCATGAGTGCGTGTGATTTTCACAAGCGAGAATAAATCAATTACAGCTTCGTTTCTTGACTTTTTTCTTTAGATACCAATGTAAGCAAGCCGGCCAAACCCGAGCGCTCTTCAATACACGCGTTGATAATGACGTAGGGATGGGAACATTAATGTCTTCCTCTATCTGTTTACAGGCGTTCATAAATGAATTAATGTACAAGTATTTGTGGAGAGAAGAAAAAAAGACGGGACGGCGGTGTCGGTAGCAATTAGCGGCGCGGCAGAAAACAGCTGAATATAAGCTGCCACCTCACGCGAAATACGCTCATTTGCAAAGCAATGGCCGGGGAAATATTGACGAAGAGAATGTTAAAAGTGTTGGCCATTAGCTAAGAATTATTTGAAACGAAATCAGGACAAGGAATTTGAATTGGCATAATTATCAATACACGCCTTTTGCTATCAACGTGTAGGGGCGTGCATGCGTTTGCGTGTGTCCGTGTGTGTGTGTGTGTGTGTGTGTGTGTGTGTGTGTGTGTGTGTGTCAATGCGTAGAAATATTTGCATAAGTTATAGATAGATAGATAGATAGATAGATAGATAGATAGATAGATAGAAAAGAAATGGAAGATGCGAAATGAAGCA
The DNA here is from genome assembly GCA_037127315.1 of Ascarosepion bandense. Taxonomy (NCBI): domain Eukaryota; kingdom Metazoa; phylum Mollusca; class Cephalopoda; order Sepiida; family Sepiidae; genus Ascarosepion; species Ascarosepion bandense. The sequence goes on along the minus strand of JBBBDQ010001987.1, from coordinate 503,482 downwards.
ATAGATAGATAGATAGATAGATAGATAGATAGATAGATAGATAGATAGATAGATAGATAGATAGAAAAGAAATGGAAGATGCGAAATGAAGCAATAGATAGATAGATAGATAGATAGATAGATAGATAGATAGATAGATAGATAGATAGAAAAGAAATGGAAGATGCGAAATGAAGCGATAGATAGATAGATAGATAGATAGATAGATAGATAGATAGATAGATAGATAGATAGATAGCTTAAAAACAGGAGATAAGTTTAAAAGCCTGACGTAATCGCTGGCAGAATATGGATTAGGACAAATAGCGAAATGATAAAATATATAAGAGAAGAAAATGTGAGGAGACAAGATTGTTCACGTGTTATAGCTACACTACACATAGATAGATAGATAGATAGATAGATAGATAGATAGATAGATAGATAGATAGATAGATAGATAGATAAGGAACAGATATTAGATAGATAGATAGATAGATAGATAGATAGATAGATAGATAGATAGATAATGAACACAATGAGACGGATTATTCATCTCATCCCCAAAAACCTTTATAATATACAGCGCTGTTTTCGGATCGATATCTGGAACTTCGGCTTAATCTGAGCAAACTGTGGTTTACACTCTGTTCACATTTGTTTTTTTGTCTTCCTTTTTTCATTTTTGTTTCTTGTATTTCACATCTTGAGTCACTGTGCGCGTTATCTTGCCCTTCTTTGTCCCACCCGTAGTACTCAAAAAACAAAATAGCGATTTTTTTTCCTTGTGTGTTTACTATATGCTGTTATTAATAGAGCTAACCTTTAGGTAGCACCTCAACCTTCAAAAGGAAAACAAACCTTACTCCAGATTTCTTTCAATCATTTTATATTAACTGTAATACTTCTTCATTGCTCACTGACGAATCGCGCATCTGATTTCCATATCAAGAAAGCGTATGTTGAAGCATATTCGGTCGTGCACGGGAACAATTGTTGCCTGTCACATTACACTGGCGACACACTGCGATTATTCCTGGCATTGCATTATCGTGTATAAGATAGATAGATAGATAGATAGATAGATAGATAGATAGATAGAATTGATGGCATAGACTGATGAATAGAAATATATATATATATATATATATATATATATATATATATATATATATATAGTCTCCTTCTCAGGTGGGTGGGGGTTCTTTGATCTGGAAATGAATAGAAAACATTTGCAGGAAGTGGAGTTAGTAATAAATAAGAGAAGTTTACCTGTTTCAAATGTAGATTGTCAAACTGAACCCAGTTTAGCAATCTCAGTGCTGCGGCATTAACGCATGTATAAGGAATTTGGCCAGTAGAGTTTTGGTCACAATATTATGCATTCTGTTGCTTTCCCCTACGCCTAACTGGTCTTGGCTCTAACACACAAAGTATCATCAAATGAAGATTTCATGTTGCAAGACATAGTCGCTTATGTTCTGACCACAAATAGACTTCAGCTATGGAAAATTATGTTAATCTATGGAAAGGGACTTGGGAGCCTATAGTTGGCAGAACATAATCCCAGTCTACAAAACTTTCCTGTATATTATGATACGCGTTATTCCCTCACATGCAAACGTAAAAAGGGAAGCCTTGCTTCCAACACGGGAACAGGCCATGTACAGTTGGCCATAGGCGAAGCATGGCTTGCTTAAAAGAATGCCCGTGGTGGTAAACGTCTGAGCCTGAGATCTGTTGATGGACATTGCGAAACATAATTTTACTGGAAATTGAGAACGCCGGAAGCGAATTAGTGTGTCCGTTGTTGATGGTTCCAGGTGCATCCGAGGAATAAAAACGGGTTCTCCTTTCCCGTATCCAGTTAAAATTGTTGCCTCAATTAATTGTGGTGATAAAGATTGAACGACCAGGCAGGTACCATTACACTGCGTAGGAGGAATCAAATTCCTGCTTAGCATTATAGGTGAGCCGACTCTTAGCCTCAGTATATGAGGTGTAAGTCCAGTAATTTCTAAAGAGTTCAAAAACTCAATACGGTAGTTGACTGTGTTATCAGAGTCAACTGTCCGATCAATTGATTTCAACACATGTGAATTGCTTGAGGTTTTATTCAACAGCTGGTTATTAATTGCACTAACTACAGCAATTCTTAGTGCAAGTATAGCCTTATCACTGAGCCACTCAACATCCAAGTCATCCCTTTTGGAAAAGTCTGGAAAAACCAATGTCTTAAGATCCATCAGATTATCAACAGTGGTGCACGCAGCTAAGATTGGTACGATCGTCGTGATCACGAACTATGTTTTTGCAAAGGCGTCTGATTGGCATAAGGTGGTGTCCTTGTGGGCAGCAATTGATGGGGCGGCAGTCTGTTTGTTACGGTAAACGCGTTCCTCATTCTGTAAATGCACTGTTAGATACGTGATAGGTAGGGCTGACGTTCGTGAATGGGAAAGCCAAAAATGCTCCAAAACGCCTCGCTAGTGCACAGATACTGTCCAGAGTGGTATTCTGTGACCTCATCGCGTGCATTGATGTTTTGAATTTCAGAAGCAGCAGCATCGGAGCCTTTATTAGTGTACTTGCAGATATAATGGATTGCTTTAACGGAACTGCAAAATTCAACATTAATATGAGCATTGAAAATTTTTAACAGATGAGGGCTGTAAGGGACCACCCACCTATTGTCAACTTCTTGCCCACGTACAGTTGCTGTGCGACCACCATTTTCTGGTCACCTTCGCCCGTACATAGGGTACTGTCTACGTTGGTTTGAGTCGCATCAATAATGTTTTTAGGAAACCCCTTGTAACATTTACCGTTCTTCATGCACCTGTGGTGGCCGTCAGTGCCCAGCCCACGTGAACGGTGTAACAAGTGAGTGGAAACAATATCATAAATTTTCTGATCTACTGCAGGGTTCGGAATTTCTGCAGAAATTATGGAGTCAACATCGTTAGCGTTTATTTTATGCATGAGCAAGATCAATATATATGCATGTGGAAGCCTTTACTTCTGCCATTCCACAGTATACATGTCACACCGTACCGACTCAAAAATCTGTCCCCGTTTAATAAGAGACCTCAGCTTTATTAACTTTAAACTAAATAGCTTTGCTACGATGTCGCGTCGATGAGCTGGCTGTTGACCTGGATAAAATTCCTGCGATTTTTCGGCCCACTTGGTGTTGCAAGTGAAGGTAATAAATAGATTCGGCCAGCCGTAATGACGAACAAAGGTCATTGTATCCTGTGCCCGCTCATGCATGTATCGCAGATCTCCTGTGAAGGTAGATGGTAGTATGGTGGCCTTTACAAGATTCTTGGGATCCACATCGTGGTTTGGTCCGTCTCTTAACTGGACATAGTTGTCGCAGCTGAGTTCAGCCTGGTGTGTTCGGAGAAAGCACAGGCGCTCTGATTCCATTTTTGCAGCCATGTTTACTGCATATTGATGAAATAGGCCTCCTGACTTGTGTAAGTGGTTGGAGTGGTAATACTCCCGACAGGAAACCGTTTTTGTTCAAAACTCATTGCAGTTGCCCGACCCCAGGTGATGAATTCCAAAGTGATACCCATCCTCCCCGTTAGGTAGCAAAAGAGGATATTGCAAGCAGTCGTATGAGCGGTGGGTTTCACGTTCCGTTTTAAGGCCGTTTTCACGACGTTTGAATACTATATCCGGTAGATTGTGCTTCTCACCGTGAAGAAGAACTGCGACTTCGTTGCATGTAAGAGCTTAAAGCGGCCTGAATTCTTCTCGGTTGACCGTTTGTCCGCATCAATGATAATGGTGTAGTCGTCACAGGGCGCGACTTTGAAGGCGCATTTAAAACTACGTACATAACTGTTGTTGGCGTGCAGCATTGCCTGTAATACCAGCAGAACGTCTCGATCGAGAGTTTCAGCTCCAGTAGAAACTCCTTCTCGAGTATTGAAGATAGCTTCGCGAGCATTGGCTTGGGCCTCGTTGTCAGAAATGAAATAAATTTGCAAGAAAGAGTGCTGTTGGTTGGTTCGCGGCTCCAGTGACACAATGTGATGGTAAACTATAAACTTAGGCATCCAGCCTTCCTCTCGAATAACCTTGGCTCCGAAAGATGTCATCTGGAAAGTTCCATTGTATTTCCTTACAGAATTAAGGAACTCATTAGACTTTGCAGCAGATCCATCGTAAAGAACCTGCAGTGGAGGTGGTGGCTTCTGTGGAGGCGGCAGCTTCAATCTACCATTGAAACATCAAAGTCCTGGTGGCTCCGACTGCCACTTCTTTGCCTGACAATGTGGACAAATGGACTCTATATTGCCGATCGAGATATCAGAGCGGCTGGAATAGTTGACGGTGGGATCGTAGTTAAAGCCTTCATAGACCAGTATGAACTGTCTGGAGTAATGGAACCTCGCACGGCTTCTCGTCGTATACAGTTGACTTTACGCCGCAAACTTCGCTCAGTCGCTGACTCGATTGCCCTGGCAGCAGAAGTAGAGCTCGCGTGTATAACCAACCGAGTAGACTTTCTCTCAGCTGTCTAGGCATCGCGTGCCGCAAGTGTCGTAGTTGCATCACGGACACGTCGGGAATCGCGCACCTCATTTGTTTCTGCTTCGTGTATGGCTCATTAATGCAGCGTGTTGCGATTTCCGAGCGCTTGTAGTTGCTGCCTCAACATTGGTGCTGGATGCAGCAATTGCCCTTGTTGCCCTGACTGCCGCAGCTTTAGTGCTCATACGCCCTACCCGAACTATTTTTTAGGAGGCATGTGAAAAAAATCTCCAGAAAAAGAGCACACCTAGTGTGAGTGCCTGTTACTTTAATCGAAGTTGGCTACTAAATTACTTGGAACGCAATGTTTACAAGACTCACACAAACATCAAATCTCGTGATGCAATAATGTTTATAATATTAAATGGATAAATTTCTTTAAAACTCAATTATATAAAAATAATTATATAAAAAATTGTTGTTTAAAAATTGTTGAAAAATTCCATTAAAAAAATCTATTTTCTTTTCTTTTGTGTATACGTGATTTGATGTTTTGTGTGACATTGTAAACAACATTGCGTTTGTTTTGTTTCAAAATTACGGGGGAAAATATTTACATTTTTGTTGACTAAATGAATTTGACATAAAAATGAAAATGATTTATTTTGTTTTACTAAAATTAGAAATATAAACACTATTACGCTTTCAGTTCAGAATTGAAACGCAATGTTTACAATATTCAAACAAACATCAAATCTCGTGATTCAATAATGTTTATAATATTAAATGGATAAATTCCTTTAAAACTCAGTTATATAAAAGATAATTATATATTATATAAAAATGTTTGAAGAATTCCATAAAAAATCTTTTTTTTTTTTTTTAAACGTGATTTGACGTTTTTTATGACATTGTAAACAACATTGCGTTTGTTTTGTTTCAAAATTACGGGGGAAAATATTTACATTTTTGTTGACTAAATGAATTTGACATAAAAATAAAAATGATTTATTTTGTTTTACTAAAATTAGAAATATAAACACTATTACGCTTTCAGTTCAGAAATTTTCGAAGAATATTTGAAAATGTCGATATATTTAATTTTAAAGGAAAGAGTTACATTAATGCTACACAAATAACGGACAATTGATTTCCTGCATGAAATACTTAGCGAAAAAAATTTCTTTGTATTTCATTTTCTGAAGTATGAAATATTAAATCTAAAAAAAGACTTAAATAATTAAATTAACCACTGGCACTTTTTTTACATATTTTGTTTTGTTTTTGTTTGAAAAAGATTTTTTAAAATATTTCTTTTGTTTCAAAATTACGGGGAAACATATTCATATGTTTTTGTTGGGACTGTCTAGCTTTTGCCGCCATATTGAAAAAAAGACATCACATATCAATCAAATTCTCTCTTCCTTGTTTCCAATGAAATCTGACTCATACTCTATTCATCTTCTGGAATGCATCTTTGGCCATGCCAATACGTCTTCGGACTTCAGTGTCACA